>JAUBOD010001086.1:2452994-2472011 GCA_032353885.1 Nothura maculosa
TTTTTTCTATTGTTCTGTTTTAAACATTACTTGAAATAAACCCTGTGAGATTAAAATGAGAAGTTGTGGGTTTTTTCCTTCAATGGTTTCATGGTCACTACAGAAGGAAATTAAATTGCAAAAGTTCAGAAGTGCAAAAACAAAGTACTTAAATATGAAACTTGCTTAACAGACTTCAGTTTTCTCAGTCAGAACTTAGTATAAAAAAAGGTTTAAAACCTTTTAAAAGGTTTTAAAAATGCAATGTTTTTTAGACTTCCTGTCCTCTTTCACAAGTATGTATTTATCTTTTTTCCTCTGTCCAGGTTAGATGTTTTCCTCTTTTATGTGTCCCTTACATATGTATCCTTCCTTCTGAGTGAATGTATTCCCAAACAGTGTAGTTGTGTAAAGTGTGCAAAAGCTTCCATTTTCTGGGACTAGTGAGGTCTTGGCACTAGCCGGGAAATGGTAATTATGCAGGAAAATACCAGTATATAACACCAGTAATTTGATACAGATATACCACATACAGTGGTGAATCTTGAATTCTGTTAAACTATTGTATTCTGAACAGAGTACAATGTATTTGTTTTCCCTGCTATACAAATTGTCTTTCAGGCATCAAATATGCTACAGTGTTAATAGGAGTCATGTGTGTTTCTCAAGAGGAACAAATGGCAGTCAAAGCAGAAAGGGACCAAAACAGCAAAGAAAGGTCAAGAATCTTGAAAGAAGTTCCACAAAGGCAGCATGAAGTAGGAAAGAGTCTAAAGGGGAAACTGGGTATTTGAACAAAAGCTGTGATTTTTATGTCCTTATGGTGATAAATGTATTTATTTCTAGAAATGTGGATGTTCAATTATGAACAGCAACAATACATTAAAGCTTTAGCTGGAAAGAAGTTTCTAAAGCTCTTTGGAGAGACCGTAATCCAACTGTTGGTAGGAGCAATTATCTTTGAGTGGTATAAGAAGTCTTTCAGTTTTTGGGAGGAGTTCTATGCCTTCAGCATTCTTTTTCCCTAAAACAGATTTTGGAGTACAGACATGCCTAAATATCAACATTTTTCCCTTGTCATCATCCCTTAAAAATCAATTAATCTAGGCTTGTATAAATGTGTACTTTTTGTTTCAGTATTTTTGCATTCTTGCTTTAAAGCTACATTGTTTTCACTTACTAATGACTATAGGTCAATATAACTTCTAATGCTGTGGTGTAAGTCACATTTTCCTACCCTTGTTGTTGGTACTGAGCTTATCAGTGTGAGACAGCCGTGGCTAGTGGGGGAAATGGGAGTGACTTAAATGTCAGAGAAATTCTGTAGCTCTTTCAGGAAATACTGCAATGCAGAAGGCCTAGGAGAATGAATCATGCTTCTAAAACACTGACTTCTGGAGGCTGGCAGTTAAGTGCATAGCATCATCCAAGTGATGTACTGAACAGCAGCAAGAGAAGATCAAAGCAAGAGGCTTCAGTGGATGACTTGACCTTAGACTTTTAATGGGCATGACTCTGCAAGGACCCAGTAGTCCTTTCATATTGCAGTAGTGTCTGTGAGGTGTTTTTAAGTTGGTTTGCAATTAGATAGTGAATGTTCACACAGCTTGAATATGTAATGTCCAGTTTTTTAGCTGTAAGGCAGAGTTCAGTGAACCGAAGGTGAATGGGAAGTGGTGGCTGGTGCCACTCAGACCGCTGCCTCTTCAAGTATTTGGTGCTTTTAGAATGTGTACCCAAGGGATGTAGGCTAATGCTTTCCTTGTAATGCTTGCTTTCTCACTGCGTCTTTAAAGTCAAATGCTAAATTATAATGATTTGGATCGGTCAGGTAGTTTTTAGTAATGAAATTGGTGTCTGATTATTTCCTTAGTGTTTCACATGGACATTACTGCTATTCCATCACAGAGCTTACTTGCTGTAATGACCCTAAAACATCGATATTGATCATTTTAGCATCTGCCAATCTGAACTGTTGAGCTATATGAAGTGATTCATTAATTTGTTTCTGAAATAGTTACTATTTGAAATGTAGTCATCAGTGTCCAAGTGCTAAAATGGTTTCTAGTTTAAAATTAAAAGTAAACTCAAAACTCAAGATATCTCTTAATTTTTTCATTTGCTCCAAAATGAGATAATTTGAAAAGTACAGCTTTAGATTCAGATGTTCATATCTGTGATTCAAATATTTTATGAAAAAGTCTTATAAAGTCAGAGTGTAATTGTTTTGCATAATAGAATTTCTCCTGTTGTAGATATCAAGATGGATGTCTGATTTTTTTCTAAAAGTTTTCCTCCCATGTTTTAAAAATGTGCATAATCCAAGGACCTGAATAGGAGCAGAAGATTAATATTTTATTATACATTACCATAGCCACTTAAACATAGTTTGAGTTCTGCCAGTGCCAATTACATAATGATCAGCTTAAGGCAGTTGTGTGAGTGACTTCTCTATTCCAACATGAAAGTAAAATGAGTGCACTCTCATTCTTGCAACTGCGTTTAATGTGGTACCCAAGTATTACATTTATTTATCTGATTATACAAACTGCCCCGTCATGAAGTTTAATGGCTAACATGAATATTTCAGTGCAAAACTTGAATAGAATAGTACATCTGTACCGTAGACTTCCCTTTTACTAGACAGGACCTATTAATGTACGTGCTAATGATTCCTGTGTGAATGGAAGTAGCAGCATTGTATTTCGTGGAACAGATAGGAAAATATATGCAAATTGAAGTTGATATTGGTTATGGCTTTTGTTTCTATAGAGGTGCAATGTAAATGCTGTTAAGCTATAAATAACTAGCATTGCTTTACAAAAAGCAATCTTCTGAACTAATACTCATAATGCTATTTTTGGACAGAAATAATGCAAAAGCATCAGGGATATCTTGACTATTATCAATTCTCCATTTGAAATTTTGCTTAAATCACTAATATCATTTTCATAGCTGTAGAATTCAAATATTTAAATGTTAATTTTTTTGTAACATGTTACATACAAAAGAGTGTGTGAGGTCTCCGAGTCACTGATGTTTGTGAAACATGAAAAAGCAATAAATTTAAGGAAACAGTTTTGTTTGTAGTATTGTATTTTAAGTAAGATGTCTGATTCGAAAAACTTGGATTGCTTTGCATTTATTTAATGTGTAACAGTAATGTAAAGTGATAGATCATTTTTGGAGGGGGAAAACATGGTTTAACAAATGCTTTCTCAAAAATAAGTTATTTTACATCTTAGCTTCAAAGAAAGTCATAAAATGTAATAGTTATTGAATGTAGGACTGTGAATGATTTTTTTTAATAGAATAAGTATTGCCCATCTGCGTCTTAGAAGTGGAAAGAGCCTGTGGTAGCCAAAGAACTCCAACCCAAGAATGCTGGGCAAGATTTTTCCAACTTATATGGAGTAGTATTTAATCTGGAGAGTAGTCTTCTAGCTTGAATGTTGCAGAAACTATCCCTTTAACCTGGAACTGGACTGCTTGATCAGTTGATACTTCTGAGAAATGTTAAGGAATAATTGTAAACTATAGCTTGGGAAGGTAAAGTAGATGTATCTTCCACCAGAAGCTTATGCAAGGTGAATTTAAATATTTTGTAAATTGGGGTTATGTTTCTCGTCATTGCTGTATCTCTTATGCAATCTAAGCATTTTTATAGACCATTTACTCCAGCTTTTATTCATTCTTGCATCCTGAAGCAAGCTAATCTGTCAAAGCATACAATATTATTCATCTCCTAAATTTTATTTGTAAACTGATGTGGGCTTGCTCACTTTCAGTATCCCTTCTGAAGAGACAAAAAATTATCTCTCTGATAAAGAAACGGAATCTTTGACACATTATTTATGTTTCTAGAAATACTTTTTCTGGCCAAATGTTAGTTCGGGGTAATGCAAAATATGAATAGGCTTGGTGCTTAACTCGAGACAGATGAGTATTTGAGTCAAATTGCTTTGTAAATATTTATATATTCTATTAGCGTCCATCAGGTAACTTTCTCTAAGCGATGACTGACTTCTACAGAATACAATTTGTTCTGCTTGCAGAAAACAAGAGAGATCATCTCCTAATCTGACAGTGAAAGATACTGTATTTTATGAAATGAATCTATATAGCAAACAATTGGCACCTGCTCTTTTAATAGTTTTTATAGTGCAGTGCTTAGCAATGTAAAGAAAATCCATGCAGTTCAGGTATTTACACTGATGAATGATAGTCTGCCCTCAAATAAGGGCCTTTGAGAAGCTAGTCAGTTTCTCAAAGGAGGTCAAATCGGTTGCTCTTGATTTATTAGTCATCTATTGTGACTTGAATGTCTAATAACAAGTACTCCTTGCTGCAAGAAATGTGGAAAATAAAAACACTGATATCAGGTGTGTTTTTTATGTGTTTATATACACACATGTAAATAGAGGAGATGGAAATGCAGAGGATTACATCCCTAATTATGTAGTATTATATAGAAGAACCAGCGAAATGTTTATTTTTATTCTTAAAGTCAGATAACTTAGGCTTTAGTGTATTATTTTCATATCTATTAATAATAATTTTCATGTTATATTTGAGGCTTGTGCTTAGTACTGGACTGTTGTTTTTGTCTTTCTTGTTTCACTTAAAGGAGAATATCTGTAGAGAATTCACATGTCTTAAATACTCATTAGTGAGTAGAATTTGAAACTTCTTTTTAGATGACCCAATTGCTGAAGCAGACTGAAATTTGGCCTCTTAGTTGCTTGATAGTATCTGTTGTATCGCCAGAGCACATGGACTTCTTGATGCTCAGGATTTTTTTTGCTCTTCTTCTGATGTCTTGCCCTTCATCTCTCACCACTTGTACACCACATGCACTAGACAAAGCATTCATCAACGCATCTAAGAGTGCTAAGGTCAGAACTGCTTTTTCTTATCTTCATCTCTTTAAAATAAAAATTTTGCAGATAAACAGATACCAGGAGTTCTCATTCAAATCTTTTCAAATGCCTTTGCATAGCACACCATATTAAAATCATGCTGCTGTTATTAGTGACACATGTTAGTCACACACAGAGCAGTAATGAAAAGCAGTTCAGTTACTTGGATTTTGTATACTGTCATAATTACAATTATATCTTTTGCATCATACAAGTGAAATTTGAATAAATAGGAACCTTACTGGGAAGGATATTGTAGACAATCCCCATTCTTTTACTTCTTTTTCTCTCTGCGTGTTCTTCAAACATCTCTTAATAGCTTGGACAAAATTGGCAACACATTCACTTTTTCATTAGCAACAGATTGTGTTATTAAATCATTTGAAAACTTAATAATGCAGAGTGTAGATCTACTGTCCTTATTTAGTAAATGTTGAGGGCAGTTCTTGATCTTCAAAAGCAGTTCTATCTTTGATGGCCTGTCCATATGCATCTATGGTAGAAGCACATGCCCAAGCATGTAAGACTGAATAACTCCTTTGCAGCTCTATTCCTTCTCATTCAATGCGTAAAACGAAATGATGCCAATATTTTGACTTTTGTGCCCATCTCTGCACTTAGAGAATGTTTCAATCTCTTTATACAGGGCATTTTTACTACCTTACAGGTAGTACAGGCATCTCAAAGTATAACAGGTATTTTACATAATACCGAAGAAGTGGCTGTTCCTGGATGCCTAATGCCTGGAAACTGAATGCCCTATTTTGCATGTTACGATTCAAATTAAAGTTTTTAGCTTCATCTCTTCCTATTTGTAAGACATCTTGCCTTTTTTATATCAGGGTGGTTTAGAAAAAGTTTTACTTAAGGATGACCCAGCAAAACTACCATGAGAAAATACTTTTCTTGAGGAGAAAGAGGTTCCTGGGAGGAGCAGCAGCAGTTATCTGGACATTAGTTCATAGGAGACATGCTGGAATCTGTGTTATGTAGCAGTGTGTCTGCTTTAGGACTGTGTTCAGGAAATGAAGCCTGCAGTCTGTATAGAGGGGTTGTATATGGAACCAAGGGCCAAATTTGTATCCGTTTCCCCTGGATGCTTTTCATATTAAGTTATAAATTAAATTGGAAGTGTTTTTCAACTTGTTTTAATCATGTAAATCCCTGTAACAGTTTTTGTTGTAGTACTTTATTATTTGTTTCAGAACACTAGGAGTAAAGAGGTCTGAACGTTAACTTGCAAATATAATTTCCTTTAAACTCGTAATTCTTTCTCTTAATATTGATTTTTGAACTGCTGCACAATTTAAAGTATTTGTCACCTTTTTATTTTGATCTATAAGATAATTATTTTTGGCAGCTTTGAGAATACTCTTGCACTTACCTTTCACTTATTTTGTTTTGTTGTAAAGCATAAATGTTAAATTTGGCCTTTCTCATTTGTATATGGTTAGAAATGTGTGTTGTCTTAAGAAAACAGAAATGTTCAGGTACATAGTTTCTTAATAAATGATTTGAGCAATGTGTACAAGATAAGTAGCTAGAGCTTTTATGAGTTTAACAGCATACCCAAAATGGGAAGACTGAAATAATATCCTGTTGATGATCTGTCCCCAAAATCTTGTAAAAATATGTGTGAAAAGGCATCTGGCATTTAAGAGACATGGGGAAGGGTGAGAGGATTCAGTCTGGAATTGATTACGGAACTGGCAAAATGTAAATTGTCTTTGAAGTGTTTTGTTCCACTCCTGGTTTGTAATTCCTCTAATTTTCTTTCATGACTCAAAATGACTATTTGCAAACCTGTGAAGTCTTGTGCTCTCTGGCAGTACATACGGAACAGCTTCTCCCTCAGTGACACCAGATGCCAATAGCTTTTCAGACTTGCCTGCTTTCAGATTAAAAGATCTGGATTGTTCAGCCCTCGTGCTTTATTCATACTCTCCCACTCCCCACTTTGTGTTCATGTTACAGCAAGAATTTATTGCTTTGTTTTTCTTGTGTTACTATGACCTGGATGTCTGGTAGCACCAGTCTTGTTTTGATTGTTTGATTGGCACTTAGGCAATAAGTTATTTGGTTTGGCACAAGTTTTTCATATATTGGGATGAATTACTGCCATATTTTTCTACATGTTCATAGGAATACAGCGTTTTAGGAAAAGATGGAATCATTTTATGTATCCGCATGGTGCACAGGGTACAGATGCCCAGCTGAGATCTGCATGCAGGGATCTGGATAATGTACAGACAACTTCGCTGATACTTTCGAGTTCTTTGATCTGAAGTCTTAGCTCATATGTTATCAACTTTTATTTTTATTTTTTTACATTAACTCATATGTTTTAACTCATGGATTCTACCTCCCTGACAGCTTTAGACTGTCTAGACATGCTATAGGAGGAATGTAAGGAACAGCTTTACCATGGCTAGTGTATCACTAGTACTTTTTTCCTGGTCTGGAGGACCTACTTGAGTGGTTTGTAGGAGGTTGATGAGTCCCATATATCTTTGGGAAATTAATAATAAAACACAGAGAATGTAGCCTGGGCTCTGAGGTGAACTGTCTTATCAAATTGCTTTCTTTTGTAAATTTGGATGATGATCTTGTTGTATTGGCAGATTTGTTGAAAGCAGCAGGAGAAACTATATTTGTAATGTGAGTAAAATTAGACTAGTATTAAATGCCTTTTTATTTTCTGAATAGAAAAAGAATTGGATGTCATTCTGAATCCTATTAATTTTCTGCTTGTGTTTAGATAGTAAAACAACATTTTGTAGCCATCCATGAAGCTAACTTTGCCTAGTGCTACTCTCCAATGGAATCTCTGCTGGAATAAATAGTGTTGTCTTTCATGCAGAAAGATCACTTATAAACAGATGAATGATTTCAGAATTGGTGTGCTCTTTTATTTGGATATATGGAGCTAGTTTATAAGATATATGGAGCTAGTTAAACGCTGTAAAATAATTGGAACTCATCAAGTGTTTATATTGCAGACAACTCCTAGGTTTAATTTATTGTGACATATTCTGCAAGCAGTATAGATGGGGCGAAGTGCTTATATTGAACTGCAATTCCATTTAGAAATTCCATTTAGAAATGGAGCAGGATGACAATTTGTAATCTTCTCTGATAGTTACCTTCCAGAACTATAACTATTAATAATAAAATAAATAGTGCCAAATTTTAGCAAGAAATTTGTCAAACTGGTCAAAATAAAATTATTAGTCTTACTGCAAACAACATTTTAAAATAAATATCATAGGCCCCAGTGTGCAGGCAGATGGTTAAAGGCTTGTTTAAAGTTGCTCTGTGGACATGAATGTGCTCTGCGTGCATTTATTTATTTAAGTATATATACATGTGTGTTAATCATGCAGAGGAAAATGGTTTTAAAGAATACTTCCTTAAGACTGACTTGCTTAAAAATTTTAATGGCAGAAAATGTAGAGAAGCTTTTAATCAATTCAGAACAGTGAAGCTCAAGCTGCTGTAGTGAGGGGAGTGCTAACAGGACACAGTTCAGTGGATAGATGAATCAGCCTGTGCAGATAATTCCACTGATTTAACTTTACTACTTCTAAATATAGGTCATTTCATTAGTAGCTATTTAAGGTATCTGTACTTGGCATGGTGTTATGTGCAGTTGACTTACTGAGGGTAATGGATGAATTATCTATTGACAGAATGACTATCTATTCAAGAGCCCATTAAGTTCCTGCTCTTTTGGGAATAAATTTCAATGCAATCATGTATTTCTCTTCCTAAAAAGAATGTTAAGACAGGTAACACGTGAAATAAGCAAAAGTTAACCCGTTTCAGGAGAAAAGCTTTAGTGGATAAGTGTAAGGCTCAATTTTTAAGTTTAAAGCGGGGAGGAAAGAAATCGCCACTTGTGAGTGTGTAGTTTAACTTTGTGAGAAATGCATGAAATCAAACTATCCCTGAGCTCATGGAGCAAGTAGCACTCCCTAGGAATAAGCAGTGCCTCTTGCATCTTTTAATAGCTTTCACTCCCAGCCAAACCAAAGTGATCTGTTTTTCTGACATCTCCACCCAATGACGTTGTCCTGCTTTTGGCAGATCAGCCCATACAATGCTAGAATTCATGTAGAGTTCTCTGAGATATTTGTGTTTCCCTCCTCAATTGATCAAGACAGACAATTGAATGCCAGAAGCAACTCTCAGTACAACAAGAAATAGATGGAGAACCATTCCCATCATATTGGAGCTCTACGCTGTAGCTGCTCTGAAACTGCACGTATCAAAAATAAAGCCACGTATTAACTGGTGCATAGGACCACGTTGCTGCCTGTGCTGTGACCAGTAGAAGCTAACTGGCAGGAGCACCACAGACCTTCCCAAATGCTGACATACCAGGGACATGACAGGCATGAGCAGGATGGCCAGACTTTATCAATTTGTATTTAGTTGTGGAAAACATATGAAAAATAATATTCTGTTTTCCTAATAAGACCCAGGATTTGAGACTAATATGGGCAGTCATGTATTACACAGACAGGCAGACTTGTGTCTTTTTAATAAGTAGAAACAATGGAATAGAAAACATTCTGTTTCTCTGCACTTTTTTGGTTTAATGGTGATGGATAGAAACATGTCTGTTCTCTCTCCAGATGTTACATGGAAGTTTTAAAGTAAAAATTAGAGTAATACAACAAAAAAGTTCCAAATAATTTGTTCTGCTGAATTGGTGTTGGTTTTATGTTTGTTTTAGATATGTATTTAGATACAAGTATGTATATTTTAGGTACAAATATAGCCTGGGCATAGGTCTGCCTCTTGCAGTCATGTCATCACCTTTTGTGTGTAAAAGGTTTTATTTCTTTGAGTTCTCCTGGATTGAAAAATCCTTGAAAAGAACATTTTGTAGATGGGGAATTACAGTAAGAAACTTTAGTATTGTGTTCATTTAGGGAAAGGTCAGGTTGGTTTGTTAAATTCGGTACCTTTAAAAAGACCAAAAAAAAAAATTGGAAGCTTTTGCTTT
The DNA here is from genome assembly GCA_032353885.1 of Nothura maculosa. Taxonomy (NCBI): domain Eukaryota; kingdom Metazoa; phylum Chordata; class Aves; order Tinamiformes; family Tinamidae; genus Nothura; species Nothura maculosa. The sequence continues at coordinate 2,462,904 of JAUBOD010001086.1, forward strand.
AGAAATCAAAAGCAAGGCTGTGCACATCACAATGATTTGTTACTATTTACAAATCATATTTCCATAACAGTTGCTGCCTTGTTAAAACCAAAGTTTATAATGATGGGATTTTGTTCCTTTTTTCAGTACCAAATATGAATTACAACTTAATTATCTAGACTTGCTTCAAAAGATGTCACAGATGAACCGTAGCTCTACTGGTTAGCAACACTTTGAATGATTCTTCCCTTCCGAATGCTGCCTGTCAGGTATTCTTGTGTTTTTTATCCCTTCTGAGGAAGACAGTCTGTAATTCTGTGTGACTTCATACTTGCTAATTGAAACAGGATTATGCTTTATTTGAGAACAGCTTGGTAGCCATTTCATCTCTTGTTGGGATTAATGCCCCCTGAGCAATGGTTTCATATTGAGCATACGAACAATAAACTTCTCAAGGAAATGCCCCTTAGAGGTGAGTTTGAACTAGTTCTCTATGTAACATCAGGTTGGGATATGAAACTCTGAAGACTGTGGATCTAGGATTCCATTTAGATTGCTAGTAAAGATTAAAACTTCCATCTTGATCAGCTTCTATCTTGACCTAAGCTTTGTTCTACAAATTGTCTTGAGAAATAATACTGCAGATAATTACATTTCCTACAAGTCTTTTCTTTAAAGATTATCCAAATGCATTAGCGCACCTGTAAAAGTAAATAAAATTAAGTTAAATATGCTGCAACTAATATACATTTCCTTAGTTGATGAGATAAAGTACAGAAGACAATAGAAATGGAAAACTGGTGCATTCTGGCTCTAGATGAAAATGCTCTATTGAATGCTTTCCAGAACAACATGTACTTGGATCAGTATTAAAGAGGAGTATTGCAAATGTCCAAGCCAAATGACCAAGCACGTTGATAGTGCAGAGCATATTTCAGTTATATAAATTTCTAAATTGTTTTTAAGTCCATAAAACAAGTAAATTAGAATTTAACTAAAAACAAAGGAAACCTGGTTTTAGTTTTTTTTGTTTGTTTGTTTTCTGGAACTGAGTTCAGTAGCTCAGTACTGTTAATTCCTGTTGCAGAAGTATCCTAACTCCTTAAGAATCAGGACTGTAGATATGTGCAAAGGCTTTTTGCTTCCAATTAAAGCACCCCCCGAAAACTGTGTTATTGTACCTGTAGGTAAAAATATCAGTGGACTCCCACTTCATTTCAGTCTTCAAGTTAAAGTAATATTTTTCCAATGAATAGTTCCCCTGCATTATAATGAATACAGTTGTAGAAAAGCCATGCAAAAATTTGCAACAGTGAAATATGTATGGCAAAAATGGAAAAAAAAAGCCTATTGTTTCATTCCTGCTTTCATTTTCTTTATCTACATCTTCTGTACTGCTTTGCTTGATTTCATCTGTCAGCAACTTCTTGCTTTGTAATCATGCATACAGAAGATTATTAAAGACTATTTTAGTCTGTATGAATCTGCTAAGACTCTTGTGCACTTAAATACGTGTGTCACTAATAAAACTTGAAGTGTCATAGCTTATTGAATAGATTATTGAATGTTTTCTGTACTGGATGGGCTGTGACTGAATTGTATAATATTGTTTAAAGCAACAAGCTAGTTATGCAGATACACAGCCATTCTGGTGATTCTTTGTTTAAACCTTCCCACAAGCCAGAAAATCGATTGTGACTATTCTCCCAGAATAATAATGGAGCTATCAATTATTTGTAAATGTTCTTTTTTTATTATTTCATCTGTGTGGTGCACCAGTAATAAATCCAGCTGTTGTGGTGCTGTCATCCCTGATGTCAAATTTAGCAAGGTAAAATTAGAATGCATTAGAGTAAAACTCCTCTGAAGGTCCTGTCATTAATTTGCAGTCAGAATAACTTAAAATAAATCAGACTTTACCCATTCCTTCTGAACTTGGAGCTGTTGTTATCAAGGTTGCAAAATTTGATAGTAAACAGTGATAAGAATAGTTGTGGAAAACTAAAACAATTTTCAGATGCTTTTTTTCCTTCCCTTTTTTTTTTTTTGTCTTGGAGTCAATGAGCCAGATATTTTGGATTCACCAAAACATGTGACATTATTCCACATAGTGCCTTTTTTTACAAGCCTGCAACTTTATATTATAATATATTTTCATAAATATTTTACATCAGTCATAAATATGCTAAATACATTAGCATCCATTTTTAAATAATATGATGGAAATATGTATATTGTAAGTTTTGCTCAATTCACATAATACTGAGTCAGATCTTTTTATGAAGTTTATGGATTTTATGTAGGATGCTTGTATTCTAGGTTTCAAGAATATCTATTTTGTTCATTCTGCAAAGCTAAGGGAGGAAATGATATAGCTTCTATTCACGTCCAACTTTAAAATGGTCATAATCAAATTTATAGCTCTTGCACCAGTACTCTGATCCTAGAGAATGTTTTTCTAGGATCGTCTCATCTGTCCACTTTAAGTGGGAAATACAAAAGCTAGACCTAAATATTTTTATGGGCTGGATTCCTTTGAGTCCTTTTCTGATTTGCTTATTGATTTTCCTGTTTGTACTCAATGGTATAGTGAACATTTCTTTAACTTAGATGAAATACACTTTGAACAGAAAAATGTGCAAATAATGAAATAACTGAATCAGGATGACTATAAAAATGGTTATTTTTTGGATAGCTAAGCATAACTTAAGAATATAAAAATAGTTCTATCAATTTTCTATTTTAACTGATTCTGTGAAGGTCCACTTGTCTCTTTTCTAAGGTTAATACCTTTTCAATTACTGCTTCTTCCTAGTGGCTGACAGAGGAAGATTGTTTTTCTGGAAGTTGCCAAGGAGGTGGGCAGGAAGCTCTTGCCCACCATCTAGGGATGGATGGAGTAAGGGAACTGATATGCAGAGACCTAGAGTATCAGAAATATCCCCTGATACAGATGTCCTGGCTAGTCCTACAGAAACTAGAGGGGTTAGGAAAGTCAAGAAACCTGATAAAGAATACAGAAGTGGGACTGTTTTCTTATCCAAGGCTGCTACTGAGTGACTGGAAATAGGAAGTTATTAAGATTTTGTTGCTTTTCCTTATTGCAAAGCTTGGGCAGTATCTTTAGGAACTCTATGCTCTTTTCTTGAAGCTTTGTCACACTCTTATTGCTTATAGGGTACTAGTTGTTATGTATTTTCAAGACATTAAGCCATTTCCTCCAAAGAAATCTGGCAGGAACCCTTGTTCCTGCTGTAGAGGAGAGTTTCCAATAATTTTCATCCATTCAAACAAATTGAGTGAATCCTGGGTCTAGCTGGAAACAGTGTTTGTGGAGCTAGGGCATATGCATCGTGTGCTAGAGGCTTTTCAATTACTGAAATAGTTGCAAGACTTTTAATCTGTGTTTATTTATTCACTTGCTTGGTGAACACAGGCAGATTATTCCACTTAATCAAAGATGTAGCAGGAAAGCAAAATGGTACAGGTGACATTTTAAAACTTAATTTGAAAAAAAAAATGGCAATTTATTCCTGTCATTTGTACTGTCATGCTTAGTATAAAAGCCTGATTTGATTCATATATTGGTTAAGCTGAAAAACAATGAAAAATGAAACATCTTTACTGCAATATCATATTCATAGCTTGAATGAAATGTTATTTGTCATCTTGTATTTTAGTCAAAGTTATTTGGTATTATCCAGGATGAATTTGAGGAAAGTATTATGCCCTTTCTTGGTAAATGAAAAAGAACTTTGTAAGGCTTTGTTTAAACATTACATGGCTTTTATTTCTAACTTCATGCATGATTTCACAAACATAAGTTTCATGGGAAACAAATTATTTCTATTAGTCCCCAAGCTGTATTAGGCTTTATTTAGGACTTAATAGGCAGAGAGACTGTGCTGCACACTAACAAAGCTCTTGTGTAATGGTGTATTTAAAGTTTTTAATAACAGTGAAAATAAGAACTTTCAAGGACCAAATGTCCTTCTTTAGCCTGATCAATGAAAAGGATAGTTTTACCTGCAGAATTTATACAATTTGTAAACTAATGCAAATAAGGCTGCAAGGGACATGTTTACTGAACCAGTCTTCATTTCCTTAGTTTCCTATTAGAATTTTATAGGCATTTGTTTTTTCCCTAAGTCAAGAACCTAAAAATATCAAAAGCTGCACATTCTTTAGCCTTATTTCTGGATGAAAGTACGTAATATACCATTTGGCATTTAATAATGCCTTGCCTAGCAGTCTGATTTTTGTCTGCTGTTGTGATCTGTTTTATGTCACTTGTGGCAAGTTTACATATTTTTCATGACTGTTAATACTAAATTCTATAGTAGTGAAAGGTTTAGGAGTCCTTTGCAAGGAAACACCCAGGACCATGTGGTTATCATGACAGCATATCGTGGAATAGGAAAAGAGAAAAATAATATATCTGTTTAGTAAAAATATCTGTTCATCGTTTAATGCTCAGATCTATTGGCAACATAAATGATAGGAAGCATTTATGTTGATCTTAATTTAGAGTTCACAGAATGGATCAAAGACTTGAGGCATAAATTTTTACTTTTAAGACCAAAATTGAAGAGGAATTGAAGTATAGATTTGGCATTGACCTAGTCAAAAATCTCACTCGATCATCACTGCCCTAACGTCATCACTCCGTTGTGTTTGTGCTCTTTGAAGCACCATGGCTGAGACAGGACAAGTTCCTAGTTCATGTTGACATTGCATCCCTGAACCTTCAAGCAAATTTGTTTCTAGTGCTTTTCTTATAGCAAATGATTTTCCTTCACATTTAAAACACAGTTGAAGAGTCTAAAATAGTTGTTTTCACAGATGCTGGTAAAAAGAACCAGTCTATAGTGGAGAGCTTACTCGTAAGGTCCTCTTTTTATACGATAAAATAAATGCATAGAATTGATGTCACAGGCAAGTACACAGCCCAGTGCTTCCCCTCCACAGCTTCATGAAATTTTGAAGATCCCTGTGCTATAATAAACCTGTATAAACTATAGGTTTATATCTAGTATAGGCTTATAGTATAAGTTTAGAGAGTCAGTCCATGTATTTGTGTAGTGTGACATAAAGCCTAAAGCTATAAAGCTCTAAAAATATTTCCTTTAAATACAGATTTCATGGTGATGAGCACAGGAAATAGAGACTATGTCAATCACATTGAGTAAATACTGAAATAAAGAATCAATATTCATTAAGAGTAGTATTTATTTGTTTCAAGCATAAGAATAAGAGACTGAGATTCACAAGGATCTTGTATTGGAAGCCTTGTAAAAAGACTTTGTAGAATTATTTTTAGTAACTGGTGGTTTTATTCTGGCAATAAAAACAGCCTGTTCATCTATCTCGGCCTTTCTACTTGACAAGCCACCTGAAATTGTGGGGAAAGGATAGTACCATTCAATTTAATGATGCAAGAAGAAGAATTAGAGAAATATGAGCTTTGCTTTTGTTCCAAAAGGTAAATTATATAATTCTAGGAGTTCTTACTCAAACTTGCTTTTTTGTTCCCCACACCATGTTATTTACTTACTGGATTTGAACAGTTACTTGAGCTGTGCATATGTTACCTAGCTAACAGCTCTAAAACCTTGAAAATAGTAATAAAGAAAATAGGCAGCCAGTGACATGTGTAACACAGAACATACAGATCATGGTAGAGGATTTTTTCGAGTGAAAACAAAGCAGCCAGTAAAAGAAATCTTTGTGTGATATATTGCAGTCTGGTGGGTGATCTTATAGCATAGATGACATTTTAATATGAAAGAACATTTTTTCTAGTGAAACTAGATACATAATTTTTTGTGTGAAACCAAATGTGCTTTAGATTGCATAATAGGCAATTATTGCATATTGTGTTAAGCTACACAGAATTTAGCAATCTTATGTTAACCAGGGCAGTTCAATTTTGACATTTTATATTGCACTTCACTCTTAAGCTCCAGGGTATGGGAATTAAGGACAGATGCTTTGTTAATTTGGAACCAGTGGCTAAAGTCAGGGCACTCGATTTATATCACCTCTATATGTGGGTGGCCCCGCTTTACTTCTCGATGTTCAGTTCCTGTGAGCTGTGGTTTGCCATTTCTGTTGTCACTACAAGAAATGATTCCAGTTGGCTGCTAAAAGGGCTCATAAGACAAAAGTCTTACATCATAGGATGTCCAAGATGCTGTTAATGGAATTTTTTAGACTATCTCACCATCTGCTGCATAGCACCGTGTGTTTGCTGTATTTTCCAAATTTGAGCATTGCTTAATTAGGATTATGGAACAAATTAAACAAAAGTTAAGGGGAGAAAGAGCAATGGGACAGCTGTAAAGAATCACTGGCATTCCAATATACCCTTTAAATAAACACAGGCTGTGTTCAATGGTTAAACATGCACTGTACTTGAGCCTCAGTTTTCTGTCTGCGGTATACAGCATTTAGCCAGAGAATCATTTGTATTTTTGCCAAAACATTAAGAGAAATATAAAGAATGCTCTATCATAATGCCACTGAAAATGCAGCATGACTCATACCACAGCAGACGTTTAGGAGCTCCAGCATAAGCAGAAGATTAGAAATGTGATTTTTTTCTCCTTATCTCCTATATTTTTGAATACTAGAATATTGCACTGTGGAAAGGTTTTAAGGGAATAATGACAGATGGATGTTCTAAGCATGGAAAGCGTTACTGTATATTTGATGCCAAAGAGCAGGTTTTTGTTTGTTTGTTTATTGTGATAACTTCATCTTAGTGTTCTTCTGTTTATTGTGGTAACTTAATGTTCTTCTGTAGGGTGAAGGAAACTAATTTTGGGTGAGTCTAGAGCATTAGTGCAAATAGCCATGAGCATGCTCTTTGTGGTGTGTAATCTCCATTTTAAAAAGTGGTAGATTTTTTAAAAAATCACTTGGTACATTGTTGTTTCTGGCAGGGCCAATGGTTTGTCCAAGGGAGATTCGGGAAGGTAGAGGTATCCCGTATTTCACTGTGTGGCACAGAACTTTCACACACACACCAGCCAACCTCTCTGTGCTTCGCTTCGTGTCAGTACTTACAGAAATCGCAAATAACATGTACGTATATTTAAATTTGCCTTTAAATGATGAGTGTAAATATACAGTGCATTCCATTTTGTGAATATAAACTGTATGAATTTTGTGGTAAGTGACAGTGATGCTGTGGCAGTGCTATAGTGCAAGTATATTATTGCAAACTCTAAGTAGTAGGACAATTTGTTAAATGCACATATGTGTCAGTGTGGTCTGACTTCGTGAAAATTCAGGCTTCCACATGAAGAATAACTGAATGGCTTCACTTCATTGGTAGGAAGAACCTGGAGAATATTCAGAGTGAAACTCTGGAAGGTCAACAGTACTTGATACTTTATATTTTTTTTTATTTGCTATTTGATTATGTGATCAAAAGTGGCTTAAGCAAAGCCAGTTCAGAGTTCGGCATCATAATGGGTATAGAACTCCAAAAATACCTACCTGCTGAAGTTTAAACTACAGCACTGAGAGGACAAACGGAATATTTCTTAGACAAAATGGAGACTTTTACTTAATGTCACGATGTTTAACAAATGTTCCATTAATGCTCTGTATAATGAAAAAGAAAGCTTGTTTTTCTTCTTAATAGAAAAAAGCACACAACGTTTGATTAGATGATTAAACTTTGGTAATTTTACAGAAGCCCACATGGAGTCCAAAATAATGAAGTGCTGGAAATGACATTTCCATTTCAGAAAGTAACCGCTGTACTGCTAATCTTTCAAAAGAACTGAATAGAAATTTGCAGTTGTTGCACAAGATTGATGCAGTAATACATGAGAACACTTCTCTGGGAAGCATTTTAGAAAGCAAAGCCCCATTTCCAAGAATAAACAAACTCATAATTACAAAACAACTTTCCAGAATATCTCCAAGCTTTATGCACATAAATACATAAAAATATTTTCATTCACATAAAATGGTTCCAATGCATAAATACAAGTTGCAAGTTGTGGTTATCTGTAATATGTGATACCTCATCATTCAGAAATGAAGTCAGTATCTGAAGATGGCATCTTTTTTTTGTGGGAAATGTAATCAAAATAACATTAAAGTTATTCTGCTTTGAATTTGGGATACTGTAGTGGCTGGAGATAGTTTATAGGTGTTTTATATTTCATCAAATACATAAATCCTGTTTCCTAATCCTACCATCAGGATTATTTAAAATTTATGAATGAAATATATTTATTTATGAATTACTGATGAGTTGCCTCTTCATTAGGGTAGAATAAACACTAATAATTGTGTTCCTTTGAGTTTTCACAATGATTTCTGGAGATCTTTTGAAATAATTCAATTGTAGTGAACTCCTAACTTTTATAGACAATTGCTATAAATAAGCATGAGCTGCAGTGAAAAAATCCTTTTCCTTTAAGCCACTTTTTAAATATAGGCTTTCATATGCAAGATAAAATTAAGTCTCTTCACATTACTTAGGTGTCTGGAATTGTCTATGGAGTCTAGGTAAGTTTACATACTAAAAATACTTACTTTGTGTCTGAATTAGATGCTTCAAATTACGTGGTGTGAATATTTGTTTTAGTGTAAACATGTACTTAAGTAGAGCTATAAACGCAGAATGGCTTCCTGAGTGGGCTTGAATGTTTTCATGCTCTAAAGATAGCCAAATGTTAAGTGTTGTGCATATTGAAATATTTAGTTGGTAAGGTAATCCAGATCACAGAATTCATTGCTTGAAATCAGTAGAAGTCTGTGAAAGCAAATTATCCATTTTTGTATATTTACTGAAGTATACTCTGCTTAGTTTCAGAGGTCCAACTTAGTGTGAACTTGAAGGGAAACTGGATAAAATTCTAATTTATTTCATTTCTTTAATTTTGTGATCTTTATAAATCTCCATGTCTAATACAAACCATTCCATGATTTTTAAAGTATGGCTCTGACATTAAATATACATTATGATTGTTTAGTAATATTGCTTACAAACGTAACCATTGTTTTCCTCTCTGTAACAGAACTTTCTTGGCTTTCTCTTAATGTTTTCCAGAAGGGCAACATGTTTTACATAAAAGCCAAGATGGTCATAAGCATCTGAGATATATA
>JAUBOD010001086.1:2483691-2498633 GCA_032353885.1 Nothura maculosa
GCTGTCATCCCAATACTGACATATTTGAAGGGCAAATGTTGTAGGTTTCCATTTCTGATATTTGAAATACACGTGCAAGAATCAATTTCCTTGTATGAACTACCTGTGCCCTGGATGCTCCTGCTGGATGTTATCCATTTGGAGTACATTTTATTTCTGGAATACTTATTAATAAAATTTTAAATATCCTGGTTGATGATATATGCCCACAATTTTTAGGGAAAAAAGGATCAAGTCTGCTCTTTTAAAAGTGCAGTAGAACTATGTACTTGAAGAATGAGATGAAAGCTTTTTCCTTTGTGAAACACAAATAAAAATAAAAAAGCTGTTTTTGACAGAGACCACTCCTGTAATTTATGCAAGTTTTTCCCTCCTCCGAAGCTTATTCAGGTGGCATGATGTTCAACGGAACAAGTAAAATAAATGCCAAATCTGCTATCAAAGGAAAAAGTATGAATGCAGGGAAATCATACTACCTTTCCATTATCAGTTAATTCACAGGCTATGTTTAAGCAAAGCCTATGAAGTAACATAAAGATGAAATTTCTGAGTAAATGATGTCTGCTAAGCCTTAAAGGAAATGTAGATGAAATAGTGCGGTAGGAACTTGGTGTCATGGGGAGGGGATTGTGCCTAATATCGGATGAATAAATTTTGTGTGGTATTCTTTAAGTGTTTGTAAGAGCTTCTTTGTTTACCTAAAGCCCAGCTGGTCTAGATACTTACTGTGTTTCAGCTCCTAATGAGAACAAGATGAGGTCATGAGTCTCTCTGATAATTATGAATTTATTCATATGCATTATTCAAACACTACTGGTGTGCAGAGCCTTTTGTCATGACTAATGAAACTATCAACTAAATGAATTGAGGCACAGTCTTTTATGCAGTATTATGGGAAAAAAAGGAGAATGTCTCATTTTAGCCCATTTTCATCACTCCCATCTTCTTGCCTCTATTCAGTTTCCTGTGCAGTCTTTCAGTATCTATTAATAGGAATCCTAGTAGATGTAGTGATCTAAATTTTTCTTTTAAAAAAACAAAAATGGCAATCTCTTCCTCCCTCAAACTACCGGTGATAAGGAAGGATTTACTTAACATGATGATGAACAATTTATAGCTTCTGAGCTGTGTTTTTACTTTGAGATGAATTCATCTGTATTACCTGGTTTTATGAGCGTACAGAGATCTGGGTTCTAAGGTGATCAGAGTCTACTTCCTGCACTGATAGTGTAGGCTGCCATTAGACCTGTGTATGTGGCCACAGAATATCATTTTAAGATATATTTGCCTGAAATAATTATTTTGACACCATTCTGTCTCCATAATGCCACTTGCTGATTCACGATGGTGATTCCGACACCAGCTCATCTTCTTGATGCCAATATGGAGGGGATGTGAGGAATTAGTCAGTGTACATTAAAATGTTTGGCTATTGTAACAGCTATATCCGGGAAAATAAGCTTGTACTTAATAATCCCAAGATTAGGAGTCTTCTACAGTGATGTAATGCTGTCTTCTTACAGCCTTTCTTATATCCAAACAAAAATTGATTATTTATTCCTTGGCTGAAGCTAGAACTCTAGACTAAAAGTGTTGAAAGATCCAAATGCGTTCTTTTTTCTGTAATAGTTGGATATCAGCGTGATATTGCAGTAAACTTCCTTGCACTATGCACTGAATAGTCCAATATTTCTTAACTGCAAATGCATCACTACATATTTCCAAGTAATGCTTTTTGTAATGAAATTCAGTTTTAAGTTTACTTCACTTTGCTTACATTATCTAGTTAGGCAATCATTGCCTGGAACATAATAAAATAACTACTGTTCTTTTAAGCAGAAGCCAAACAATAATTAATATGCTTCCTTATGGATATCCTTAAATTTAGAAAACATGAAGAGGAATCATCAATAAGAAGGAAATCATCTCATCATAAAGGAGCTATTGGATGGTATATTTCATTGAAAAATCTTAGAGAACAACAAAACTTAAATGCAATACAAATGCAGCGAGATTGTTTACTGCAGGATACCTTTAAGGTAAAAATTTATTCTGAGTCATGTGAAATATTCCAGCAGTGCTGTTTATATTCTTAAAATCAAATGAGCTAGACATTTACCAGATTTTGATATTAAGGGTATATACTTCTTTGTGTCTATATACCCGCTCATGTGCATGCACACATGCACATATATGCACATAAACACATGTATGTGTGTGTATACAGCTTTATTCAGTCTAATGAACAATACTGTGTGTGTGTGTGTGTGTGTGTGTGTGTGTGTGTATATATACGCATAGTCTACTGTAATTAGTAGTAGACTTTTGAAAGGCAGAGTAAATACACAATTTGCCTGTGTTCATGCCCAGTGCCACAGGTACATAACACTATAGCACTTACCCTTTCCTGAATTTCTAGAAGTCCCTTAGTATATTCTGTGAACTACTATGGATAATATCTATATGGAAAAATCTGCTTACCAACTAAACCAAAAAACAAGGTAGGTAACTATTTGAAATGCCTTTGATGAAGTAAAATAACATGACATTCTTATGCTTTGTAGTAGGACTAGAAACTTGCTATGTTTTATGTTTTTAAATACTCATTTGTCTCTTAGTCATGTAAGATCTTTTACAAGTGAAATAGCAAAAAAAAAAAAAAATACATTTCCCAATTTATTTCTTCTTGCAATTTAATCACAATGATAAATAGAATGGGTCTTTTTTACTTTAACCACTATTTGATTGCACAAAGCTGTTGCTTTTTCTTTCACAATTCTAGCAAAGAAATGCTAAACAGCTGGTATTTTTTGTAATAGTTTTTAAGTCAAATTGCAAAAAAAAAAAATAAAAATAAAGCTTTGGAAAGTACTGGGTTGGTATACATATAGTATAGTACATGTATAGCATTATATTTTTTTTTTTGTCTTAACCTAAGCTGACAGAGTCTTTCAGAATATGAGAGGACATAAGGATGTGGTTTAGGTTGTGGCTAACTGTATCCAGACTGGGAAGAATTGTGGAAAATTTTAATTTTCTGGAGGAGATTTAGCTTGAATGCCCCAACTGCTTGCTGCAAAGGGACTTTAAACCTTTAAGTGTCTAACATGAATTCTGTCAGAATAGAAGAAATACTGTAAATGATTAGAAGGAAACCATGATCTGTTATCTTTCTGCAGTGAACTAATAAAGCTAATGATGTTACTAGGAGACCAAATGGAAAAACAGAAAGTGAAGTCTACTAAAAACAGTGTCCGAATTCAACAGTATGTTGTATATACTACACCACATTTGTCTACTACATTTGAGAGAGAGCATGGTGAACTTGATGTACACAAGTGCAGGGACCTGAATGGGATATACTCATGAGTGTTGCGGGTAGGGGCAGTATTCTTTTATGGAGAACATGATATGGGATAAAAGTATTTATTTTAGCAATTTGTGCTTTCCTACTATTTTTGTAGTTCATATTAAATTCAAAGCAATGTTATTTGTGTTTGTTTGGTGCATCTGTGCACCAAAAGCATGGTGAGCTCTTTCCCATTGGGGAAGAGTTGCAGCAGTTAGCCTTGAAAGGCATCACTTTAGGCTTAGAAAGCAGGTGTTCAGATCATCACTTTGTCAAGAAGGGAGAAGTGTCAGCCTGAACATGATCTCCCAACGTAGGAATGTCTTCTGTCAAACTCTGACTATTTTCAGCGAAAAAAAAAGATTTGGATCCTGTGGAAACTGCCTGAATTTTCCTGTTTGTTTTTGCGTATGAAAGTGTCTTTTTCTTCCACAGTAAGCAACTTTAAGAAGAAAATATTTATAAAAATAGCTTTAGGTTTCTTTGCTGACAATTCAGTTTATATCACACAGATGATGGTATAGTTGCTCACATAATGCTTGAGTAGTTGTGGGTCATGACAGAGGTTCCCTATTTTCAAATATGATACATAAATGAAGGTACTATTTTCCTTAATCAAACTTAAACACAAAACTTAACAACAGATGCTGATCTGCAGCACTGCCCTAAAATAAAAGAAAGGAACTTGATACCTTGGTCTAAGAAGGGAGCACAGATTGCAGGCTAGTGGTGAAAACCTATTTTTCCCTATGGGCTTTGCAACTGGTTTAGTCGTGTATTGTGCAACTGGTATTAGTATGTGTTATGAAAAGTATAAAATTAAAATGATAACCTATATGACCGTAGTAGAGGCTGACATATAAATGATATGTAAATATTACCATGGATAATTATCAATAAATTCTTTTTTTTAGTTGATTTGATTCCATTAGATGGAATAGAATAGGGGATAGGCTAAGATAGCAAGTGAGTTGTAATTGTTTATATTGATCACGGAATAGCTATTCATTTGAGAAATGTATCTGATGCATATTTTCTGGAGCACAGTTATTTGTGTATCTTGGTAAAATTATACCAAAAAACTTTTTTCTTTTTTTTGTAGTACTTAATATTTAAATGTTTTCATTTCAAATTTAAAAATAACTTTTAGTTTTTTATTAAAGGTCCTGACTCTGTAAATGTGTAGCTGAAAACATGCACGTGTATGCTGAATGGGACCGGACATCTTCCAATGAACTCTTCATGACATTTCTCTAACTTTATGAAATTACAAATACTGGCAATTGGCTCTTTAGTCACAGTTCAAGTTCTTACAGTTATTCCCAGCTTTGCTGTAATGCCATGTGTATATCTTTTAGGCAAAATGTGATCTGTGCTAAATGGCTTTTTTTAGAGTGTTTCTAATAGAAATGTTCCTGCCACATGTATTTGCTTGGTCTGTGCATTCTCATGTAGAGTGTTTCCTGGCATTAAAATGGACAATGAACATTTAAGCAAACGTGCTTAAGCATTTGCATCTATGTTAATTGTGGGAACAACCAAGTTTTAATAGCATGAACACTCCATATAAGCAGGCATCTGTTACAGTTGATAGTTATATTTAAGGAAAACATTATTTGCAGCAAAAGAACTTCTTTGAAACAATATGAATTGTGAAGTGAGACATTTGACTTCTTAAAAATCTTTTAAATGGGGCTATTTTAAGGAAAAATACTGGCTCTGTATGATATCTTTGAGAGCCTTGCTGTTGAATTTGACTTGAATAGTACTTGGGTTGAACAGATCTTTCAAGGCCTCTGCATGGTCCTCTGTGTCTATTACTTACAGGGAGCAACAGGTTTTAACAGTGTCTGGATTGTGTGTGTGTTTTCTTACATGTATATATGGGGATAGAGGAGGAGAGATGTTCCTTAGTCTGCTGCAGAAAATTACTTCATCTTGTTATTAACAGAACAGTTTCACAGACAAGCCAGGAAAAACAATGTGTCCTTTCCTAATCCTGCTATTTTGTTATTGGTTTTCCCACCTCATGTGTGAGTGGAATTGAGGTTGTCACCTCATTGTGGTCAGTTCCACACCTTTTTCAGGATAAACAGCTTGCGAACTTGTATAAGCAGTATCCACGCCAAGGCCTTTTTATAAACCAAGCTTTAATTTGTTATTGTTTTGGCATCCATGAATGTGTTTGTGAGACCATGTGGGCTGGCTGTGGAAGACACTATAAAAACTAACAGTGGAATGTTCATCTGGAGATGTTCTGGGTTATTTATGAATACTTAGGGCCCAATCCTGCCACCTTCTCTCACGCAAACTGTCCCACTGAGGTCAGCCAGTGATTCCGTTTTGTTAAGGATTACTTGTGTGTATAAAACTTTATTGGTTCTGATATATGGATGGAATTTTAAATTCTGCAGGGCAAGTAGGTAATCTGTATTTTTTGACATTCATTGGGAGCTAGATGTTGAAATGTGCCCTGTGCTCTTCGAATTAAATAAAAAGCAAGTTAATATGATTTAGAAAAAGTCTTTGTGTTTGGTTAATCTTTGATTTTATAGGTGCCCATTACAAGGACCTTGTTTGTGTAAATTCCCAAAGAAACTTAAAATTAGGAGTAGGTTGCAGTCTGTCAAGGCCTTAGCTTGAGGAGGAGAGAATTTAAATGCAAGTAGATTATGAAGCTGGCAATGAATGTTCTCTGAACAGTATGATGTGGTAATTAATGATAAAAAAATTGGATTATTTGGAACAGATTTTTTAAAGATAAGTTTATGATTTGATATGAAGGTTATAAGTCATATTTATTTTGATCAAGAATTTGTTTTGATATTTGTACCAAATCAGATGCACTATCCATGATATGAAATCATGCAGCAAGCACATTTAACTTGATAGATTTCCAGTATCGAAATGAATATTTTGTATAATGGCCTGTAGATTTACTTAGATATTTCTTTTGAAGCAAAAGCAGAGCTAGAAAAAATGGTTTTCCTCGTTAATACAGACATCAAAAGGAAGGAGTGAAAAAAGCTATGAATTAACCTCATCTGTCAGCTAAATGTGATCTTTGAGTAGAAATTGGAGCAATCTGAGCTCTAGGAGTGCTCACATGTTTTTGGCATCCCTTTACACCAGCAACCCTAAAGATTTACTTGTGACCTCTTTACTAAAAGGTTGAACCATCTTATATATAGTTCCAAGCTCCACAGGACACCTCCAGTTGGCTTTCAAGGTAAGTTGGTTTTGTCATTTTATTCTCTCCTTAAGCATCACTTCTTCTATATATTTTTTTTAATAAAATACACCCCGCATATGCTTTCTAAGATCTGTAACTATTACAGGTATAAGAGAAAATTAATTTTAGTAAATCCATTGAAACACATATGGTAATAAATTCCATGGACAGCATGATAAATGTGTCTTATATTTGGCATAGCTTTAACATACCACTTTTTATTATTTTTCCATGATACTCTTTCACATAAGTAAAACTGTAATATAAGATTGTTTGCAAAGGGAAGTGTGAATTGATCACAACACGCAAACTGGATTTTCTTCAGTTTGGAGTGGAACCTGTAATACTGTCTCTGAAGTTACACTGTTTGTTTTAAGGCCTTGCTGTGGGTATGAGCTAGGTGACTGTCACCCTTTCTAAACCTGCAGCCTCTGACAGCTAAAGGTGCAAAATTTTCCCTGCTGGTTTTGAACTCCGGCTCCCCATGTAGTATCACGCTGCATCACTTGCCAAGCCATCAAGACCAATCATCATTCACTATAACACACATTTTGAAACAATTCAAATTTGGAACTGATTTCAAAGCCATTTAGATTTATATAAGGAACTCATTAAAAAAACACAACAAACTATTTTAAATACTGGACCAATTATCTATGTATACAGGCTACATATTGAAATAGTTTAAAATTTGAACTAGTCCATCTCAAGCATAATCAATTTGGTAAAGATACCAAGCATGTGCAAGTGTTTCATTGAACAAGGCATTTTCCTTGCCACTTGCTTGCTGCATTGCCAGTGATGTTTTTTTTCTAAATTACCTGGAAACAGTTTTTCATATAGTCTTGCTTAGCATATCATATCACAGTGCAGGTAAAGACCGAGTGTAGTCCTTCAGGCAGTGTCTTGATAGTGAAACTGAGATCATCTGAGCTGATGAGTAAAGTTGCCCTTAACAAGCAGGATAGCACGGGAAAAGTGTGAGCTCATGCTGCTGTTACTTCCTCAATAGTGCAGAAACCACAGAAGAGGATTCAGTAATGATTACTAAAGAAGGAAAGGAGAGAACTAGAAACTCATACATGTTGGTATTTAGAGATCTTTGATGTGGCATTTTCACTCCCTGTTTTTTTTTTTCAGGCCAGAGTTTTATGGTTAGAAATAATTGAAGACTACTCTACAAGCCAGGGACTGTCTTTTCACTTTCTCCCTTTGAGAAAGAACAAATAGAAACTGCAAAAGTTGGTGAGCAGCAAGGTGTGTTGATGAGGACAAGCTGGAGTGTTAGCTGACAGTGAGTGAGAACTTCTCTTTTTTCCACAAGAAAGTCATGTTAGCTTTGATGACATCAGGAATAACAATATTGAAAGAATAACTGGAAAAAAAATCCCTTAACAGTGTCACACCTAGTCTAAAGAAGAAAGGAAAAAAATCTAAGAAACTAGTTGACTGTGCAAATAGTAACCTAATAACATAAGTCTCTTTAGAAAACCATAATTACGATCAATATGGAACACATAGATCTACTGTCCTTCCACAGCTGCTTTTTTAAAACACATCTACTACTGCATTTAGTGCTCTGTTCTGTCCTTCATCTCAAAGAGCATAGCATAAAATGTTGTCTGGTACTTTTGAAAAAAGCAAGCTGTCTGTTTTTGTGCTATTTAGCTTGGTGCAGTTTTTCGGTTGACTTCAGTGAAGTTTGATTTGGATCAGAGATGCCTGAACTAAGGCCTTAGTCCCCAGCATAAGCATTTGGTTCAGTAGATTTCCTTCCTGATTTGTTCTTTTGTAAAGAAATCATGATTATGACCCCATGCTTCAAATAGTCTTTAATAGAAAACATTTCCTATTTATGTATTTCCAACACCAATTAAATTTATGATGGGGATTGAGTGTGGTGGTTGCAACAAACTGAAGGGGACTGGACCTTGTGTCTTGGATGGTGCCTTCCAGTTGCATATTCCTTTCTTACCAAGGTCAGTATTTTTCTCTGTTATTGTCAGAAGGAAATGAAGTTAAATGAATCCCTTTTCATGTTTTCAGCCACAGTGGAGCTGAGAGGAAAAAGTTACAACCATGGCAATGTTAGCAGTCAATATTGTTTCTCTTTGCAGAACCATAAACAAAATTGTGAAGCTAGTTTCTAAAAGGTCTCGATGACAGCTCTGGTAAATTTAAGCAATCTGGCTACAGAGATGAATAGCATTTTCCTGTTACGCATTTTATCTCTCTTTTAGCTTGTGAAGCTATTTTAAATCTAATTAACCTAGTGTCAAACTCTGTTTTCCCTCCAATGGTCTGAGAGCCCTGAACAGAGCTGATTTTTTTAATACAAATTTCTCTTAAAACATTTCTTTAGAACATTTTTTTATTGTATTTGCCTGTAGACCAAAATAAATTATTACCTCAAGATTGTATGGCTATGGCAGTAAAGCAGATGGTACTCACAGAAGCAAAGCAGTTTTTCCACCAATTCACAAAGTATGTGTATCTGATGATGATCAACTTGGGTTGTAGCAATTGTCATTTTTGTCAGTCTTTCATTTTGCTCCACTGGATGAAATTTCACTTGAGTGAAGTCAGTGGAAATTTGGCTCTTAACATGGCTGAGGGCAAATTGTCACTCATTGTGCATTAAGCTACACAATGCTAATTGTAGCTGGGAATTGTATAGGAATTCTCCAAATGCCTGCCTGGCTTACCTGGCACCAGTGGCAGTGGTCCCTGTACGCGGGGAGCCAGGAGAGCTGCGCTTGGATGCACCTTGCTCTAGCATCTGGATCACTGGAGTTGTTTTATTTTCATTACCCTTTTAGCTACGAGGGGTTTCTCCCCATGCACAGGCTTAGTCTTAATAAACAATTTGAAAGAGGGGAGAAAGAATTGTAAAATAAACTAAAAATAAGAGTTTTCAAGTTGGTCTTCAGAGAAAAGGATGTAGAAGCTTTAAGACATTCAACCTTTTGATCATGAGTATGAAGCACATCATCTTTACAAAAAAAAAAGACATTTTCATATTCCTGCTTAGCTGCAGAAGCACTTCTAAAATGGTCAGTGGTGCTTACCTTAATTCCCCCAATAACTTGAAAAGAATAAGAAACAATTTTATATGATACTAGTAAAAATATATCTTGCATAATAAAGTCATGCTCTGTTTTTATTCTAGCTCGTCTGTGTAGCTACAAAAAATTGACAAGTGAGAGAGTGTTTTAAGGAAACTTTTGAGCCACTTCCTGTTTTCCGGATAAAGAACAAGAAATTGAAAGGACTTCTGAGCAAATGCTCATTAGGAAGGATGAATTATATAGAAATACTAAAGAAATCCCTAACTATGAATGCAGTTTGTTTCAAACATATAACTTCCTTTTAAAGGTAAACGTGAGGTTTGTCCTAACTTACAGGTCATGTGGAGTTTATGTAATCATCAACTGTTGGGTTCAACGAGGGAATCTCAGTGCTGAAAATTCCTGGAATAGCTGTGAGCAGATCTGTGCGCTCTCTGCATCCTCTGTAAGTGGGATGACAGTCAAGCATAGACATCTCAGCTGATTCACCGAATGAAAGATAAATAATTCAAATACTGCAGTTGCAAGAAGCATTTTATTTTTGCTTGAGTCGAGAGCTTTGGCATGCATTCTTTTCCCAGCAGCTGTCCTCCATCCAACATTTAATTTTCAAACCATTGGTATAAACTTGAATGACGCTTGAATGCATTGTTTCATTTAATAGATTTATTTCTTAAAGATGCCCATTGTAGCTATTCATAATTGATAGAAGCCTCATAAAATAATCTAATTGATTTGGTTTATATTTCTGGATATTTTTGTCTCATGAGGTCCTGACTCTGCTTCTGTAATTTGTATGCTGGCACCTGAGCTCTAGAATATGTGACATTTTGTGCATTTAGCTTTGACACTGTTTTCTGCATGTTTTCTTTAGAAGGTGTCACTCTAACTGCAGGGTTGTCTGTTTACGTTTTATGGTGCAAAGCAGTATTCTTAGCAGCTAATCATATTGGTCATTTTTTAATCTGGTCAGATAGCTGCAGCTGGGAAACTTCCTTCTCAAACATATAGTTGATATCATTGATATTTACAGAGCAGAATTTTGTAACTTAAAACCTAGACTACTAATTTAACATGATAATTCAGTTTTTCCATGTGAGCCTTTTAGGAGATCAATATCATTTGATTTTTTTTTGGTGAGCTTATATTGCTTGGATTGTTCCAGCTTTTAAAATTCAAACCATCCTGTAGAACTTGGTTTAGTTGCCGTCTTTGAGCATTTCCTCAATAGCAGAGGTTTCTCTGGATTAGAACCCTTTAAGTCTTTCCCAAGGAATCAGAATAGGATTGTTCCCAGGATGACTACAAACAGGATACTTGCCTCTGCTTGGCCACACACCAACATCGTTGGGTCCTCCTGTGTATTCTCACCTGCCTTATTGCCACAGAGCCATGGGGAACTGAAGTCTGTAAGTAAATACTATGCTGCTGTGTTTCATTCTATATTTGATTTTTATTTATTTTTGACAAATTCCTAATCAATTGCAATAGGTATAAGTATAAATACTTTAAGTCAACTCATATCTGGAGGCAGATGTAGACTCTTAAAATGAAAATAATCTTAAATCAGTCCATTCTGAGACCAGCCTTTTTTCTGATATCCATTTCAGTGTATCTGACAGCGTTTATATCTAAGATCTGAATTTTGTTTATCAAATCTGTGGAAATCTGAGCTGCAGCAGAGGAAAACATTTATATGGCTGGACAAATCAGGGTTAGCATGGATTTGTTATTGTGTTTCTGAGTTAAAGTCTGTCTCCTGTTCAACAGAAAAAGTTGCTCCAATCATGCTTTGTTTGACTTCACTTTTTGTCTTACTCTTTTCTACTTTATTTTCTACATATGGCACCTTTGGTAGAGCTGATATCTTACCCTTTTCTACCTTATTTTCTACATATGGCACCTTTTGTAGAGCTGGCCACCCACTCCTATGCCCTAAACCAGCTGTTTAACCATGTTACATTGTTGAGATATGATTTTATGGTTCCCTGAAGCCTTTACAGTTTGTAGTCTCAAGTGCTCTTTAAAGTTCTTTTGAAGATAAGCCGTATTGTAGACACAGCACGTGATGGAATAAGTGAATGTAGAATATGCCTTACTATCTGTTTGATCTCTTCTAGATGTTGATAATTGGTGGTGGCATGGCTGGACTGGCTGCAGCAGGAGCTGCCAAAGCAATAGGAGCTAACGTCAGAGGATTTGATACCGGCTAGAGTAAGAAAATATGGCTTAAAATCTGGAATGCTGCTTAACATTTTATAAATTTTATGTGGTAAAATCAGTGAAAGAGCTGCCCTTAATTGTGAATCTTGCAACTTAGGTTGAATGTAATGTACAAATGACTCATCCTGGATAGTATATATTAATAAGAGTTGTAGAGCCCCCATCAGCATTTCTTACAAATAACTGAGCTGCAGAGAAAACATAAGTAATGTTAGTGTTGCTTTGAGAAATGGAAAACTAATAAATGTTATAGCATCAAGGACTTGACCATCTTTCCTTGAAAGCACTGCATTTCTCATGGAATCCTTGCTAGTGTGGTGAGGTAATAAAGCAGAGTCTTTCCTTTCATAAGTAATGAAACCACAAATTGGAATATTACCCAGACACCCTTCCATACTTGAACGTTTTATGCATTGTGACATTTATAAGCATGGTTACATCATTTTCAGTAATGGTATCCATAAATGCCCTTAGATTCATCCCTCAAGCTTCATTAACAAGACTTCTGAGTTGTCCAATTCCAAAAATTGGAATTCAGAAAAAAGAAGAATAAATTTAGACACTAGTTTGTGTGTATATGTGTGTGTGTGTGTGTGTGTGTGTGTGTGTGTGTGTGTGTGTGTGTGTACAGATATATATATACACACACAGTGGTTTGTCACTATTCTGCTATATGAATGGTGGATTTTAAGAGAGGACTACTATTCTTAGATGAAGATTAAGATCAGATGTGGTCTGGAAAACAAACATCACACAGCAAATAATGGTAAGATGATATAAAACTGCAATTATTTGTCTGCTGCCAAAATCTGTGCTAGGATTATTAATTAAACAATCCTGTTTTATCAGCTGGTATCTTTCTTCAGAACTAACGTTAAAGTTTTATTTCATTAAGTTTTTCTGAGTTAAATTTCTAACTCAGTTGTCTAGCCACAAAGTTTTTAAATGGAAGATTATTTCTCTATAATGATCTGGTTGAAGCAGGTAAACTCTGAGAAAGACAAGTGTCATGAAACTGATAAAATCAAGAGTCAAGTCATCAAGTTGGCAATGCTGACTTGCCTCGCTGCTGTTCCAGGAGGGCCTGGGTTTGTCTCCTTGTTTTTGGTTGAGAAGCTGGTAGTCAGAACCCTGTTGGAGCAGTGTTGGTGCCTAGTTAACAGATCCGATCAAGTTTCTGTCTTTCTGTCTATCTTTGATATTGCTTGCTTGTCTTCCACAAGTGCTAGACCTTCTGCCTAGACTGGAGGGCCTATTTTGCACAATGTTAATGTTATTGTAGTTATGTGCACAGAGGACCTGTGTATATGTCATAGGGTCATAAGGGTTTGTTCCATCTATTCATCTAAAAGCTACCTTATATAGTGACAATCATCAAAGTTGTGAAATTCCTGCCGTGTGATAATGCTAGGACAACTATTATAGAAAACCAAAATCTGCTGGGTACCTCTCTTCTTTGGAAAATGCTATTAGCTGTCTTCATCTCATCCGAAATAATACCTTTATATCTTTCCTTCTCTTTCTAGTTCTATATGCTTTCCTCATTGAAAGGAGACCTATTAAAAATATCTCTTCCATCAGGTACCATACCCAGGGAGGAATTTTACAGGAACTCTCAGGAGTGGGGCATAAGACAGTAGCAGAATCCTTATAGTCTTCTGCTGTTTCCTTCCCAAGAGCAAAGAATTTGCAATAGTCTGTTCTGGAAAGCCTGATGAACAGAACAGTGCAGCTCAGTGTTGCAATTTTGCTGTATTTTGACTTCAGGAGCTTCTGTGCTTTGCTCCCCTGTCATGACTTACTCCTGGTTGTGCATTGAAGGCAGCACCTGTGGCTGCAGTGTGGCTGCACATGGGATGAACTGGCAGCAGCAAAGTCCAGATGGCTGCTGGCCTGGGATGATAAAATGAAAGGAAGAAACAGTAATTTAGGGTAGTGTTCAAGACCAAAATTCAATATATGATATTTTCAAAGTATGGATTTAGATTTTTTTAAGTGGTATGCATTCTTAATAATATGAAAGGATGTTGAAGAAACATGATCTTCTTCCAGATACTCTTGCAAAGAATTTCAGTATGAAGGTATCTATGTCTTCTTCCTTGGAATTGACTGGAGTGCAGTTAATCCATGAAACACATTGTGCAATGTGATTCTTATCAGACAACCATGAGGTGTTTTCAAATTTGAAGTAGTTGATTTCTTATTCTGAAAAATAAGCACCATATGGTGTTGTAGCCAGTTCCCTGAGTGGCCTCCCAGCTTGTTCAGGCTCTGGCTTGCTGACAAAATCGCTGGCTTTCTCTGGTCATGCATCAGAGTAAGCTATTAGTTTTAAGCAGAACTTTTAGCTTGTAAAACAAAGCTTTAGTAAGTCATGTCTGCAGTAATATGCAAATTTGATTTAGTAGCATGTATAAAACAGGCCTCAAATCTGTGGAGAACGTGAAAAGTTTCCAAGATAATACATGAAAGCTTTGACAACTATTTATTTTTCTTTCTCATCAGGGTGTGGTGAACATGGGTTACACAGCCTTGCCAAACAGAATGGCTACTCAAGCCAGTAGCCTTTATTCCAATAGCATCTTGAAATTATTAAAATCTGTTTCTCCTGACAAAGAATATTTTCACTTTGAACAAAAGGATGATTTTTATTATGGGACTATTGATCATATCATGAGAGGAACCTTGGTAATGAAGGTGAATTTCAACGCCACTGAAATGTTTAATAAAAATGTCTAAAATGTGTTTTATGAAAGACACCAATGCTTTGTTAGTGAGCTTAGCCACTGCAAGGAAACATATTATTTAATGCCTTAAAGGTAATATAGAACTGAATTATTTACATGTTTCTTGCACTAAAATGAGACAAAAAGATACAAAATATTTTAATTCTGTAAAAATCAATGCTATTATTGAACTTGTAGTTTTTGAAGAAAGATACATTATTTGAAATAGGTCCATCTGCTGAGCAACTGAACTGTGTTTTAGGCAACATGACTTGAAGTACCAAATGAAGTGTGTGGAGTCAAATCAGTAGGTATTGACAAAGGTGACAATTAGCAATAGGTAT
>JAUBOD010001087.1:40983-58093 GCA_032353885.1 Nothura maculosa
GGTCCCAGCCCACAGCCTGGGAAGCTGGAAGGTGATTTTAAGGAGGATTTGTCCTGGTTGAGTGCAGTGCCAAGGAGATCAAACTGCACCACTTCCTGCATGGGGTTCACATCTACTCTGCTGGAAGTGATGAACATCATCCTGTAACCCTTGAGCATGGGGCCATGAGGGGCAGGAATGATGCTGAGGAGGAGGAGACCTCTGAGCCCAGGAGGGGAGAATGGTGGGATGGAACTCAGCCCTGGGTGGCTCAGGCTGCTGCAAGGTCTGCACATTTTCTGCTCTTGGGAAGAAGTGATTGGGCCTGGGAATCAAAATATTTGTTGATGCTTCTGCCTCTGTCATCGCTGTAGAGGTTAAGAAGCACCAGCATTTTGATGCTGGTTCTGCAGTGGTGGGTAAATGCACTGAGCAGGCCAGACTGCAGTGTCCTTTTCTGGCCACCATCAGATCAAAGTGCCCTTTCTCAGCTTGTCTTGAATCTGGGGACATGGAGCTCTTTCCTGGCTCTCTTAGATCATTCCTGCGTCTCCCACTCACTGCACTTGCTCTGGCTTGGGTGGAAGCAGGGAGTGTTTGTCACCTGTTTGGTGACGTTTCAGTGCTCTGACTCCTGTCCATCTACCAGAACTGGGGCCAGGCCTTCAAATCCCTTCCTCATTGCCTCTTTGGTCCTACACAACCCCCTTCTGCAACCACTTCCTACAATGAGCTTCCAAATCCATCCTCGGTGTTGCGATGACGCCTTATCCTTCCCACTCTGTGCAGACCATTCTACCCCATCTGCTCGGGTGGTCTTTTCACCGAAAGCTTTCAAAAACAAACATCCCCAGTGTAATTTTTGGCAATGTCCAAGTCTCTGGCTTCAGATATATCAACAGGACTTGTCATTACTCCAAGCTGTTTTCTCCTTGCTCCCACAAGGCCACAAAGTTCTGGGATATCTGCGAAACAATCATCCTGCTATCCGGACACTGCATTTCATTTCTCTCAGGTGTGAGGCTTTTCTATCATGCAGCCCTGGGCAGGCCCGCCAGCATTACAGTGTGCAGTATTTTTGCTGCAATACTGCCAGACTGTACTTCCCCAAGGATGTTCCATTTGTTGGGAAATTAATGACTTGGTGACGTGACAAAGATCAGGGGACAGAGAGCCTTTTTCTCTAAGACAGATGATCAATAGATGTGTCCTGTCTGCCTAGCCCATAGACCTGCACAATCAACATGAGGGCCAATTATATTACTTTTGGACCTAAACTGAGTGAGATCCTTTCATATAGGGAAGTTGAAACCCTATGGATGAGCCAAAGATACCACGTTACGGAACCTTGTAAGTTAAAAAGTAGTATCTAAACTTGTAAAACCCATCTACCTGAACTGTGACCCTCTGCTCTTGGGTGGATCAGACTTGTGTGCTGATGGAGCACTTTTCCTTTGCTTAATCATTTTGCATTAAACCTATTATAGAATCAGAATCCTTAAGGTTGGAAGGGACCTCTAGAGGTGATCTAGTCCAATGCCCCTGCACACACAGGGTCACCTACAGCATGTGGCACAGGCTGCATCCAAGTGGGTGAAGATCTCCAGAGAAGGAAACTCCACAACCCCCGTGGACAGCCTATTCCAGGGCTCTGGCACCCTCACCATCAAGAAATGTTTCCTTAAGTTCCTGCAGAAATTTTGGTGCTTCAATTTGTGGCCATTTCACACTCAAACAGAAAATTCAACTAAAACTGAGAGTCAAAGTGACTAAAGGAGGGTTCTACATCTGCATCCAAGCCTGCAGGCAAATAGGGCCATTTGTAGGAGGAGCAGTCATCCTACAAATATTTGTGCAAAAATCCAGGCGGTTAATGACTAATCAGAAAACAGCAGGAATGTGACTGATCCAAGCAAGCGCTTGGGGCCGCGGAGACTGCTTAGAGCTTGGCTGTAGTTTTCTGTCTCCACCTTGGCCTCTGCAGATCCAGCTGAGTTAATGCAGATTTCTTTGGAAAACAAGAATTCCTTGCTTTCTAAGGGTTCTTTGCCATGTGAAGACCTGGGAGAAGAAAGGTAACGGTGCATCTGTGTGTGCATCCTGTGCACAAGTGGCCACATCCTCCGTGTGTCCCATGCACCAGGGTGCACACGCACGTGCACTCGCACACGTGTGTGTTCCACACAGCACACGTGTGTGCCCCATAGCAGTGCGAGGCAAGGCCTCGACTCGCGCCTATGACAGATCCTTGGGGAGCCCGAGAGCCTCCAGCTGGGGAGGTCGAGCTCTGCACAGGCCAGTCTGAGTGAGCTGGGATGGAGGTTTTAATGCTTCTCAGCAGGCAGGTTTCTATCTGAAAGTAACTGTTATTCTGATCCTTGCCTGCTCCGCCACTGCCTGTGGTCAGTGGGAGGGATTTGTGGTCCACGCTCCAAGAGGCTTTCAGTGATGGGCTAAAATGAAGCCTTCACCCAGAGCAACTTGTGGAACTTGGTTGCAAGTGGGAACATCTACCCACCAGTCAGCGCCATACTCCCTGTGAAAGCCAAAGACCCTGTTGCACTGGAGCTAGCCAGTCCCTCATTTCAGCCTCGGGGTACAGAGCAGGACCCAGCACCCCTGAGAGCACCCCTAGGGGACAGGGGACCTAACAGGGTGAACTCTCTCCAAAGATGAGCTTACTCATCTCTGCTGGCACAGGACATCCTCGTTGTTGAAGCCCAGCTCACGATTTGTGGGAGGAGGCTCCCAACCAGCATTTGTCCCTGCTACCCTGGTTCCCGGGCGCTCCTGGGCCAGTACAGTTGACCTCTGCCTTCTGTACAACTCACGGACGCTCAGATCCAGCAATGAACTCTGCTTCAGGTCTCTCCTAGTCTAAATATGTATTCAAAGGAAATTCCAGCTTAGACCTTTCCTGGCACAGCTCTCTGGCTCTGCTCTCGTGGCTTGAGCGCGCGGGACCTGTAGGTTACAGCTGCGAATGTCTTGTAGCCGAGCGAGAGGAAGGAGTGGAGTTAATATGCATGGGAATTATCCCATGTCCTGCAACGTTGCCGGTCCTGGAAGCCATCTGTATGACCCTTTCCAAGGGTCAGAGGTGAGACATTCTGTTTTTCCTGTCATTTTTGAGTAAAAAGCAAAATTCTGGCTGGTGGTTACAGCCCTGCGAGACACTAAGTACGTGTGTCTGAATGACTATGGTCTATTTTCCTTAAAAATGGTTTAGCAGTCCCAAAGTGTGCCTAGCGAACATCCGCTGGGCCCACAGACATGTCTCGGGACTTTGTCCCCTTTCTTCAGGGAAAGGGCAGAAGAGCACAGCTGAAAGGCTGAAGTCTCTCATGCAGATAGGTCCATGTCTGGAGCACACAGCAGCTGCAGGAGGGAAGCAATAACTCTCTTGATATACAAAAAAAATGTCAAGTGTAAGACACGAAGTTATCCAATTGTGAGCTGATCACTAAGATGTGCAACTTACTACACATACTTTTTGGTAGTTGAACAGCATTCAGAATAACCAGAGTGACTGGTTTCAATTAACTGATTTCAATTTTAATCACTAAAGTTAAAAGTAGTCCTTAAGGGTGAGGCCTCGCTCGAGCTGGATGTGAGCCACCTATTGGGGTGCACATGCTGACCCACACATCCAGGACAGCCACCGCGCTGCAGCCCCAACGCTGATCCATCTTAGGTGTCCACTTCAGAAGACAAACTCATGGCGATTAAATGGCCAGGGAGCAGATGTCTCCATTGAGGGTCTGGGCTCTCACGCCTGCCAGCCAGACGCCTTTCAGAGCGCACTGAAAGTCCCAATTTTGTTGTTTTAAGAGAGCTTTCCGATGTGTTTTGCAGCTCTGTGTCCCGGGACAGGCAGTTTGGGCGGCCACGTCACAACGCTGCGGAGCGGTGCTTCCTGGGGAGCAGGCGGACCGTGCGTTTCCTGCGCTGCTTTCCATGAGGACGGGCACACCCCGGGGCGCCGAGAAGCCGGGGCACGTCCCGGCTTTCCAGGAAAGGTCCTGGCTCCGCTCCTCTCTTTTGGGGAAAGCTGGCTGTGTTTGCGGCCGTGCAGCGAGGAAGTCACTGCTGTCTGCTCGGGTTGTGCTGCACGTCCCAGGGAACAACTTTGGGTGCACCCCGGGATTCAGGTGCTGCTCCACAGCAGCTCCTCATGCTGTCTTAGATGGCTCCTTGATGGCTCCTTCTGCCCTGGAATGAGGCGCCCTGGTGAGGAATCCTCTGCTGTGCCGCCCTTTAGTACTCAACTCTGCAAATACCCCAGTTACGAGACAGCTGCTATAAGCACTACCCTCTTGTTGTTCAAAAGTGGATACCAGGCAAAGCAGAGGAGCTGCTTTTCTGAGCCTCATTTATTTATTTATTTAAGAAAAAATGAAATTTTTGTGCCCAGTTCTCTTAACCTTTTAGGAGTTACTAATGCTTTCTTTCATAGTTCACCAATGCAAAGGGCAGCTGCCCAAGGCACTCACGTTGTGCTAAATGCCTCGTGATGCTGAGCCCACGGGCCATGCCAGCTTTGCCCCTTACAGACATAGCCAGGCCTGAGAAATTGCTCTTGCTTTGCAGAAATGGCCATCTGGTTATGCCTGTTTGAGTTCAGGGTTTCTTTTTTGTATTGAATATTGACATAGATATTTTTCCCCCAAAAGCCAAACCTTTCTTTCTCTCAAAGGAGAGGGAAAGGTTGAAAGATTGGAGATTTATTTCAGTTTTTGGCTTAATTTCTTTGACACAAGCAACCGGGCCCTGCTCAACAACATGGTTTCAGCCATGTGTTCCCAGGCAAATCAGTGAAGACCAAAAAATGTTTGCAGACTGCTCTGAAAAGTCCTATGCAGTGAAACGTGCAGATCAGTCCTTTGGCTTGATCAAGTGGCATTCACACACTTTTAACAGAAAATTTGGGCTTAGTTTGAGACAGATGTGTCCAGCTGCTGCACGTGATCTGGATGTAGAAATGCAGACATTCTGTCTGCAACAAGAGCTGCGATTTTGTGATGCAGAAGAGAGACAGAGGGTAGAAGAATGTGCATGTTATTTTATTCCTAAAAGGACTTTGTTTCCGTAATTTTAGGGTTTTTTTCATATATGTAAAATAAACATAGTTTACTTAAATTTGGGGTTTACTTAAATTTTGGGTTGGCCTTTACACAGCAAAACCAGCATGAGATATGATATACACGCATACACACACAAGCAGTGTGTGTCCAGATATAATGCTTGATAGATTCCTGAAAATCCCAGTTGTATTGACAGAAATTCCAGATACAGCAGTAGGGCAAAATTGAGTTCCCATCCCTAAAAGAGAGCTGTGAGAGTCCCCTGGGATGATGCTCAAGGGCTGAGACACCCTCTGTCCCCTTCCTCCTGCCTTGGGATAGCTCATGTCCCACCACACCCAGCTCCTCCTCAAAACTGGAGGCACAGAGCACTATTTTTAGGCCAGCAATGAGCGGCAGGTAGGAGGAAATGGATATAAAACGTGCAAGTGAATGCAGTCTTCTGTAACGGCAACGTGTGTCCACTGCTGCCATGGAAAGGCGGCTCCATCTCATCTATGGAAGAGGCATGAAGATGTTTTGGGACTACAGATGAGGCTGAGGTACATGCAATGAGCCCAAGGTCCTAGGTAGCACAGCTGGTGAAGTGCCTGCTGGCCTTCTTTCAAAAGCAAGAGAATCAATAATAACTGTGGAACAAGGACTTGTCTTCTGTTTCCACACTACTCTACCGAAGAGAAAGGCTGTAGTTTTAATGGCTATTTCTTGCCTCTGCTCAAAAAGATATTTCTGCCCTGCATCTCCCTTGGATGTTCTAGGCTACCAGGGAGCTAGTGGTTTGCAACTTCAAGCTTGGAGTTTCCAGGCCCACAAGGATGAATAATTCCACGTATAAACTGCATTTTTTTTCCCCCAAGGCTTCCATTTGCCATTTTCAAAGTACAAAAAGGACTTCTGAGTCCTCCTGCCTAGAAAGCACACAGCCTGCATGGCACTGGGGAAGCCAGAGCCCAGGGAAGGGGAGGGATCTGCTGGAGGCTCCAGGAGCGCCGGGAATTTCTCATATGCCACTGTGCACATTTGCAGTGTCGCCACTGAGGTCTCGAGGGCACAGCGGATGACGTTTCAGTGTCTAAGAAGGAGGTGCAAACCAGCAGCTCCGGAGCTCCCAGGGCATCCACGCAGATGCTCCATAACCTCATGAGGGACAAGAGCCCCATGGAGGCTGAGAGAGGAGCACAAGGGCTAGCGCTGGAAGCCGTGTCCGTGTGGAGCAGGCCCATGGCAGGGCTATGTGTGCCCGCCGGCGTAGGCAGGAGGGACATAGAGAGCGTGGCCAGCGGCCAGCACGCGGTATGGGCACTCACCTGCCAAATATGCACCCTGTCCGGACTATTTTTCTTTTTGTCTCTTATTTTCTTGAACATGAGATTTGCTCCCCACATTAAACGGATACAGGTAGGATGACAGTGTATGGAGTTGACAGCATAACCTAGATGGGAAGGTTTCCTCAGCAGATTTCAAAATTGGTGGCAGATAGCTGAATTTTGCACTGTGGTTTGTAGGATTTTTTGCCCTGTTCTCTTCTCTCCTCACTTTGTAATGTGACCAGCGTGACATTTGGGCGATTCGTGTCGTCACTTGTCAGCTTCTCCTGCCATCTGGAGCCCTGCCATGTCTCTCCATGCTCCGGACACTGAGCGTTCCTCTCTCCAGAAGGGATGACGGTTGCCGACCAGCAATGTGAATCCTAAAGACAGCAGGAAAACATCCTCACTGTTGCTCCAAATACTTGCGTGCGTTAGAGGTAATCCCCTAGCTGGGTGTGCCACCATCCACAAGCTGGGGGTAACCTCGAGAGGGATGTGGCCATGTTAGTGAGCGCACGCAACACCACAGCAAACTGCAGAGCTCGCTGCAGGGTCACTGCTCCCCAGGGTTGGCGTAGGCTCCTACAAGGACATTTTTGCATGAGCTGTGGGGTTTTGGTGCACCACCATGTCACCGTGTGACCATCCCCGGGGATCCTGGTCTGTAGGGTGGGCAATCATAGACAGCAGAGATGGGGGATTTTAGCATGCCCAAGACACAGGGCTTTCTGTTTTTGTTATGACTTAATTGAAAAATAATCATCAACTCTAGTTGAGAACCAGTGCAGCTGAGACACAGTGCAGGAAGGACTGAATTGACCATGGACCAGCCCATGGTAGCGAAGGAGACATCAGCAGCAGTGTGTGTCTCACAATCGGAGGCTGCAGCCAGCGGGGTGCTGTGGACACGGGGATGCATCCCAACCCCTGCAGCCCTGTCTTTGCTCCTGAGCCTGTGCTCTGATGGAGAGATGGTGCTACAATTTCTTGAGAACGGCTCCTGTGCCCTTCCTTCCAACCTAAGGTCTCCTTTTTTTCTGTAAATACAGCAGAGTTTCCTTTGGACCAGAAGATGAGGGATGGATGGATGAAAAGATCCTTTTAGGATCATGTATCTCATCTGGACTCCTTTGATTTGCAGTTTTTTGATACCTGAAAAATTCCTTGTTTTTACTCAACCAGACTTATTTGCCTTTGATCTGGAAAAAGCATGAACCAAACACAAGGCATGGTATCCAGGCTCTTAATCATGGCTTCAGCATCAACTTTCCCATGGAATTAGGCAGCCTCATCTCCCTGCCTCAGTTTCCCCAAATATCATCTAGGCCTTACAGCGCATCTACGTCTCATGAGCTTTTGTGCAATGATGGCACTGGGATAACTGGCTGTAAGGATGGCCTCTTTCCTTCGATATGTGAGAGCCACATCAACCCCAGGGCTCTCGTTTCCCTCCTCTGCTGAGAAAGGTGCAAAACCGCGTGCCGAGAGGTGAGCAGGATCGCAGAGCCTGCGTAATGTGCGAGACAAATGCGCTTTTATGGACATTTCCTCCCCGGAACGCTCTCACTGGCCACAGAACTAGTATCTCTTACTCATAACAGTGCATTGAGGATTTCACAGCGCGGCGCGTCGGCATTCGGCAAGGGGTCCCTGCCCAGGTGAGCAATGCGGGGACCCGTCAGCGGCGCATTGCATCACGAATCCAACCTTTGGAGAAGGGGTTTTGGAGCAGATGATTCAGGGGAGGTTATCGGCATGCACCGGATCTGGGTCAGACCAGCACTTCTCAGCACTCTCTTCTACTGCCCCACAAATGGATTTGGCTTCCTGACATGCTTCTTTTTTCAGTTCCAGACAAAGCTTGGAATAGCTCTTCCCCGTGAAGGGAAGTCGAGAGAGGAAGCGATTATTCATTTCCATGAGCACTTGAACAAGAGCAAGCTCCTGGAAGTCTTGTAGTGCTTGAGGTCAATGTGTTTCCGCCCAACGTGGCTCCGTGGGGGCAGGCGGGTCCGTGTGCGGCCTGGGCGGCTCATGGGGGCGCCCCCAGGCCGAGTGGGCCCTACTGAGGCCCCAGCAGCGCTTGGGAGGCTGCGCTGCCCCCGCATCATGGACAGGCCCTGCTTGGCCCTCAGTGGGGCCTGCTTGGTGACCACCACAAAGCCGGGCTTCTCCTGGGCGCCTTTGGAGCCTCTCACCAAGGCCTGGACACGCCAGGAGCCTGGAACCTGCATCCTGCCGACTTCACTGGCTCACCAGTGCTTGCAGGATGGATGTCTGGCTCTGTAGGCTGCTTTCATGCCTCTCCTCCCCTAGCACTGGCTTGACAAAGCGTCCCGGTGGCTCCTGAGGACGATTTACTTCAATCATCCCTCCGCTACATCCTTCCAGGGGTGTAACAGTGTCCTCAGGTCACTACTGCTGTCTCTCCCTTTCTCCCCGCCCATGATGGAGCCCGACATCCCCCCGAGTCTCATTTCTCCCTGTCGCCACTTTTCCAAGTGGGCAGAACTGCTGCACTGGGCTTGGACGCGTTTGTGTTTGGACAGCAGCAGAAGTGACCTCAGTCCTGAAACTTCTGAATTTGCAGGGAGGGCTCTGCCTTCGCTGCCTTCTCTGGAACTCTCTTAATTTACGATGCTCCAGGAAAATAGTTACTGTGAATGATAAAACAATTCCATTGTACTAAAGCTTCTGCGCTTCCTGCTCCCTGCCGGGAACAGGGTGGAAATGCCAGGACACCACCCAAGCACTGTCCACAGGGATGGCTTTCTTTTATCTGGAAAATACCGGCCATCCCGTGAGAGAGGGACGGGTGATGAGAGACGGACGGATGAGATTGCTGGCCTGGGTTGAATTTGCCTCTTTCTGCTCCTCATTGCTTTGGTGTGTCCTCCCTGCCATGCACCCCTCCTGCCTCCGTGTGTTCCAGGCTCCCAGCTTATTGCCATGGTGAGAGGAGCTCGAGGACTTGCTGAAACCCCCCGAATGCCCTGGGACCTTGTCCCTTGTCTGTTCTGCCCCACAGAGACACCCCCTCTTCTTCGCCTGCAGCTCGTCAAAAGCTGCACACGGGAGGCTCCGGAAGAAACCACGAGCTCCCAAGAGCTCAATGCAGAAAACATCCATGAGGTCACCTAGTCCCTCCCGCTATTGCAACACTTTTTTCCTCTGTGGCTCTTGGGAGGAATTTGTCGTGAAACCTGCCTCCTGCTTCCAAAATCTGTAGGAGATCTCTTCGTATATTCTTATAAAATATAGAGAGGTCAAACCAGCAAATCAAGGAGTCCTGTGCGCCCAGCAAGTGACATCCAAAGGGCACCAGCGGGTGCCTGTAGAGGATTCCCACCAGGATGGCTCTTTGCCTCCGTACCCCGCTGTTGCAGAGACGCAGTCTGGCACCGGCTCAGCTTTTATGCCATGGGAGCGGAGGCGGCGCAGGCGGCACCCAAAGCATCACAATGTGGGCACGGCACGGGTCGGCCTGTGGGCCTTGTGGGGCAGCACCCGTGGGGCAGTACCCGTGGGGCAGCACGGGGCCCGCTACCACCACCCGCCATGGCGCCGCCGTCCTCGCTGCGGGTCACCATGCAGGTGAGCGCCGGCGCTGCCGCCTTTCTGCCTGCCACAGGACCCATGTGCACACACAGGCGCCTGGCTGGATGCCCCATCCCCGCAGTGATGCTCCTGCTGGGTACCAGGCACTTGGGTTGCCTCCTCATGCCGCTGTGCACATCCCCTAATTTGGGATGGAGAGCAGCCGTCCGGCCACAGTGCCAGCTCTCCCTGTGGACAAAGCGTCCCAGTGTCTCTTTCTATCTTAGAAAAGAGCTAAAGGAAGTGAGGAAGGAACATCAGATGGGAGATTAAGGGTGAGGTTGTGTAGCTAGCAGTGTAGGAGAGGGAAGGGGCAGCTGCTAAGAGGACATAAGGGCTGCTGCAAACCCTCTTGCCTCCCCTGAGCACCTCCCAGCCCTGGGAGGGAGAGGAACAGAGCTCATGGAGGCAGCGCTGTGCTCCACACCACAGCACCTGGTGACAAAGCAAAACCACCCTCCCTGCATCATGTGCTGGAAAGCAGAGCATGCAACAGGGTGGAGGAATCTTAGTTTACCACTCACAATCCTGGTGCTCCCTGGCTTTTGAGTGCATGGCATTGCAATCTGCACAGCGCTATGCAGAGGCAGCAGACTTGGGGTGTCAGTGTGACACCCGAGGCCAGGTCCATGCAGCCCCACTTGCACGGGCTGCAGTGGCTTTCAGAGCAGCCACAGAGGTGGCGTGTGGGGAACCAGCCGTGTTTTCCTGCGAGCGGCTCTCGCGAAATGTCTCTATAGTAACACAGTGTTTGTTGGCAGCAGAGCCGCTTCCTGCAATCTGCTCCAGCCGGGTGCCTCTGAGGAGGAAGGAAAAAATAGGAGAAAATGCTCTGGCTGCTTAGTTTTACCCACTTATTCTTTTTATGATTCTATTTTTTTTTGTGCTCCTGCAATATATTTAAAGGGAAAAAAATGGATATTTTTTTCCAGGGGATCTTGGAGCCTTCTGGGAGGGACATATTTGACCACTTGACCCGGCTGGAGATGCCTCCTGTTAACACCCCTACGAGTTCATGGGCAGGTAAGTGCTGCAGCGATTGTGATGATGCAGGTGATCCCGTGTCCTGGGAACTTGTGATCTTGTTAAATAGAAGCAAGTTGTTGTAGGGATAAAAGTCCTTTGGATGTGACCACGCATTGGTTTGTTCTCTTGTGCTCTGGGAGTTGGGAGGAAATCATCTCTGGGCCCTGGCTCTGCAGCTGACACCTAAGTCAGGAACTATGTGCCGAGGAAGTGTGATTCATGCTCTGGAGTTTTCAGATGTGTTGACGTACGGACAGATCGGTGGAAAAATGTGAAATGTCTCATATAAATCGATCATCTCAGGGTGGTTTCCCAGGTGTAAATTCCCTCCTCTGAGGTCTCACCAGTGAGTGTGATTAACTGCTAATTAGTCATTAGTGACTAATTTTGGCTTGGGCAGGCAGGTTGGCTATCTGTGGCAGTGTCACCCTCACTGTGGTGGCCAAGGAATGTATTTATTTGTAGTAGGGAATGTCTTTCCCAAGCTAGTGAATCTCCTAGACTTGTGTGGGTCATTGGAGTGTCTCTACCAGGCCCTGGACCCTGTGGTGGGATCCATCGTGGCCTGATCATCCAAATCCACTTTGGGGCAGTGCATTCTCTTTCCACGGTTCCTTCCAGGTATGTGGGTGCAGCAGGCTGCAGTGCCAGCCCATGCCATGGGGATGGGAGAGGATTTGGGGCTGTGCTGCTGAGTTGTGCTCGGCAACATTGAACTCTGCAGCCTTGGTTTGTGAACAGGCCCCGTGGCCGCTCCATCCGCATTGCAGCTTGGGGATTATCAACAACTGCTTTTTGGTCCGTTTTGCCGCTGATCGGCAGCATTTGAGGAGACAAACAGCCCGTAGTGTAGAGACGCAGATGTATGTATATACGCTGTGGACTTGGAGTGCTGCCCGGGGATCATAGAAAGCAGATGTTGTTAGAGCACGGGCCCTGTGGCTGAGCGCGGGCCCCGCTGCCACATCCCGATCCCGGCTCCACCGGCTCCCGCGCCTCTGCGGTCTGGCTCATACCGGAGCTGGAGTTAAACCCTGCAGGAACTGAGGGTAAACTGGAGCTGGAGTTAAACCCTGAAGGGCCCTGATGGACTCAGAGGAAAGAAGTACCCATTCATGTAAAGCTAATTTAACAGGATTTCTGGGTCTGTTTTTCTGCTGTTGCTGAAGTGTGATCAAGCCCTTGATTGAGGTGCTCTGATTTCTTCTCCATACACAAATCCTCAGACAAGCTATCCTGTGGGATGCTCTCTGTGAGTGGGGGACAGTCTGCAAGCCTAGGATCCTCTTTTGAAGATCTGTCCTGCTGCTCTGGACCCTACTCATTGAACAGCCTGCACATTCAGAATGAACAAGAGTGCTACCAACAATGTGATTTTGATCGTTGGCATGAGCTTGGTTCTCCAAAGCTGTTTCAGCAGAGCTGAACTGGATTGACTTGTCTGGCCCTTGCAAAGAGCCCAGCAGCATTAATGAGTGTTCCCATTGGAGAAGAGATGAATTTGGAGAACTGAAACTGCTGCTGCTTTCATGGCACTTGGGGCAGATGGCTTTGGGAGCTGATCTTTGCTCTATCGATGTTTACTCCAGAGAGCTGGGTAAAAAGCTGAGGGCTTGGGCAAAATCTTTGGATTTGTTTGGACTCCAGACCTTAAGCAAAGCAAAATGTCTTTGTCTGGGCTTTGGGGCACTTGTACAAGTGTCCCAAGCCCCACCAGTGATGGAGTGGGGGGACACTGTCTTCTTCTCCACTGTCGCTTTATTCAGGCTGAGTGAGGCTTGCAGAGAGGATCATACCTTGCTCAAAGATGTAAAACTGGGCCCAAATTAATGCCTGTTAGAGGCTTTGCAACAGCCTTAGCCATCCGCCCCATAGTCTGCATGGCTTTGGGGTGCCCATGTGAATGGTGCAACTATGCAGAACTCGGCAGCACCCAATTTTGCTGGTGCTCTGAACATTCAAGTCATGTTTGAACTTCTACCCGTGCTGGAGAAACCAAGTGGTGCTAAGGCACTTTGAAATGTCCTGGCTGGTAGGGGAAGAGCCTTGGCTCCTTGATCCTGGGTGCACAACTACTTTGGGAGGAGGACCTGTGAAAATTGGCCAAAGGAAGCTTTGCCTCCCGAAGAGCTGGAAGATTGAGGACCTTAGCATGGGACGTGCTTAGGGCTCCAGTCCCTACTGTGAACATGCGGAGCAGGGGAGCCGTGTTTCCCATGCAGGCTCCAAATGTTCTCCATGGCCATGTCCTCAACGTGCTAAGCTCTTCCAGACTTCTGGCTCTGTGCTGCAGCTCTGCTGCAGATGGGGTGTCAGCAGAATCAGTTGTGTTTCTGCAGCCTGATGTTCCTCAAGATGGAAAAAAATCAAGACTTATTAAGCCTTTTATAGCTATGATCTATCCTTAAAGTTAAGGGCTTTCAAAGGGTATATCTGAAAGGACGACCAAAAGAAAGCTACAGAGGAGCCTTATTGGTATTTATTGGGGAAAGGGGAGCTCAGAACTGGGATGACTTTCCTTTTGGACTGAGGAGCAGTGCAGTTGTGAAAAACTGGAGAGGACACTCAGCAACTTGGACCTTTCATGCTACAAGCCATATGTGCAGCTGGAAGAGCTTTAGTCCTGGCTGCCTTTTCCAGGACAGATTAGGAAAAGTAACTGGATCCAAACTTTCTCATTTGACCTCCCTGATTTCAGAGTATCTGAAGTCTGGGGGTGGATTGGAGGAGTTCAATGTTGTCCCTTTTGTTAGGGTCGAGTCCTGCAGGTGACAAACGGAATGTGGCCAAGAGTTGGGAGCGACTTGAACCTGGAAAACCTGCCTAGTACTTCTAAGAGGGCTCTGCTTTGACTAAACATCAAGCTCTTATCCTCATAAATCCACACCCGGGATGTCTTGGGGTTGGGAGTGCAAATCCCCTCTGGATTTAGCTGGAAGCTCTATTCCTGACATCTAATCTTGCCTAGATCCATCTCCTACAAGCTTCATATACTTTTCTCCTAGCTTTCCACCAACACAATCTCACAGTTTTCAGAAGTTGCTGCCATCTAAGTGTTGTAAAAGGGTTGCTCCACAGCTAGAAGACTTTGTGAAGGGGCCATGCACTTACTGGGATGCCCTGAGCCTGGCAAAATTGGTTGGCATTCACAGAGGCCTTTGAATGTGTCTTTGGAAATAATGATGTTCTTCAAGCTCTTCTGCTCAAGGATTGTGCATAACTCCTAGCTAGTGGTTGAATGCTGAGTAGTGTTGTATGAGCAAGCACCTCCTAGAAAGCTTTCTTGTGTGTCATTAACCTTGTTGGGGGGTTAGTCACTAACTTTGCAAGAGGAGTATTAAGGTCTTCTGTGCTTTGAGTTTATTGATAGGGACCAAAGCTGTGAAGCGGGGATGGCTTGATCTTCAGAGCTGGGCTCTAAGCAAGGCTTTGTTACAGCTAGCACTGGTCCCTAGAGGACAGCAGGGAACCCCCTGGATGGCAGAGGAGTCTTCATTCCTGGGAAAATCCACGAGGTCTGTGGGCATAGATATCAACCAAAGGCTAGAAAAATGTAAGGAGGGCTATTCAACCATGTGTCCTGGGAAGGGACTGGTTTATTTTTCATGGCTCTGGGATTCATATTGAGTTTTTTTTTCCTTTTCTCTCTCTCTCCATTGAAATGTAGTCTAGAAATGGAGAGAATTTCCTGTTTCGAGCAAGACACTTTTCAGTCAGCCAAGAATCAGCGATGGTAGATGTGTCAACACTTACATGACCTTTTGCATTAATTAGTCTGATTCTCTTCTTGCTGGTCAGTTAACAGTTTCCAAATTGTTAAAACTGAATTTCCAGGCCTGGAAGATTCACTTAGTCATTGCTCAGACACCAAAGCTCTTTGGGGATCCCTTTCTCCTAAGCTCCTGCGTTGTTCTTGATGGATATACATGCCTGCATTTAAAACAGACACCTTGGTCTGCAGCATCCATCTGCTCTGGTCAAGGTCCAATGAGAAAAGTCATTAAGAGGCTGCTTTAACTGACCTCTTTCACTCAAGTCCTTCCAGGAGGCTCCCAAGAAGATAGGAAACCAGCATAATTCAGCAACAACAGCTACTTGATGGGTTTTCTTTCCTGCAGTTGTAAATTTATCCTCTTATGCAGCTGCTTCTGCAGAAGCAGCACAGGAGCGAGGAGGGAGAAGGAGGAGGCTGCAGTGAAAATGAAAACAGATGCAAGGACTTGCTGCAGCTAAACCACTTCAGAAAGTCCTTGGAGTAAATAAACTTGACAATCTATGTGGGTAAAGAAAGCAAAAGCCTTCTGCCTACTAAAGATGTTGCCTCTCCAACACAAGCCCCTTCCTGAGTTATATTTGGTGGCATATACACGTATGACTTCCTTTTCTGCCCCTCATTGTTCTCTATTCTTGTTTGTTGATTAAAAGCAACAGACCTGCGAGCTCTCTCCTGGGTCATCCTAGGTTTCCAAAGGGCGGGCCGGGGGAATGTTCTCTTCCCTGGAGAAGATTAATTGTCCGAAGCCGGTATTTCTGTTCTCAAGGCTAATTTGGCTGGATGCTGAACATTCCCGCTCCGCGTTTTTAGCGTGTCAAGCGGGAGTGGTGGCCTTGCAGCATCTTCCTGCTAAAAACGGCCGCTATTTCAGCGCCTGGCTCATGCTCCCAGCCAGGGACATGCGTGTGCATGTGCACACCCTGCTCTTGGCCAAAGGCATCCCAGTGGGAATGCGAGGCGTGTCGCTGGCTGGGCGCTCAGAACATGCACGTTTAAGGCAACCGTGTGGTGAGATGAGCTCGTCCGTCAACTTGTGCTCCCTTTCCAAGAGCTAGGCTGCTCATTAAGGCCTAGCTTCTGGTATCCTGGCACCTGCTTTGCAACCTTGGCTCCCCTGGAGCCCAAAGCAGAACTTTGACATCATCGGAGCAAGGATCTCACATATAGAGCACACTGCTGGCCTGGAGCCGCAAATACAAGTGGGAATGCAGCAGGTCTCCAGCTGGAGTTGCGAGCTGCTCAGTGGGAGGCAGTCCGGGGCCACCAGGAATTGCAGCCAATCTGTGTCCTGTGGCAGATGTGCCCTGCATGATGTCACTTCTGGAGGAGCTGGCTGGGATTTGGTTCCCTTTGCTTCCTAATGAAATGAAAGCAAGCGGTGCAAACTCTGCCCTTTTGAGAGGTCATTTTAACCAAGGGCCAAATTTTATGTTCTCCTGGCTGATGATGTTTTTGATCCATATTGGACACTTTCCAGCTGGCGTCTTGCATTTCACTGAAACTGTTGACAAAACAACAAAATGATTTTTTTCTCCAGCAAAATAGCTTCTAGATGAAATTATCTTCCCTCCCAACAGATTTTTTTTTAAAAAAAAGCTGGTCCAGCTTGTTACTGCTGTTGATTGGTTGCTGTTCTGAATGCCTTTGAACCAAAGTCTGTTTGCATGAAGTTCTGCCCAATAATGAAAGGGTGGGGTGGTTGGGTTTTCATTTCACCTTCAGGAGTAGTGATCTTCAAAGGAGTCTGATGTACCCTGCCATGACCCTGTGTGTTTGTGTGGTCTCAGCAAAGATATGAACGTGTTTTGTTGCATGTGTGCCATGAAATCTTTAGCTTGTGCAAACATTTAAATGGTAACACTTGAACAAGCCTTTCTTATAGACATAGATGACCAAATATTCTAGAAACTGAGATGCTTTTTTGACTAAGTTATGACTAGAGTGGTGATAACTGAATGTGCAATTAATTAAATTGGTGACCATGCTAAATATGCTACTTTCCCTTTCTCAAGGAAAGTCATCCTCATCCTTGGACTTGTTAAACTGGACTCATCTGCACACTGCTGAACACACAGGTGTCTGCAGCCTCAGCACTTCTGCCCCAGTGCAAATGAGGCCACGTGCTTTGAGATCCAAGGCTGGTTTGTGAACGGGAAACACTAGAAACCAGAGGGTCAACCTTCTGCCCAGTGAAATTCCTTGGGCTGCTGTTGGAGATGATGACTGGCAAGTCTCTGATGGGTCTCGTATGAGGAGAGACTGCGTGAGCTGGGCCTGTTCAGCTTAGAGAAGAGAAGACTAAGAGGGGACCTTGTTAACATGTATAAATACATGAAGGG
>JAUBOD010001087.1:89023-99160 GCA_032353885.1 Nothura maculosa
CTGCACACAGTGCTCTAGGTGCGGCCTCACCAGAGCTGAGTAGAGGGGCAGAATCACCTCCCTCGACCTGCTGGCAATGCTCCTCCTGATGCAGCCAGGATCCCATTGGCCTTCTTGGTCAGGATGGTCTCCTTGGGTGGTGCTGGGCTTGCTTGGTGCATGGGGGGAAGAACTGGTGCATGTATGTGGTTTGGGACACCATAGAGTGGAAAAAGGGTTTTTAAACATTTCTTCACTGTGTTTGGCACATGCAAGCAGCTCACCTGCTCCCTGATGTCCAGCAGATGAATATGAGACTAATCTTGTTAAAGAAAGCAAAGAGATAACAGGAGTTGGAGGGCATATAATAAACCAACAGTGACCCTGGGTAGATTGAAGAGCAAGTCCCTTGGGCCTCTTTTGGGAACTGAGTTTCTGGGTGGCTCTGTGCAGCAGGCAGGGAGGGCTGGGAGGAGGCCGAGCTCCTGCGCTCCGGCCTTTCAATCCCAGGACATGCAAACCCAGGAGCTGCAGGAGACGCTTGCAGCACTTATTTCAACCCTTCTAGGCTTGTGTGGCTTCATGAATTGGAGTGGCCCATAGGGTACAGTTTGGGTGCAGTGGGCCTGAGCATGAGGGTAGCTCCATGCACAGCCTGCCTCTGCCCACAGAGCTGCCATCAGCAGAGCATCAGGCAAGAGACAGAGTTTAAGATGGCAATGTATGTTTAAGTAGTAATCATTAATTTCTTTTTTTCCCTCATGAAAGCAGCGTTTTACTTCACTTGACTGAAATACGAAGATGCAAAGACTGTTTTATCTCGCAGCCCCTGGCAGGAGCAATGCAAGGTTTTCTTTGGTGCCACAACTGGTATCAAGTTAGCACACACCGGAAACACTCACTGCTGATAGTCAAAGTGTTTCCCGGTGCCTCTCTTATCTCTTTATCTGCCGGCCTTTATGCTGTGTTTGTAGCTGAGGGGACTTTTTTTGTCACCTGTGAAGAACAGCCCACATCCTGCAGGGTGCAAATGTCCTTGGGGCAGGATGGAGCTCCTGCCATGGGACGATTCCTTCTGCCTGCTCTTTCCTGTGGCCAGTGCTGCTTTATTGAGCTAGGCTTTCTAGATCCCTTCTTGAGAGTTGAGTTTCTTTGTCTGATGCAACGCAGATCGAGGCCTGCAAACTGTTTGATGGGGAAATAAAGAAAGAGGTGATGGCCACAAAGAGACCCCAGCCTTCAAAGAGGAGAAGTCTTCCTCCAAGGCGGTGTCTGAACTGGGATGTGCTTAGGAGAAATTTCATTTCTGTCAAATAGCTGGTTTTGGACAATCTCCAACTGAGTTCTGATGATGAATAAGCACTTTAACCCTGGAAAACTCCTCCCCTTTTGTTATATAGCTTAATCCTCAAAGATAATGGCCACATTGCTTGAATTCCAGGCCACTCAGCTTGCCTTTCTTCCTCATACCTTTGGTGAGCAATTGCCTGAGGCCGGTGCAGCTTTTCTTGGGGAAAGAGGTCTCCTGCAAGCCTTGTGTTCACCACCGAAAGGAGAAGAGCCCTTTGCAAACTCCCAGCCCGAAGCATGCTCTTTGGTGGTGCATGTCCTCCTGGAATTGCATTTCTGGCCTTGTGGGTCTTGTGGCTGACTCTGAGGCATGAATCTGTGGCAAACAAGGGCAGAATGGGTCAAGTTGAGTGTGGCTTTTTTCTCTCTAATTTCACTGAGGGTGTTTTAGATACGGCTGTGACTTCTGCACCTTTCATTAGTGGCAAACCAGGGGCTGCCCTGGTGATGTCAGGGAGGATGTGGGTATTCAAATAGCGTGCAAGCCAAGGTCCTTTGTCAGGACTCTTGTGTAACCCTCTAGGATTCCCAAGGATGTAGATGTAGGTGGCAGAAAACTGAGCAATGAGCACTGCTTTAAGAAGTACGGTAAAATATATCTATATATTTTATAGATATATAAAATTGTTCATATATCTATATATC
This sequence comes from Nothura maculosa, assembly GCA_032353885.1. Classification (NCBI taxonomy): domain Eukaryota; kingdom Metazoa; phylum Chordata; class Aves; order Tinamiformes; family Tinamidae; genus Nothura; species Nothura maculosa. Next base: position 90,998 of record JAUBOD010001087.1, read on the forward strand.
TTTATGCATCTATATAAGTAATATGTATGATTATATATTGCAATATATAATGATCATACTGAGGCTGAAATTTGGCCCTGAACAGCAGAAAAGCCTCCCAAGGAGTTTACCCGCTCTCACTTTGCGTAAATAGGAAAGAAAAATGTGGCCTAAATCTCAAAACTAGACTTACTAATGTAAAATTCTTCTGAAACATGGGACTGGGGCTGCTGCTCTTAACTTTCTTTGGCATCCTGAAAACCTGAAAGTCTCAAGTCCTTCTGCAGACAGAGAAGGAAGGTGGTGGGTGCTTCTTTTCTGGAAGAGGTGATTGATGTGAGCCATGCTCTGGACCTGAGTATGAACACACCATTCTCCATAATCTGTCCTGACACACACATACACATACACACAAAAATCCCATTTTCTCCAGCGGTTGCACGCCGACTCAGACAGCGTTTCAGGAGCTGTCTCTGTGAACATCCCTGGTTTAGCTCGGTGGAACATTCATTAGCACCACGCCTGGTGAATACAGCTCTGTTACAACACAAACGTTTCAGAAACTGGAAACCCCGTGGGGTTATATCGGATTTCACAGCACTGTATAAATATGCAAGGCAGTGAGTGCAGAAGCGCGTGGGCGGTGCTGCCAGGATGGGCTGCCGAGCTCCGCTCCACTCGGACGGCTTTTCCTGTTACCGCTTTTGGCTTCCTGAAATGCTCCTTGCTGCAGCAACAGGCTCTCACAAGTTGCAGAATTTGTGAATGAAGACTTTGGTGAAGGGAGGGAGCGACGGCGAGGCCAGGCGTGCACTGCAGGCTAGTGTCCCACGAATCTGTGCCATGCATCCCTGCCAGGTCCCTGGATTCCTGCCCTTTCCATGGAGAAGGGATTGCCCTGGGATTACTGCGTGGGAGGCAGCTGATACGATGCTCGCTCAGAGGGAACCATCCGTGTATCAGCTTTGTGGGCCTTGAGCTTGTGCCTCCCCAGTCCTGCTGCAGATTCCACCTGGCTTGATAAATCCAGATGGGGAGGGCCTTTTTTTTTTTTATTTTTCCCTCCACATCCAAAGTTTTCTCACATTAAGGGGCATAGCATCTGCAGTCCGAATTCTTGACTTCCCTAATAGTTCATTTCAAATGTTTTAATGAGCAAAAATATGCAGTGTGCAATCCAATGTAAAGAACTGCAGAGCCAACAGTTTCTTTTAAGTGTTTGACGGTGTTAAAAAGGGGGCTATATTCTATGTCTTGCCCTAATATTTGATAGAAGCTTCTCAAATGCACAGTGCCAGCGGCTGCTAAATATCAGCCCTGTGTCGGAAGAGTCAAGCAAGGTTAATAGTGCCAGTGATTGTACTTAGCAGCTCGAGTAAACCTTGCCCGTTAATGGGACCCTGGCATGGGAGGTGAGAGCCTATCGCGGGTTCTGCATGGAGCTGGTGCCGCTCGCGCTGCTCCTGCTGCTTGGGCAGGTTCTTGGTGGCCGTCAGCAACGCTCGCTTCTGACCTGGGCAGAGCTGAGCACACTACGTGCTGGTCACATTACCTCGACCTTCTCACATTACACTTCTTTTTTCCCCTGGAAACTATAAAAAGCCCATAGTGAAACTAAAACCACAACCTCGCTGCTGACTTCTCTGGAGGGCAGTTTCTGTTCCTTGATAAAGCGAGGGTATTGAGTGAGGGGTAGGGATTCATGTGGCTGTGCAAGGAGCGTGTGTGAGTGCGTGTGGGTCAGAGGGAGGAAGGCAACTGGGCTGCAGGTGCTTGTCTGTGTTTCTGGACCTTTCTCACAGCCAGTTCCCTGGAGACACTTGTCTCCTTCCTTAGTGGAGCGCCTAAAGTTGGATGAGGTAGATTTGGGCTGATGAGTCAGTCACTTGAAGAATGAGCTTCAAGCATCACCTAAGCAGAGACTCACTGAGTTCCTCCTGAGTGGATGTTCACAAGCTTCTTTACAGCTTCTAATGCCTGCCTTATTGGCCTCCTCGCTGAGGATATTTGTCCGTCCTGGAGGCATGTGCAGATATCCATGGGCTGGACGGAAACCTGAGAACACTGCTGAATAGCTCGGAGAAGGCCACGGACTCCCAAGCCTGCCAGCTCCACTTGACTCCGAAAGCAGCGTGTCATCATCAGACGGCCTTGGGGAACATGCATGAGGACTGCGGGCATGCTGCTGATTTATTGAAAAAGTTTCCCAGGAATATTTCTTTTCCATTGGAAAATGCCAGTTCCTGGAAATCTCTCAGGTGTGAAAGCATTTTTGTCTAGAAGGTTTCTGAGTTTCAGCATGGACCTTCAGAGAGGGAAAGATGGCCCCCTATCACTCGTACTGGCTTTCTGATGAGAGCTGTGGCCAGGTCTTTGACTTGAGCTCTGCCATGTCCAACTCTGTGAAATAACCACGTTGCCTTTTAGCTATCCCTGGGGAGGGAAGGCCTCGAAAAGATGAAAATCTCTGTTTGTTCCCACAAATGACTCTTTCCAAAGCTGTCCTAGATATGAAACCATGAGACAACAGGTTTGGGGTCTGTAACTGCTGTCCTCTGAGCTGAGCACCTCAGCTCAGGGGAAAGAACAGGATGTCCAAGTAGGAGTGTCTCTTGGAGCAGCTCATGATCGATGCCTTGGTGTATGGGAGATCTTGGCATCTTCTCATCTTCACAGTGTCTTGGCCCTCGTTCCTTCCTGAGTTGTCAAGTGTTGTGGTAGCGAATACTCTCCCTTCTTTGGAGACCATTTCTGCTCCCTCCTTGGCTCAGCTGTGACCTCTCGATGGTGGCACACGTCCCCCTCCTGTCTCAGCTCCACACAGCACGTGGTGCTTTGCTTGCAGCTGTTCCAGCTGTGTCCTGCCAGCACAACCCAACACACAGCTCTGTGAATCACCACCCTGCCCAGTGAACAGCATGAGTTTAACTGTCGCCCTCCATCACAAGATGACGTGACCTTTAATGCAGCTTTTTGAGTAGGCAGAGAATCTCTCTGCCCTGCAGAGAATGGCATGTTCTGCATAAAGAGACACGAGGCTATTTGATGTGCACCGTGTTTTCTGGCTTCAAACTCCTTGACATGGTCAGCAGTTCTTGCTGCTCGTGGCGACTCCGTTTCTGTTGCTGTAATACGGAGGGAAACCACATGATGGGCAGTGTAGGATCTATCTGCACATCCTGCACAGAACCAGTGCAAGCTGCATGGAGAGATTACGATGCCTTCTGGGAAATCCAGAAGTGCATGTGTCTTGTGTGGTTCTCTGTAGGCTTTTCACCCCAAAATAGCTCCCTTTCCCAGCCTTGCTAACCTGCACACCTTCTTACCATAGTGTTTGGCCAAAAGAAGAATGCTAGAAATCCACAGCAGGTATCTTGTGATGGTAGTCTGCTTCCAACTGTGGCCCCAGAGGTTGATTGCTACCTCTGAGTGCTATCAGCAGGAGCAAACGTAGTGCCAGTGCTCCCTGTCTGGTAAACTGGCCTTCATGTGTCTGTCTCCTCTTGCAAGCTCTGTCATGGTCTGAAGGCCTTCGTTTCAAAATTGTTCCCTAAATTGAAAGTCACATGGATACTTGAGGTAAAGTACTTGACTAAATCAAGTAAAACTTGACTAAATCAAGTAAAAAGAAACTTAAATGGTGCAGAAACACGGCTATTACCTGGACTAGTTGGGAATAATTAGATTATGGTAAATGCTGGAGTGATTTAGGGGCTGTGGAAGCCACTATGCATGAATCTACATAGGATTCACCATGCTTGTAGCTGGAAAAGCTAGACAGTATGTGGGATATAAGACATTGCACTGATTCCTCAAGGTGCACATGGGTAGCAGGTGACAGGGTGGATGCTCTCTAGCCCTTTTACTTCTTCCTTTTCAGAGATCTCAAATCAGTGCAGACTGTGAACTCATCTGCTTGTGAACTCAGACATCTCAATGCTGTGTCTGCTCAGCAGCCCAAGGCCAGTGCAGGCGGTGAGAGAAAATATAGATAACCCATCTTCTCATAAATTAAACCCTTGGTTTGCAGTAATAGTGTTACAGCAGTTACAATACACTCCATCGCATGTTTATGTGTTTGATTTTTCTACTCCTAAAAAGGGGGAGAAGAGATGAATAATAAGCACTAAGAAAACTCTTGCTCCTTGGGGAGGCTGGAGAGACTGGAAGATGTAAGGTGTGAATGCAAATTAGAAGTAGGGCAAATCTGTGAGGACACAGGCCCTGTTAAGTCTTAAAAGGAAATTAAAAACATCTTTATTTAAACATCAGTGGTTTTAATTGACATCTGAGTTTTTAAATCTCCTTTCTAGCAGTTTGAAGGTAAGGACATCTTTGGCCTCCCTGTTTTGGGATTTCCAGGGTGATTCTGAGGCCGTTTGTGGTGCCACAGAAATCCCACCTCCTTTGAACTTTCTTCATCTCATTGCTTTCAAGTGCTGTTTTTGCTTTGGATGTGAGTAATCCAGGTAAAGGATATGTAGAAGGGTGAAGAGGAGTCAAAACACTGAGAGCGCCGCACAAATTCAGATCTGCCTTTTGATTTGTGTTTTTCACTTGAGGCATCCAGTGGCTTGTTGTCCTGCTGTGCTCTGTTACACCATTCCGTCTGGTTTCTCGTCCTGCGGAGGTGTGGATGGCTCTGTGGAAGCCCCTTGATGCTTCAGGGACGGTCTAAGTGGTAAACACTGTGAGTCTTTACTGAACCAGTTCCTCAGCATGGAGCTAGGGGGAGGTACCGTCTTTCTGACAAGATAAAAATCAAGGTCCTCATGACCCTAAAAAAAATACAAGATGCTTTTGCAAGAATAAAGATGTCAAGACCATTTGTCTGACCGAATGCTTAAACTCCTTGGTAGCACTTCTGGCTCCAGCTGTCGGTGACCTCCAGCACTGAAACATCTGCTGCTTCTCCCCAGAGTTGTCTGCACTGCCCGTGAGGATGGTGTGATTGCTGCAAAACACATCCATATCCTTTCAAACAGTTTAGGAATCTTTGGGATGAAAGGTGCTAATTATGTAAATGATTTGGGGGGTGTACTGTCATGAAGATATGAGCAAATGATTCACTGAGGAGTTTCTTTTGTACCGCCTACACATGCTGCTCTAGTTGCTGCTCTGGCCCCTTCACTTTGAGGGAAGGTGTTGGTCTGATAGGATAAAGGTTTGGAAAAATTCCTCTTGGAGGGGATTCCCATCTCTGCGTAGGGCGGAACGTTGTAGGTGTAATGGTGCTTCTGACAGGCAGGCGGTGAAGGCACATTGAGGGGGCCAATACTGCCCCCAGCTAATGCCTGCTCATCCTGATGGCCCCTAGAGCAGATGAGGACAAGCAGAAATGGAGGTGAGATGTTTTTCTTGGCACAAAACAAGCTGTAAGTTAAGGATTCTCTTTAGAAACACCGGATCTTCCCTTTTGCCTCAGTGCAGTTTCCCTTTCATCCATGCAAGAAAACAGGATAAAAACAGCACAAACTTCTTAGAAGACATCACCATGAATACAGAAGAAGCAACATGCCATACATTAGCTCCACCATCTCTCTGTTGAAACGAGAACATCTCCCAGCTGTGGCTTTGCTGTTGCTGTAGCACTTGAACGCCAGCCATTCTCACCACTGCACTCTTGCAGGGAGCTAGTTTGGACATGCATGGGTTTTTATGCAAGCAAGGAGATGCAGGGAAGGCACTAAAGTCACCCAAGAGAATAGGCCATTGAAAATCCCCTGGTACTCAAGGCACTTGTTGCTGAAGGTGAAGGACCAAGGAGCAAAGATGTGGACAGGTCTCTTAGCAGGCTCATGAGCCTGTTATGCTTGGAGAATGTCTTAGGTAGCAGTGAGAAGGGAGGCAAGCGCCAAAGGGCAGAGACATTTTGTTTCAAAATGGTCTGTTTTCAAGGTGTCGTGGTAAGGTCTGGAGATGACCAAAGCGCTGACCCTATCCCCTTGGGAGGCAAGTGGGAGCATCCCCTTGGCAAATCCAGTGGGGCTGGTGGCAACAATAAAGGGCAGTGCTGCAGGGACATAGCGCTATGTGCGTGGATGAGAGGAGAGGGCAGCAATGGGGTAAGGAACCTTTCCTCATCTTTGAGGCCAGGACTTGATCTGTAATCACCTTGCGACCCCCTAGCCCTGGTATTTTTGTCTGTGTTTCTTGCTTTCCCTAACTGAACTCTTTCCCACTAGGAAAACCTCCAGAAACCTGCATTTAGAAAATGCATGTGTTTATGTGCACGTGCAGAAAAACCATCTGAGGCATTGTGACGAGGTGTTAGAACCTAATTCATGGGCCTGCTTTACTGTAGGGCTGCAGCCTCACACCTAAGTTTTCTTGGCTTTGATTTTCTCTTTCATGAATCAGGTCTCAGGAGAGGAAACTGTTGAATAATACAACAATTTGCTTTGGCAGTTGCGTGCGGGTGCCGGCCCTCAGGCCTTCCTGAATATGGACTCAGAGGTGAATGGCTCCAGCCAAAGAGTCAGCAGGGATTTGGTCTATAACCTTAGTAAAGATCTTGTTGAAGCAACAGTAAGCAAAGGAATGTGCTCACAGGTGCTCTGCAGTGATCTACCAGGTCTAGAACACCAGAATTACCAGAAGGTACCAGAATTACCAAGCCACCCTATGCCAAAGGGACCTTTGGAGACCCCCACAACCGTATTCTTCATACCTTGAGGTCAGTGACTGCCCAACAGTACAGGCAGGACCCTGTGCTTGCCTCCTCTGTCCAGTCATTTAGATGGTTCTAGTGTTTCAAGCAAAATTAGACTGCACAGCACAGTACAAAATTGAAGCAGTAGGAAAAGGGAGGAAAATTGCATTGTGTCTTTCTCTCTTCCTTCTCAATGACGTCTCGTAATAAGCTGAATCCAATAATAAGACCAGAATTTGGTGCCTGGCAGGCTAGTGGTTTCAAGGGAGCTTGTCTGTGTGCGTTCTCCAGCGTTGTGATGTCTGTTTGCATTAGTGCAAGACACAGCAGGGTAGCTGGCCAAGTGCTTGCAGCCTGCACTCTGGTTCAGTAGAGGTTTGGCTCAGACGTTGTGATCCATATCACGGAATTTTAGCTGGGTCTCAGTTTGGGAGTTTAACCAAGGCTAGTCCTGGACTCACCTTTCCTGGCGAATGGAGGAATGTTGGTCATAGACAGTGGGTTGAGCTTGGCTTTCTCCAGCTTGCATGGGGAGATGTACTGTCTAGATGGAGACATCCCCATTAAGGGGTGAGTTAGCTGGCTAGGCTCCCTTTCCAGCTTGTGGAAAGAAAAAGGCATTTCTAGGGCACAAATCTCATCCCAAAGGAGGCCCGAAATAAGTCCGGGGAAATCTAGTAGCTCCCACAGATTGCCAAGGGACGCTGCCTCTCGAGACTTCCTTTGTCACTTAGCAATAGCTACAAATCTGTGCTCAGAATTTCTTGATAAAGAACAAAACCCAATTATAATTTCTCATGACACCCAGATCATAACAAAATTTCATTCTGTCTATATGAACAGGATCAAATCATTTGAAAGCATTTTTCCTCATTGTTGCTTCAACCCCTGTTATCACCATGTTGGACATCAGACTCCTGTATTCCCGCTGCTCCATCCTGTCCTGTGACGCTAGGGGCTCCTAGCATGGAGTGATGGAAAGGGAAAAGATTTTGTCTGGCCAACCCTCAAGGGGATAGAATTCTCCTCCAAAGAAATCCCAGCTCTCCTAGCCCAGCGCGTGGCAATGGGAAATGTCCAGGCACTACCGAAGACCCATGGAGCTCGCTGGGCTACAGCCCCTCATCCCTGACGTCCGTCCAGGAGACGCAGGCAGCTGAGATAACTCCTCCTTGTTCCAAGAAGCAATTGCTGAGCTATTGCCCGGAATCTCTCCAGGACTCTGTATGACTAAGACTTTTGTAACGCTGCCCACATCTCAGGCCTGTTTCAGGGATGCTCGAAGGAGGGTGAAGGCAGGGGAAGGACTCTCTCTGGGGTGTCTCTGTGCTAGGCCCATGTCTGTGTTGGGCTCATCATCCCCTTAGTGATGCTGCCAGAAGCAGCTGTGACTTGTGTCACTGGTAATAGGTGGGCATAAGTTGAAACACAGGAAGTTCCATCTCCATGTAAGGATGAACTTCTTTACAGTGAGGGTGACAGAGCAGTGGAACAGGCTGCCCAGGGAGGTTGTGGAGTCTCCTTCTCTGGAG
>JAUBOD010001087.1:105102-128713 GCA_032353885.1 Nothura maculosa
ATGCCGCCCTGTGCCACCTGCTCTAGGTGCCTGCTGGAGCGGGAAGGTTGGACTGGATGATCTCTAGAGGTCCCTTCTAACCTTGAACATTCTGGGATTCTGTGATTCTGGCAGCTGCCATACTGCAGAGGTGTATTGAATAGCTCAGGAGAGACCGATGGAAGGGAATGGTGGCCAAGGTGAGAGAGAGCAGGGAGGGAGCAGAGCAGACTGCAAACCAGGGAAGAAGAGGGATGCAATGGGACAGACAGGGAGTGGGGCAGGAGGATGAGACAGGCAGGAGGGACAAAGACCCACAGCTGTGGGGCAAAGGCAGATGTATCTTGCTCTTCCTTCTTCAGAAAAGAGAAATGACCCATCTTCCCATGGTGGCTCATAATTCACACTGCTGCTTTCCTCTGTAGATTGGCTGTAAACCTCACAGAGCATTAAGCTACTCCCTTTGTGAAGAGCCGTGGTTGATCTTGCAATGCCATCCTGGAGCCACTGCACTGGAGCTCGTGGTCAGACACTGTGGCTGGAGAAGGTGTTGTGGTCCATCTCCTGGCATCTCCAGGCTTTGGAGTGCTTGGCCTTGCTAAATTCCTAGGGTTGTGCTGCTCTGTGGGAGTACATGGGGATAATCAGGGGCTGCTTTTCTCCTGTCTTTTCTCCAAAAGCCGGTTTAGCTTTTGGACTTGCATAGTCCTAGGCCTGCATTATGCTCTGTGCCTGTCCTAGCTAGGCAACAACAGGGCTGATCTACGTGAGCAATGTGTCCCTGTAAGGTTACAAGCTGGCATAGTGCTGCAGGGCTTGGGCCGTGCCCAGATCATCCCAAACTTATTTAGCGCGTGACTCTTCGCTCCCCTCTCCCTAGGATTAACACAGGAATGTCTGTCAGCAGCTGGAATGAGCTGCAGAAAACCAAAGCCGTGATAGGTCTTGCAAAAGATAAAGATTTAGCCAGGGGCAGAAAAGGAAGATCTTGCTCATATTGAGCGGCCAGGGGATGGGCAGGCGGACACGTCTGTGGGGAGGATGGGTTGTCCATCAGGGCTCTTACTGCAAGGCTGCGGGCACCAGGCTGGCCTGGTTTCACTCAGGCTGACCAGGCAAATGCAACCTGATGTAATTTATGTCATTTTCTGTTACTGTGATGCCTGGGTCCTGCTGCTGCTGCTGGAGCTTTCTTGTGGATGAGGTAGACCAGGATGAGCAGGGGGACAGCACACCATGCATGAGAGGAACCCAAAGCGGGACCTCCATGGGAGGCTGAGCTCTGCACCATCATTTTCCCACTGGTTTGGGCCTGACTTGGTGCCCAGCAATGTGACCTGACTTCCTTGGACTAATTCCTGCCAGCCTCTGAGTTCTGTATCTGAATGCTATATCCCAAGGATGCAGAACTGCTTCAAGCTTCACCACGAGCAGGGCTAGCCATAAGCAAAGAAAGAAGAAAATTGGGTCAGGACGTGATTTCACGCACCTTGTAACATCACACTTGAAGACATCTCCCTCCCTGCATGCCCAGAGCTTCATGGTGTGAACAGCAGTGCTAGCTCACTAGGATAGGCTGCTACCTGGGTTCTGCATGCAGAGAAACAGCTTTAAGCCAGCACTCAGGGTAGGGTTGTCACTATGCTCACTAGTGTGCTGGATACAGTCTGCAAGCCCTAGACATGAGATCTGGGGCAGAACACATCTCTGGATGTCCTGTATAGTCGATGAGAACAGACTGACTCCCTAGGGGAAAACTCCCATTTTTTCCCCCTTTGCTCTTGACTGTGAGGTGTTTCCAGCAAACTCATGTTTGCCATTGAAAACTTGATGGAGTGGCTGCAGGTTGGTTGCTGTGAGAAAAACACAATTTACAGGGTTGTTTTCAGTTTTTGCAGCTAATTAGCCTATAGTCTTGCTCCGTGCTGAAGCTGATCATATCATATTTCCTGTCCTCAAGATGTCAGCATGCAGGGCTTCTCCTCCTGTGTTGTTTTTTACACTCTTTTGGTGGACTCTTGAAAGCAGAGCATTAATATGATGATGAATTGCACATTGTGCACCTCATCATATTGGATCCAGAGCATTCGAATCACATGAAGGGCTTTTTTTTGACTTTTTAAGTTTTGTTGATATAAAGAAGTAGAAAATGAGCCACTGAAACCTAGGAACTAGTTATTTGATGTAGACTCATCTACATGAATTGAATGCAGATGAAATTACTCTGAACCTCTCTGCAGCTTCTTCACATAAACCTCTAGTATTGGAGTACAAAGTTGGAAAAAATACAGTCTTGATTTCATCTTAATTGCTTATCTACTTGTAAAGCACTTCAACATCAGTGAATGAAGGATAGGTGAGAGTGCTTTGGGATGAATGGGATAGTAATAGCTCAGTTATTTAAGGCTCTGACTAATCATTCTTAATGTAATTTTCCACATGGAAAAAAATAATTTACCTGAAATTGAGCCAGATAGTGTAAATGTGCTGACTCCTAAAACACTTTCCAGCAGAGAAAAAAAAGAAAGAAAAAAAAAAAGAAGAAAAAAAGAGATGTTTTGTTTGGGCAATATGAAGGTTTCAGCAGAGCCAGAATGATTCATTTCCAAAGTGCCACTAAAATGAAGTTTATATAGATTGTAAATTTTAATATTAGATTGTTTTCATGGATTGTATAATTCTATGTGCAAATATTGCTTGTATTATGTAATTTACATAAAGAATAGGAGAAAAATCAAAGTAAATCCCCCAAAGTCAAATGCTCCTATGGTTTGAAATTGATTGCTGGAGGAGGAGGGAGATTTTAACTTCTTGGCAAATATAAAAGAAATAGCTTTTTGTGCAGAAGTGAAATCAATATCTCTCTTAATGTCAGGATTTCCCAAGTCATGGAAATTGTTGGTGCTGGCCAGCTCTGCTCAGGATGTATTCTGCATTGATTATTCACCGCAGTCAGATATAACAGAAGATAACTCACATGGAGGAAACCTGGGATAACGCTGCTGCATTAAAGCACTGATATGTCCTCAACTTGGCCAGGGACATAAAGTGAAGTAAATAGGATGCCCAGCCTGGCCGATGGACACGCTCCTCTGTGCTGAGGGTCGTGGCTTTGCTGGTGGGGAACGGCTGGTGTTTCAGCTCCTGCAAGGTAGGAACAAGCCAGAGCTGGGACGGCTTTTGTAGCAGACCCAGCTCAAAAGCTGAAAAATCCTGATGTGGGCCAAAAAGCACAAAATGCTCCTCGTGGCTCTTGGATGCGCCTCGCAGCAAAGGATTTAGCCAAAGGATTTAGCTGCTGCTGCTAGAGCCGTAAGTGAGCTGCCACTTTGAGGAGCCAGAATCAGCTTTTGTTTGCTTTGTTTAGCAAAATAATGAAATCCTTATTGTATGTGTGTGTGTTCATGTGCAGACCGGAAGTGTTTGCATGGAGGGAAACCACGAGCGCTGGTTTCCCGTCTTGGCTGAGCTGTTGTCCAACAACAGTGAGCAAATAGGAAGCTCCCAGTGTCTAAAGGGATCCTTCTGTACTGGGATTCTGCAGGGTCCAGGGAGACAGAAATGGTGGCAAGACTTTATCTTTAAGGTTTCCAAATAAGAAGCTGTCCAGGTCAGCTTCTTTGCAAGCAGAGCCGCAGCTTTGATCTTCAGTGAGACCCTTCTGATTCTGAAAGCTGCAGGTTTCTTCCACATAGTTTCATCTAGCCATTTGCATCAAAGGCTTCACTGCCAAGTAATTTGGTTTTACAGTGATACTGAGATGTTTAGTTTTGCTTCTTTTAAAGCCCCAGGTCCTGCAGTGCTGTGCTTACGTTAGCATCTCCGCTGTCGTATAAAAACAGCCTCCTTTCCAAGGTTTTGGCCACACGGACAGTGTTTAGTCTGCAGGTTAAACACCTTGCAAAGGCAAGGCAAATCCATGTTATTTTATACAGTTCCCTGACAGTCTTATTGCATCCTTACCTGTGAGGAGCTTGATTTATGCTAGTGTTGATGGTGCCCGGTAATGTCTACTATATGGTCTCATGGCCATCTCTAGGGACCTATGCTAGGGCAGAAATGGGCATCTAATACTTAGTTTAAGCTTTGAGCATTATTCTGTAACAGGACTAGAGTTATCTTGGCGATCCCAGGATGAGATTGGAGCCTTCTGAGAGTGTGTGGTCACCATATCGATGTCTTCCTCCATGCTCTGCCTCCAATAGATCCCTTTGGTGGCCAGAAGGGTTCAGGGAGCAGCTCCTGGCAGTGACTGCCATGCTGATGGGAACCGCTGTTGTCCTCTCAACCTAGGTGAGAAATTCTCATGCAAGTGATAACTGCATGAGAATTTCTCACCCCAAAATTGTATTCACCTTGAAAAAAAGGTCAAGGCACCAGTACTGTCCCCAAGAAGGTTTCAAGAAGGAAAACAACTTTGGGTTTCTGATAAAGCTCTCTCAAGCTAGCTGAGCAAGTTATTCAGGTTATAGATATATATATTTATTCGTATCATTTTTCCTCACAGAAGTTTCTATTGTGTCCAAAAATCATTTTTTTTCATCAAGAAAAGAGTTTTGATGGAAAATTTTGTACCAAGTATATTTGAAGCTGATATAAACTGCTACAAAAAAAAGAGAGAATGAAGAAACCGTGTGGGAGCCACTCAACAAGTTCAAATAAATATCACACAGCTTCACAAAACCCAAGGAGCATAGCTGAACTGAGCGCTGAGTTCCTGGCCCTGAGGTCCAGCTGGGCCGGGTGCACCAGAACCCTTTAGTAAATGTTCAGCCAACAAATGAATTTGCTTCATTCGGCAGCCAGAACAGAAGACCTTCAAACTGGGCTGAAGCTTTCTAAATATCATTTGGCGTGTTTTCTTTAAAGGAAGGATATTAATTCCAGCATTCCAACCAAAATCTCAAAATAGACGGCTCTAAATATAGCCTTTCGCCCTCTCAGAGCAGGATGTTGTCGCAAGGAAGAGGAGATGGGGGAAACTAGAAGTGCTTTCCCTAAATAGCCAGAAGGTAATTGTTCAGTAATGAGTTTCAACTCATTTCAACTCAGCACCTTGAGGGAGCTCACCTGGAGCATCAAAGGCTCTTTCAGGACCTTTGCTATGGTGTGGATTGGGTGCAGCTGACCCTTGGCTGCTCGCCAGATCCTTGTGTTGGTAGAGCTGCTCCTTAGAGGTCTACCAGACTCACCAGAGTGGCTGTGATGTTGGCTTTCTCCTGTCCAATGTCTTCTGGGTGGTCAGAGCTGGTGGCGCAGTGAGGGTGCCTCACTCACAGAGCTGGAGCCTGGGATGAACAGATGATGCAGATGAGCTCTGTGAGTCCCAGCAGAAAGAAGCACACGTCCATAGGGAAAATGAGGTTGAGATGAGCTACTTCTACCCTAAAATATCCTGTGATCTTAGGATCAGATGCTACCAAGCTGGAATGTTTTGATGAGCAGTTCTGTATGACTTGAATATGGAAAACATCCTGGCAGAAGAACCTGAGATGAGAGGTTTCTATCCCATGGCTCTCTGAGATTCTCTTGAGCTTTGGAAATTCCAAACAGTGCAGCACACTTGGGCAGCACCAGCCCCCAGTGTTGCAAGGACCAGAGTTGCTCTGGGCCCTTCTCAGCATAGCAGAAGCTATGCTTGAATTGAGTGAGCAAATGCATCTAAACAGAAGCAAGATGATTGATCCCACTCTGTCTTGTGTCTCCAATGGAAATGCACTCCTCCAAGAACAATTCTCCAGCATCCACCATGGGACCCTTGAGACTGGCTGCAGCCCAGTCTTGATGGTGACAGCCATTCCTTGTGGTTTCACACTTTCCATGGCAAGGTGATGACACAACGACCTGAAGCTAGTGAGGAGGCCTCAGCATCCACAGCGCAGGGCCAAGCCAAGTGATCTCATTTCCTTGGAAGCTCCCATCAGCACAACTGGAGGTGGCCAAGGGTTATACACACACATTTAGTGTTTAACAAGAGTAGTGTAATCCTGCCCAGGTGCCTGAGTCACAAGGCCAGATTCACAGGGGCACTTGTTGGGGTCGTTGCACAAGAAGTGCTCATGTCTGGGCGAAACCACGTCCCTGCCCCACAGCTTCCCGTGGCGTCAGCCCCTGCACAGTGCTGGCCTTGTGTGTGTCCCCAGAGACCGGCCACCGGTGATGGTGACGCAGACCTTCCCTCAGGGCTGGCCTTTGCTGGCACGCTAAGAATTTGGGATCTGACTTACGATCCTGCCAATTGCATGTGTGGAAAAACAGCGAGTCCAAACAGAGTGCATCCCAAGACGGCCCTGAAAACAGTGAGGGGTATTTTTAAACACTTTTGGCCTTACTGGACTCTTTTAGAGTCACGTTTTCACATTTTTTCTGTGCAAATATGAGGCTTAGACAGGCACTTCTGAGACAGACATGATTTCCTAATATAGTGTCAGGACTCCAGGAACTGTGGCTTTAAGAAAAATAATAATAATAATAAAAACAAACCGTGGAAGTCTTAACTAAACAAAATCGACAACACAGGCAGGTCCTTCCTTCCTTATTTCTTGTATTTCAGTCTTGTCAGCAGAATTTAGTTCTCACAAGCTGTAAACACACTCTTAAGCGGAGCGCTTACCCTCCCTTGGGGGAGCAGGCTGCATCTTCCCAGCTCCCGTTCTCATACCCTGTCCTGGTACATCCCTCCAGGAGCAATATTGGAAGCATTTCTTTGAGTGATTTTGGGGTCACATTTTCATCGAGCTTTTCCCCAGAGTTCAGTAGCTGAGCCCAGGTGACATTCAACATTAAATAGTGCAGGAAAGTTACCTTTTTTGCTCAGATACGGGCATGCTCCAGGCTGTCTTATTGTCAGCATGTGATGGAGCTGCATCACACGGGCTTGTGCCCTTATGAGATTAATGCACTGGAATGGTGTAAAATACATCAGTGCCATGTGTCAAATTTTAACAGTCATGAGGTTGACTTTGTAGAACTGCAGCTTTAGTTGAAAAGAAGAATTTGGGGACTCCCCTGTGCTGCTGGTGGGAGTCATTAATCCTAGTTCACGTCTCCAGAGTGTCTCTGTCCTAGTTGGTTGTCCAGACTTGCTGTGTAGTTAGTGGCCAGAAATTGGTGCTTTTGGAGTGTAACACAACTCATCCTAGGGTAAGAGTCTGAAAGAGTTCAGCAGAATGACTCCTTGCTATACTCGGACTAAAGGCATGTTATAAGTAAGTGAATGAACGGCCTCTGCTTTTATAGGCCAGCTTTACAACCGTGCTGATTTATGTATTCAGGTGGGTTTGAAAAATGTTGGCCTAAAACCAGGCAAAACTCCCTGGGTTTGGCTGTTACTCACTTCGTATTTTGGGTCTCACTCAAGCAAAACTGAAGGTGGGCGTAGCGAAACCACCGAATCTGAAAGATAGCTTGCACGAAACTCCGAAAAGCCCGCGGGAGCTGAATTTCACGCTCCGGAAAGAGGGAAAAATAATAAAGTGGAAAAATGTGAGCTCCGTCAGACTGCAAGCTTGCAACCCTTCAGAGCCTGCTTGTAAGAAGGAGCTGCTGCCAAAACGTCCTCTCCAGGAAGGGTGATTCCAGCTGGACACGGGCTCCCTCCTGCCTGAGCTGTCTGCAGCGATAAGAGCCAGGAAATAAGCAGTGATAAGGGGGAGGAAAGCGCTACCAAGACACAGTGACTAGAGCACCTAAGTGAGTGATTGCTGCACTCCTGCTGGCAAGCACCGTCCGCCTTCGCGGGCAGCTCCCGAGGCTTCACCTTTCGGCTTTATGTGAACGTGTTTTCATAGACAAATGGCCCTTTGGGGGTTTATTTGCTCAGGGTACCCGTGGCAAGGCCAGCACTGGCAGGAATAAATGCCATGCCTGAGGAATAAACACTACTTTGGAAGCAGCCGAAGGAGCTTGGTCCATGTGATGTTCCTGTCCCCATATTCAGACCCAGGTGACAAAGTGTACTTGGGAAAACAAGGACAAATATTGCCGAATCTTCTTTCCCCTCACCCATTTTTTTCTTTTCCCTCCTTTTTTTTCTTTTTGGAATGATCTCTAGGAGATAGGTCATTTTTGCTTCCCTACTATTTCCTCACAGACCACCCAGAAAGTGTGATAGAAAACATGAGCACAGAGCTTGCATTCAGAGGAAGCAGAAGCAGAAGAGGCCTAAGGCAGCCAGGAGGCCATGCAAGGCCTTTGCACGCCATCTTGCTTGGATGCCACACCCTGCCTGGCACCATAACCCCCATATATGTATGTAACCCCATATATAACCCCCCCTTTATCTTCCTACTGATCCGACTCCAGTTTTATATCCACCAGGGCCCTTATTTTAAGCAGAAATTTCTCTTCTAAACTCCTGAAAAACCTTCCTCCTCTTCCTCCTCCTCACCCCTCACAGGCCTCCTCACAGGCAGGATCCCAGTGCGGAGGCTCCCGGGTGCATCGTGCACCCGTGGTGCCGGAGAGCCCCGTGCTCCCATGGGAGCCAACCTGGCAGCGGGCAGAGCCGGAGCCCACAGCTCGAGCATTTATTTTGCAGCTCCCATTTGTGCCTCCCTTCCTGGTATCCAGTCCTTGAAAGCAGCCGTGAAGGGTTTCTCCACAACAAAGACTTGAGCACGTGACCCCCAAATCCTGCAGTGTGGGTTTTTTTTTTTATTTTGCAGAAAAAGAATGTTTTTATTTTTTTTTAATTGGCTCAGAAGAAACATTTTTTTCTCTCTCTAGCTTGGAAGTCTCTTTTTAAGGAGTTGTTCCCTGTGGATTGGTAGTGCTTTGTCCCATGCTTCAGCCACAAGGGAAGGGGCCGAAGCACCAATGTGGATGTTTGGGACACATGGAGCCCTCACCCTGGGGTTGCTGCATTGGCCCCCATTAAAGCCCCACATGTGTTACTGGTTCTCTGAGCAAAGTTTCACTTCGGTGCTCCATTTAGCTGTAGCTGTTAGTGCTGATCCATGGTCCCTGGCGTGCATCAGGAACTTGCTTCTCACTAAGTGGCGGGAAAATACAAAATTCCTGCTCTATGTGTCAGCTTTACTACAAAGATTTTACATCTCTTCCTCTTGCTGTCTGCTTCGTTATTTTAATCTTGTCTGCGCTAAAATCAGGGCGTTTTGACTGCTTTTTGCACTGAATGTAGACACATGCTGATTGTGCTGCCTATGCTTCCCCTCGCCTGTGTCCTTCTCACTACCCCTGGGCACTTTGGTGTGATGAGTTCCTGACCTCAGGATTTGTCTATTGGACTTTTCCATTCCAAAGACCGTTAGTGGCTGTGGGATGCACCATGGGAATAGTGGCCAGAGAGCAGTGGTTGCTTTTCACCTTGTCCTGGGGCAGGTGCAAAGCGAGGTGCAAGAGGCTGAATGATGCTCTGTTAAAACCAGTGCAGATGGCACTCCTGGGAGAGCTGAGCTGTATTTGTGATAGCACTGATGATGCGGTGATGGTTTGTGATGATGGTGGTGTCAGGCTCTCAAAATCCTGGAGAGAAAGAAATGACATGCAGAAAATTAACATAGATTAGAGGGAAAAAAAAGTATTTTTCAAGCAGATCTCAATTCCACCAGTGGTTCCCACCACCAGCCCGTGTTTGGTCAGGGAATAAAACCTGCTTGCAGATCGAGTACTTGCTGTTGAGTAGAAGTGATTGACCTGCTGATGGATACTCAGCTAAGGATCCAGCACCCGCCTTGCACCAGGGGCCTCCGAGTAGGGGTTTCACCCCACACGAGGGCTCCTGCTGTGCCTGGAGGACCTGGCGCAGGTTCCACCCTCCTGCATGGGGGTCACAGCAGATCTTGTCATGCACGGAGCAGCTGGCCAAAGGAATCTGACCCCTCTTGGCAGCGCCTCTGAGCTCCCGGCTCTGCAGATGGGATTTGCTGCACAGCATTTGTGCCATGCGTTACGATTGTGCTTTTTCAGTATATTTTAAGGTGGGATTGAGAAAGAAGCAGTGGGATCCAGAGCATAAATGAGAAGTTGGCACATCATTTCTTGTAATCAGGGAAAAATCACAGCTATTGGCTCAAACTCTAACAGATATGGCCCAGATGTGCCTTTGGGAGCAAATCTGTGTCGTGGGTCCAGCGTTTAGAGCTAGAGGCCTTTGCTTTACCAGCCTGGGTGATCTAAAGCCTATCATCCTCTTACCACTTAATCTGAGCAATTTTCATCCTTCCTAATACACCAAAATTAGTATTTTTCATAAGACTGCTCAGGATACGGTCAGAAAACACCATTTTCCTAAACTGCATGAAAATATCTGCCTCTTACAAGGGAAGAAACCCATCCACTCAACCCCACTTTCCATTTTCCTGTAGCAGACACCACATATTCCCTGCAGCTATGGGCACCACAGTGTTCCAAGGATAAAAATGACATGTAATATGAGATAAAGTATCGGGCAAAATATTTGTGTAATGAAATCTTAATGGTCGTTCCGAAGGTCCGCTTCAGGGCAAGGCTGAAAAGAAATGTTCCTCCCGTTGGGCTGTCACAGGGTGAGCAGGGACACAACAGGAGACCTCGGCAGCATAAGAGAAAAGTTGTTTTCTTTCACTGGGAAATTTGATCTGCCATTTCTGGCAAAGAAAAAATTCAATCAAAATCTATCAAATCATCCCCGCATCATGGACTGCGCCTAGAAATGGATCCAGCCTCATCCCAGCCTTCGCCGCCGTGTTCGTCTCTGGCATCCTGTGACAGCGATAAGAGCCGCTCACAAATACGGTAGCAAAGCGAAATGTTCCTAAAGGACAGGGCAGCTCAGATTCGGGCTCCACTTCCAGCCTAAGGCTTGACCGGGCAGAGTAGGCGTGCATGGAATTTTTACTTCATTTTTAGCAGAATAGGCTATCGGTGAACTCCTTGCACAAGTGTTACTATCAGCATTTCCAGTGCCTAGTACAGACTGGATGGTGTTTTAAAATAAATAATATTCATAAGTGCTTCATACACATTTCATCAGCGTATTACTAGCAGAAGTATTCAGCCAAGTCCTTCTGTGTTTTGGAAAGCTCAGATAAGAGAACTCGTATGTGAAGTGTTGAGCTTGGGCTGCAGCCACCTGAGAAGTCCCCTTGGGCAGAGCAGAGGATGGGAAGGGATGGAGAGGAGAGGAGAGGAGAGGAGAGGAGAGGAGAGGAGAGGAGAGGAGAGGAGAGGAGAGGAGGTCCCATCTGTGCATGCACATGTGAGCAGCTCGCTGTGTTCTGAGCTGAGGTGGAGATAGAGCCTATGGGTATCATCTCAAAGCCAGCACCATACTCCTTCTCCTCCTGCTTCTACTGTGTGGCCTGCGGTGCCCTGCATCCCTTTCTTGCTTTATTTATTGAGGCTGTTTTCTCACTGAGCCTCACTATGTGGCTGAGCACATCCAGTGCTACGCTCAGTGCTCACCCTCGAGGCATTGCTGCTGTCTGCACAGATGTCCTAGGTGAGCTTAAAGGCACGAGCAAGGTGATAGGGACCAGCAAGCTTATTGCAACCAGTCCTTCAAGGGAGATTTGCAATATCTGCTGAGTATCTGCTGAAGTATCTGTGCACTGCAAGAGCCTTTTCTTTACCATGACCTGCAGCAGTACCTGGATACTGGGGAAGCATCCCAGCACCTTATTAGCACCCACTGATAGCAATGCTACCTAGACCCAGGTAACTCCTGGGTCTTTTTTCCCCCAGGACCTCCGTAAATCTCATGGGTAGCTGTTCTACCGCAATAATTTGCCGTGTTTCTCCGTGTGGACGAGGCCTGCGGCTCCGTGGTCGGTTGCTTTTCTCCTCCATACTAGGTGAGCAGAGGCTTCTTGCTCCGGCCTCGTCTTCCAGAGCACCAGGGAAAGGCAAGTGAGTGTTTTTTCAGTGGGCATATGGAGAAGTGCATCACTCCTTCATTAATATTTAATACCACTGAGAAGAGTGTTTATGTTACTGTGGAAAGATCACGCTGGCCATGCTGCAAGGGGAGATGAAAAGCGATTTTTTTTAACAGCAATTTCCATGAAAGCTTTTTCTTGCTCTTTTCTTTTTTTTTTTTTTTTTTTTTTTTTTTTTTTTTTTTTCCAGAGCAGCTTTCTGGGCACGTCACAATGGGACTGTGTTCAGCCCTTGCTCTTTCCTGGGGAGACAGAATTTGGTGTGGTCCCTATTGGCTCTGGAGGCTTCAGAATCTTGTGCTGTGGTGTTAAATAGTAGCCTGAATATGACAGAGAAAAAAATACAATAACACTGTCCTTTCCAGCCCAAACCCTTGCCAAGCAATAAAAAGACTTTAAACAATAGCCAGTCATGACATAAACCAGTCCTTGAGTGGTCTGCCAAAATTCACCTCAAGAAAGTATATCCAAAAATAAACACTGGCCTATAAAAAGCCCCACGGCCTTAAAGATAGTGTTCCCGTTGTGCTAACTGCTTTCACATCTGGCTCAGAAATGAGGAGTGTGTATGAGCATGGAGAGGCCACCAATAACTCACTTCAGCTAAGCACAAAAGCATGTGCATAACATTCATCACGTAAAGCCTCCTTTTCGACTCAGCAGATCTCAGTTGCTTGTGCTTCATTTTAAGCTTGCATTTAAGCACTGAGATTACAGGGCTGCTTGTGATGCTAATAATCAGCATGTTGATAAAAGCTTTGGCAGCTGGGATATTTCAAGATGAACATCTAGAATTGATTTGACTCCCCTTCTTCTCATCACTGTTGGTCATCAGACCTCAGTGATCTCAGCTCATCACAACTGGCTTTCTCCTGTGGAAGATGCCAGTCCCAGGGATTGTTGGAAAATTGCACCTCTGATAAATGACAGGCTAGGCATAGAAATGGGAGAAAAATCAGCTGTGGACAATTTCATGAGGCATTTTCTGTGTGAGAAGGACACCGGAGGATCCAATCCCTAATGTGCTTGTGAGCCGCGTCCCAGCAAAGCAGCAGGCTGTGGATCACCCATCCTATGTTGTTCTGCTCCCGATGCTGATCCAGCTGGTAAGGAAGTCAGCAGGGCCTTCCTGTGGGCTTGCAATGGGCTGCAAAGGCAGGTGTTCAGGAGACACAGCAATCAAACTGTTGAGGTGGCATCCAAGCCAAGTAGCACCTCCTAGCCCTGCTGAAGTGATCCCAGTTATTAAAACCTGGAAGAACAAAACTTCCATCAGACTCCTGGCAGATTCCACGAGCAGACAGATACGTGATGCTATGCTCTGCACCGTCTACTGGGTTCATATTTTCACCTCTTACGCCGATGTCTAGACCTTTAATATAGCTGTAAAGCAGCAGCGTATATGACTCTGCCTGCTAGTTGTTTGCATGTTTGTTATTTGTTGGTGTAGTTGGTTGAATCATGTGACTCATCACACTGGTGCAAACAAGCCTTTTTGCTTGTGGGATGGAATTTAAAGCACGTCTTTCTCGCAGCGTTGGGTATTGCAATGTGGTCACCACTGAGGGCAAGATACAGACCTTCCTTCTCAAGCCAGCTGCACACAGAAGTGGCCATGAGCAGATTCTCGCTGAAATCACTGGCTTTTAGTTTCTGCAGTCACCTGGGCACCACTGAAAATAGCCCCATATTAAATTACTACATTTTCTGAGATTACGATTACGATGGTTACATAAGTTATCTGCATCTTAACCCTGTGCATATGCAATATAGCCTGCCCCGAGGAAGCAAAATGAGAATCTGTGGTTTGGTGGTTGTGACTCATTATGAGAACTCAAGGAGGGATTTCTAATGATTTATTCATGCCACATTTATAGTTTGGAAAGCTCAATCATATGCTACTACAAATTAACTAAATAATTCATCTACCAGTCTACTTACTGATCTCTTTATTGGTTTCTCTCTTCACTAAGAGCCTCATTTTCAGAGGTGAAGTTCACCTCAGTCTAGAGGCAATTTTCCTTGCTTGACTTCTCTGGAAACCAAGACTTTACGAGGTTAGATTTTTAGTAGGTTTGGCCTTGCTACGGGACTAATGGTAAAGAACATGTTCTTGAGACAGTCTGTACTCAGTCAGTACCCAGAGTAGGACATCCAAGTCTGAGCAATCTATGCGTCTTTTGTGGGACATGAAGAGAAATGGGTCTTCCAGCAGACCATTTGTTTAATTCTCAACAGAGTTGATCCCTCAACACTGAGGCCAGGACTGGAGGAATGAAGTGCTCACTCCTTCAAGATCAGTGCAGAGCCTATGAAAGGGAGGGAAAGGGTCTACTCCTGCCTTTCCAGCAGGACAAGAAGGGAGTAAATGGCAGGGTGGGACAAAAATTAGGCTTTGCCTCCTACCGTTGTCCACTTGCAATTTGCAGGGAATATCTGAAGATCAGGGCCATGGACTCAAGACCTGAGAAGACCAAGAAGGGGCTTGTTCTTCCTCATTTTTTTGTTTAAAGCAAAGGAACCACCTGCACTTCTGAAAAAGAGAAGGTTTCATGACACACAGCCTTCTGTGTCAGAAATGAAGGCAGAACAGGACTGCACATACTGCTGCGTTGAGAGCATTTAATGATTCCTCAAGCCTTGGCCAACACAGTCACGTGCGGACAAGACTCTGTATCTTAGCACTTCATTTTGCTTGACTTCATCAACACAGCAGAGTTCATCCCAGCAAGCAGAGTAAGCAGGAGGAGTCAGGGCCTGTTGGGGCAATCTGTTGATGTGCTGCATTTTTGTAGCTATTTAAGGGAACTGAGGAAGTGACTCAAATTAACTGGAATTAACCACAAATTTGAATTTGTTATTAGCACTTCTTATGACTGTAGATATTTTTCTGCCAGGGCTTATCTGTCCAGCTGCAGAACCCACAGGTGTGACTGGCAGCAGGTAGGGAGCTGTATTTTTTACAAAGTCCAACCTTTCTTGTTTCTGTACCCAAAGTATGCACCTAATGTCCATGAACTCAGCCTGAGGAAATCTCAGTTGCCTCCAAGGGGGTTCATATTAGGTCAAGCATCCAGGTGGTGGCTGTTCTCATGACATATTGCCATGCATGGCTGAATGTGTTTTAGCAACACCAAAACTCCCCAACACAGCAGGCAATGGGCTGGCCCTGCTTCTGCCTGGGTGCAGCCTTGCCAAGGAGCCTTGTATTCCTTGGCAAAGCCCCTTCCAGAGCTGCTCACAGCATGTGGAAATGGGGTCTGGATGGCTGGTGGTTCTGCCTGGAGGTCGCCATGGCCATGGACAGTGGCCCGACAACCTGCTCAGCATCACCCACATTTGGTTTCGAGCTATATGTCTTGCTCGTGCCATCCTGGCTCTGGCTCCAGGTTCAAGGAGTTTGATGATTGCTCTAACCCTCTTTTTCCACTGGCATGTGCAGAGATTAAATCAATCCAGCCTCAGGTCCAACTTTGAGAGTCCTTGCGCTCCATGTAATATGGTCAACTCAACTTTTCTTGAAGGCAGGAATCCTTGTAAAACCCTGGAAAATCTCATGAATTTCCAGCCAGACAGTTGAGCAGTGTCTCCACGTTGCAGTTGTGCTTACAGCATATTCCTAGAAGTCAGTATTATTTTATATAAATATATAAAGAAAACTTTTTTAATCCTAAAACAGCCTAGCCAGGAGCATGCATGCTAGTGTCTCAGTCCTTGGATATGTTGGTGCAGGACGCAGCTCACATGGAAACTGCTCACTCGAGAAAGGGGGCAACACTGCCCCAAACACACATTCAAACATTACTTCCAACCCTAAGTATATCACCAACAAAAAGCCACAATGTGAACTTTTCTGACCATTTATTATGGTATCTAGTCTGTGCTGTTGTTATTCTGGTAATTGTAACATACAGCATTGTTTCAATTCTCCATGAATTGTATAATTCTCCATGAATTCATGTATCTTTTTGAAATTATTCTACTATCAAATGGTCAATCAATCCCTTTATGACAGATATAGTGTTTGTAGGAAAGAGTGCAATATTCAGCAGTGAAATCCAACTCTATGTTTAAGTAATGTTATGGTAGCAGGCAGATTCTGATGCATGATTTACAAGATTAACTAATTATTATCTCCTAATTTAAGCAAATGTGCCAAAGGCCTTATGAGCTGCTGCAGGGCTTCGTGGTGTTCCTCAAAGTGCAGTGATTCACCTGAGCAAAATTAGTGCTGGGTGTGGAGTGAGAGCAGGGTGTAAATGAGAGGCAGGAGACACATACGGATCCCTGAGGGTGAGTATCTAAGTGTGGATCTACAGTCCTGCATGAACGCTGAGATTCCCTGGGTTTGGCTGAGATTGCTTTGCCTGCTTTAGTTAGAGAAAAGCAGCCTGACCTTTGGATTTCACTTTGATTAAACTGATTCTTCACCCCATTAAGCAGAGTATGTGTTTAAAGGGGAATGGGTGTGTGCAAAGCTTTGTATATGCAGAGCAGCTTGGCTAAATTATTTTTATGTCATGTCTTTGGCCACAGAAGTGCAGTTTCTGCAGGCTGGCCAGGGTGGGAGCGTGCACGGCCAGTGCCTCGAAACGAGAAGTGGTGGCAGGGAGTGACTGTGCTAAGGCCGAGATGTAAAATGACTTGGCACCCTTGGCTACAGCTCCAGCAGATGAGTGAAATGAGAAGAAACTGAAAGAGGATCTGAGAAGACCAGTAATGTTGTATCTACTGGACCAAAAAGTTGGATAAAAAAACAACAGAAAAAGTTGGATAAAATAGGTGAGGTGGCCTCTCCCCCCTCAAAAGTTGAGGTGGCTATTGCTGATACATCTAGTCATGTATTTACAGCACCAGCACAGCTGCGTTGCGCTGTTGCTAACCATCACCGTGCCAAGAGGCCCTTCTGATGCCTGTTTTGGTGGCTTATCTTAGCTCAAAGCCTAACCGCTAAGAAACCTCATGCTCCAGGAAGGCGTTACCAGCCCTGGAGCACGACTAGGGCCACTGGGCTGCCACTAGCAGCACTGGTTTGCCCAGTGAGGCCAGTGGGATGCCCAGTGGCATCGCTAGGCTTGGCAGTGAGGGCGCTTGGTTGCCCAGAAGGGCTAGCAGATTGGTTGTCTAACGGATGTGTTAGCTGTCCCAGCAGATATCTCGGCTTGCCAAGCACGAGCTTCTGGCTCTCCCATGGGAGCCCCGGCCTCCCGGGGCCATCGGGGTTGCCTGGTGGCAACGCGGAACCCGGTGCATCCGTAGCGACGGCGCCAACGCAGAGCAGGACACGCCGGGCTCCGAGCGGCGCAGGCGGCAGCAGGGCGGTGAGCAGTGGCTCTGCTCATCCCCACCGTCACACCAGGGTCCTGCGCCCAGACCCGAGCCCTGCGGTGAGAGGCTGCGCCTGACTCGGTGCCCAGCGGGTAACTTGGCTCTCTGTGTTTGCCCTTGTGCTGAGGATGCTCAAGTGGGAGAGGGGAAGAGGGAAAGCCATAAAAGCAATATTTTTCCCAGACCTCAAAATACCTGGTGTGCCATCCAAATATTCTCGGTGTCACCACATGTGTGCTCAAGAGGTCAGGAGAGTCAGGGCACAGCAAGTGCCACCTGGGGCTGACTCGTCCCCCGTGGTGTGTAGCAACTGTGCTTGGAGCTGCAAGAGCAGGGAATTGCTATCCCGTGCATTCCCAGAGTGGTTTCCTCCTTGACTAAGCCTGTGTGTCCCTGTCTAGAAGGGCCTGATTTATCTGCAGGGGCAAGTTGTGTCCACTCTTTCATTCCATTCCCCAGGTGGAAATATGTATTCCTGAAATAGGGGAGTGCGGGAATATCCCCTGCACTGGGATGAGAGGCAGCAGCAGCGGTGGCGGCTGTGTGGGAACCAACACACATTGTGGTTTTTGTTGGACCCGAGCGCAGACACTTCGTCCCGCGTCCTGCCAAACTGGCTCCGAGGGTCATGGTTGCGAAAGAATTTGCTAAATTTAAGGGTGTGATTTTCCTGCCGCTCTCTCCAGAGGTCCTGCAGCCCAGCCCCTTTTGGGGACAAGACTTGGTGCGCGCAGCTGTGTTGATCTGAAAGCAGGTACCATAGCCCAGCACAAGCACGGCCAAAACTGGTCAAGCTCAGTGGTTTCCCATGTGCAAGCTGCGTGTTTGGGTGCTTTTTCCCTCTGATTCATCCCTATTTTGCAGTGATTTTTACTTAACTGAAGGACCTGATAGTCACTGTTTGTTTATGGAATAGATGGCACTTTGAGATGTTGGTCATCTGGATGCCTGCATCAAACCACTGCAGGCACCAGTGACTTCTTGGATTTCTCTTCTTGCATTCAGCCATGAACAGTCCTGCCAGATGGGCTTGTTCTCTATTTTTGTTTTATTCTCATTTATATGGCTCTTCAGGGTTGTCCACCCTGCCCAAACAGCTGTCATTGGAGGCCCTTGCAAAGGATTTGCTAGGGGTCTGCTCAGATCTGTACCTGCAGCCTGAGTTTTGTGCATCTCATGAGCTCCGTTGACCATTCCCTAGTGCGAGCTGGCAATGCATCTAGTGCTTTGCCCTCACTGCTCAGTAATAGCAGCTAGACCACGTTTGGATGTGCCCTGTCTTTCTGCCCTGTGGTTGTCCCTGAACATTTAACGGTGTGTTGTATAGCTGGGCTGCGGCTGCTGAGCACTCTATAGGTCTCCCATTGATTGTCTGTTAAGCTTTGCAGTAAGAAATCACAAGTTGTTGTTGCTCTTGCCTCTCTGTTGAGAAGGATCTTCTTGGCTGCTGAGGTGACTAAAAGAAATTCAAAACATTAAAAACAAACCAGCTCCTCAGCTTATCTGCACGTGCAAATGGATAAAGATAGCCCAAGAGGAGCCATTATGTCTCTGATTACATAATAGCTTTTGTGAGTGTTTTATCCTAGAATAAAAATGAGTTTATTTCATACAGATTCCCCCTCCCTTTTTAAAGACATAAAGTTTATTTTATGCTGTAACAAATGGGATTTAGCCTGCTTCATTTCAAACACCACTCCGGTCCAGGGTTTCTTGTCCTAGCAGCCTTGTTTCTCGCTCGACAGGGCTCCTGAGCCAGGTTGGATGCAAAGGACATGGGATGGTGCCAGGGGAGGGACGTGTCCCTGCCTGGCTGTGCCAGGCTCACATTCCCAATCTCTGCATTTCCCAGCACATTGAACAAGCTGTTGAGCTGTCTGGGAGCAAGCTGGATCTAAGGACTGGAGCAGATATGGGATGCTGGGCTCTGTGGCATGATAATTAATATAGTTAAATATGATTTTTCTTATGATTTTTCTTATTTAAAATGATGATTTTTCTTATTTAAAATTGGTGGTTTTTTTTTAAATAATTGGGTGTCTTCCTCCAGCAGGAACTGACTACAAGCTTCTCCCCTTGCTGTTGTGGGCACTAGAGTTGGTCCCTCTGAGTGGACACCAGGCCACCAACTGCTGGGCTGGTGGTTATGAGGCATTCTGGAAAGGCTTTGTGGGATATCTCCTTTCCAAATGTGTTTATTTTATCTTGGGTGAGCCTGTTTCTCATTCAAGTCAAGGGAAATGGCCTTTCTCTAAGGGTGAAACACTAATGAAGACACAGATGATGAGCATGGAGTCCTTGTCCACAAATCAAGCTGGGCAGCTGTGTATTCAAAGGGGGACAGCTCTCAGAGATGGTAATGTTGAATTTAAATACCATGTCACATCTCAAATACACCAAAAGCGGCACAAACACTAATCAAGAGGTGAAAAAACAGCAGTGAATCGCCAAGGAAAAATTCACTGGATTGACAGATCTGAGGAAGAGCACAACACAATATCTGTCATTCTCATTAGCAGCTATGATTTGTTTCCCTCTGCATTTCAAGACCTGACACAAAATGCTACTAACAAAGTTGAATCCTTAAATATACAAATTCTTGGAACACTGTCAGAAGGGATTTGCTCCTCAGAGTTTTAGGCCTTTGAGTGTTATGTGTATTGTGTGTATCCCTATTTGTGTTGGAAGTTGCATGTGTTTGTATAAGAAGTAATGCAAGTTCAGGAGTCAACTAAATGTGATTGTCTTCTATGTCCTTTTTGATGCAGGACACACAAGCAAATAGCAGTTTTCAAGAATGGAGCTTGTTGGCTCTACCCTAGCATCAACTCGTGCCCATCCAAGATCAGCACCTACCAACTTACTACCTGCCATCAGTGCCATGGCTTCAAGCTATAAGAACCGGTTTCCTCACTATGCCTTGCCTCCATGCCTGGGCCTCCCCTGGAGACCCGATGCCTATTATAAAACAGCCAGCATCACTCCAACATTGGCTCCTTATTCCAGAAGCTCCCAGGGGTTAACCCCCAGCAAGATGCTTCCTTTTGTTTCCAACCGAACAACACTCTTCACTCGCTACACCCCTGACGACTGGTACAGGTCCAACCTGACCAACTACAAAGAGTCGGAGACTTCCCGGCACAGCGCAGAGAGACTGAGAGTTGATACTTCCCGCATGATCCACGATAAAGATCAACAGACAAAGAAAACTCAAGCAGAAAGCACCAAAAATCTTGGCGAACGCGTCAATGATATTGAATTTTGGAAGTCGGAGATCCGCCACGAGCTGGATGAGATGATAGGAGAGACCAATGCGCTTACAGACATAAAGAAACGACTGGAAAGAGCCTTGGCCGAGACTGAGGGCCCTCTCCAGGTAAGCACTATTTCTAGTGAGGCTTCTACAAGCTGTAGCCAATCACTTGAACATCTGCAGCCGTTCAGACTTCTAATTGAGTTTCCCTGGAGCTCCATAACATCTAGAAAGTTTTTATTAAGAGACCATTAGTTAAGTTGGTAATAAACAAAGCCCTTGCCATTTGCTACATTCCTATCAGCACATGCTGAGCACATCAGAAGAGTATTTGCTTAACCAAATATTTCTTTAAGTGATATATTCACAATCCTGTTTTGAGGTACAAAAGCCTCACTATGAAGCTTCAAACAAGTTGGATTCAAGCCTGGAGCAGATTCCTAAATACAGCTGCTATTACACCATGGACGCATGTGCTCCTTCATGCTTATTTAGTGCTGATGTTGCAGCTTGGCTGCTCAGTGTCAGCTAGATCCTGTCCTGGCCATTCTGCCCTTGTCCTTGTTCTGTGCAAGACACTTTCTCCCTCTTCCAAAAGGAAAATTTGAGGTGTGGCATGTTTTCCAAAGCCTGTGTGTAGGCCTTTCCCCAGGGAGGTCCTGCAGCCTCCAGCCAATTTGTGGCCTTCTCTCTTGCTGCTACGTTCTGGAATCTTTGCCTTCTGCACCATTTCTGAAGATGGAAAAACTCCCTGGATACACCCAGCCTGGTCAAAGTCCTCACTAGAGCCTGAGGTCCAATCCATGTTATGACCAACTCTGTCCTTCTTTTCCTCTGCCTGTGTATTACTTCTTTTCTTATATGCTAATTGAGATAGGGACTGTCCCTATCCAGCATCCTGTTGCTACTGCTAGCAATGAATGATGTCATTTATCCAACAGGTAGCCCAAGAGTGTTTGCTTCACCGGGAGAAGAGGATGGGCATTGATCTAGTCCATGATGACGTGGAGAAACAACTCTTGACTGTAAGCTTTGCTACTGAACTAGCTAGGAAACAGGGCTGCAGAGCCTGCTTGGGGCAGGTTAGGTGAATGTAGCTCTAACCCATGGCTTGTGGGTCTACAAACTGGTCTAATCCTCAAAACCTGCTGGGCCTGGAGGATGGTGTCTCTCTGCAGAGCCACCCGCCCCCATCTCCTGGATGATCTCCTTTTGGAAAGGAAGGAAACAAAACATTCCTACCAATGCAGATCCCACTGAAAACCAGCTGGGCCCCTCTGCGGTGGATGAGAGTTAGTCTTCTCTCAAGCAGCTTGTGAAATTCTCTTCTGACACAAGGTCCTTGTATTTCAAAGCCCTGCCAGCAGCAGATCTATACGAATCTGAACGCATGCGTGCATACACACATAGTTATGAAGGCTGCACGTGCCCAACATCTTGTCTAGTTTTCCCAACTATATTAGTAGATCTAATAAAAGATCTTACATCTACCCCCAGCTCTGCTTTGCTCCCGTGCTCAGCTCAGCGTGACGGCAACAGAACAACCACTACGTGCACTTAGGCCATGTATTTTGTAGAAGTTATAGAAAACATGTGCTTCCCGCCTGCCTTTATGTAGTCTGCTTTAAATTACCAGCAAAAAGCAAGACAAGAGTTGGCATCAAAGATGGGATTTGAATGCAGGGTAGAGGGAAATATAATCACTGCAGGGGCCTCGTGAAACTGGGGAGGAAATCACAGCCCTTGGGACTCTGAAGCCACTGCTCAGTGAGGCTTTTTTCTTATGAGTCAAGCCCTAAAAAATTAGATTAACTTAAAGGTCATGAGATTTTTAGAAAGTGATCAGAGTTGGTATCTCATTAATGGCATTCTGGGTTTTAAAGTGTCTAGGACACGTTTAGGCCATGCTTTTCAGCTGGTTTCTGCAGACAGGAGGACTTAAAATTCCCATTTGAAGTGCTAATCGCCTACCTTCACTGTCTGGGACCTCAGAAATGCACTAGGCTTGGCCTAAAGTTGAGAGAGAGAGAGAGAGAGAGATGAGAGTGCAGTATTTTTCACCCCCTTCCTCCTCCCCTCCCCAACATTGACGCAGGAGAGCAGGGTGTTTATAAGAAATGACTGGGAACTTAAAGCAAAATCCATCTGCTCCCTCCAGCAGAAATCACAGGAGATGAGAAAGCCTTTTGAGAGCAAAAAGGGCAGGTTCTGATTGGGGATGGGTGTGCTGAAGTACTGCTGAGCCACATAGCTGCTCTGCCGGTTTATCCCGGGTTAGGAGCAGTCCCTGCCCGCATGCGCTGGAACTAATCGGGACTTGGCGTTGATGTCAAGATGAAAAAATGTTTGGCAACTCCCCCCTCGGGGCCTGAAAGCTAATGCAAAGGCCATGGCCACAGCGGGAGTAGCTGCCGTGTGACTGATCCCAGGCCATGAATAAATGCATGGCATCGTGGCCCGGGCAGCGCGTGGCGCGCTGGTGCCCGCACGGACGGCACGTGGCCGCAGCTCCGCATCCCGAGCACAGGGAGGCAGGAGCAGCTGCAGGGATGGGCAGCTGCAAACGCACCGTTCCCCACTGCGCTGCTCCAAAGTTTTGAATCTTCTGATGGGAGAAGGTGAACTGAGTCAAAGGAAGCTTGCTCTGATGGGGTGTTGAGGCTGGGCCTTCCCAGGGTTAATTCAGGGTATGGATCAGCCTTGTTGGGAGGCAGGCTAAGCTGCCTCCTGTTGAGGGAGACCAGGAGGTCACAGGACCCTTTGGACACTTCCATGATGACTGAGCAAGTCCCCAGCAAACCAAGGATGAGATGGTCCCCTGGCTCCCAGTTTGGTCCTTGTGGGTAGGAACCTGACCCAGTCTCCAACCGCGACTTGCCAATGAGGCAGTGGCAGGTTGATGACCCCTTCAGGTCATTTTTTGGTCCAGTGAGAGAAGACAATCTCCTGTCCTCCCTGATGGTCACCATGCATTGGCTCAGCAGAATAAGTGCAGGTGGGAAGGATGATGCTTTCCACTCCCAGTCCCTGCCCACTCCTTGGGCAGGACAAGTAGGCAAGTTCTGGCTGTGCAAGGCTGGGGGAGGCCTCAAAGAATGAGGGTCAGCAGGATGAAGAAGCATGGACACTGACGCCAGCTTGGTTTGTCATTGCCCAGGAGGTCGACGTCATC
>JAUBOD010001087.1:170477-181485 GCA_032353885.1 Nothura maculosa
TCCTTGTGAGCTTCTCTTGGGCTTTGGAAACCTCATGCATTATACATGGTGCTGGGGTGGGAAGGGCTGTCCTCTACAAGCCGTAAATAAGCCCTTGATATGCTCCTCTGTCCACCCTTATCTCTGAGAAGCTTAAATCAAGTTTCAGGAGAAACCTTCCCCCCGCATCTGTTCGTGTTTTGTATCTCGCTTAGTTGTTTGGGACCTTTGGGTTGCTCTCACGCCAAGACCCTCATGAAATAATGGGATGACAGTCCCTTCTCTTCTCCTTGTTGGAACAAAATGGGAATATATGAGAAAATATTAGCCAGAGTGAGCTGCAGACAGCAGCACTGAACAAAGTGAGAACCTGTGCCTGTTGTCCCTGTGCTTGGAGTGGAGGATCCAGGGCCACCCATGTCTGCTGTGTCCCACCTGGCAGCACGTCCAGGAGCCACAGGGAGAGCTGGATCCATCAGATGCCTTCAGGCTAATGGAAGTTATTGGGAGCCACATTTTGAGAAAAAATATCTTTTCCAACTTGCCTCCATAAGGACTAGAAACGTGTTTTTGTTGTTTAGGGAAAGCTGGGCTTCTTGAGTAGCTACCTGCCTCTGGGAGCTGAAGAAAACAACTATTATGAGGTCTATGATAAGCCTGTGACAAAAGAGACAGGAGAAATTGAAGGCTAGGAGAAGGCCAAGAGCTTTGTGCACGGATCCAGTTGCTCTGGGATGAAGAGGAAAGGTGTAGCTGCAAGTGCTCCTTGGGACATTTACTTCCAACATGACTCTGAATACTCATTCAGAATCAAAACCTGTGGAAACCTATTCTGTGGAAGCAAAGAAATTGTATGGAAATAAAGCCCCAATGTGAGAGTATTCCTCACTCTAGTCTTTAAAGATAAGCCTGGTCCTTTAGGTTGTGCATACCCAGTTCAGCAACGCATCCAAAGTGCCAGACCCAGCTCTCCCCAGCAGGAATCCTCTTTCAATCTTGGGAAGGGTCTCGGACCTGTGGGGTTGCGCAAGATGAGCAGAGTCCAACGCCTGCAGCCAGTGCCTCTTCCTGCTTGCTCCTGCTGTACGGAGGAAACGTGGAGCCCTCGTGCCAGCTCTTTGCAGGCAGAGCTGCTGCCACGAGAGGGTGCGTTTGTCCTTGCAGTTGAGCATCACGGCACACACAAAGAGTTCACAGTCCTGGCAGGCACCAAGCAACTCATCTGCTGAGTTGAGAGGGAGGACATCCAAGCTGGGATGCCGGGAGGACAACCAAGCTCCTCACCAGTCCAGCTGCCCCTTAGCACTCTGCAGAATCCATGTGCAGAAAATCACCATCCAGAACACAGCTACGGGCCCAGTTTCTGCCTGGTTTAACCCACCTAATTGTAGCAAGATAAGAGGAAATTTCCTTTGATCCCAGCTCTCCTGCCTGTGTGGCCTGTGCCGATCAGCTGCAGGAGGGCCTCAGT
Organism: Nothura maculosa; assembly: GCA_032353885.1. NCBI lineage: Eukaryota > Metazoa > Chordata > Aves > Tinamiformes > Tinamidae > Nothura > Nothura maculosa. Next base: position 171,928 of record JAUBOD010001087.1, read on the forward strand.
GTGGATATTACATCCCAAAAAAACCCATGTGTTAGTAAGCTGACCTGAACCTGCTGCAAAGTGACACAAATGCTAAATAAATCAGACTGTTGGACTGAAAATAATATATGGGAATATATGGGCTGTTTCCTCTTGTGCTCATGCAGCAGCCTGCCCTCGGGACCTCCCTGGGACTATCAGCTCCCTGCACAGAGGTCCTGGGTTTGCTGGGGGTGCACTGGAGACCTGGAGAGCTGCTTCCTCAACCTTCTACAAGCCGAAACCAGTAAGAAAAGCAATGGCAGGATTTGGCCTGACTTTGCTCTATACAGAGCTGGGCTGAGCTGTGCTTGTTCTTTGTGGGCAGGAAGAAGGGTACAACGTAAATCTTGCCATGGAAGCTGGTAGGGATGAGGGCCATGGGTTTTGCACATCCTTGGTCTCCCTTTCACTCTCTTTCTCTGGACCCTACCTTGATCTCATTCCATATTAGCCACAGCTGAGCAAAACTCAGGAGGAGTCAGGAAAAATCTTCATTTAAGAACCACCTGGCATCAAGCAAGCTGTGGTCCTCCCGCACAGCCTCCACAGCTGATAGAGGTTTATCAGGACAGAGAGCCATGCTATATATTTCTGATCACTAGCTACTGTGAAGGAGGTTGTTGTCTTTGTTGGGAAATCCTGTATGTTCATGAAGTTCTATCCAAACAGATACTTGCCTCTCTAAGAAGAAAAGGTAAAGATGTGTGAGCCCTCAGTCTTGCTTTCTGTGATGAACTTCAAACCTGCTGAGCCTCAGAGATGAAATCCAAAAAGAGCAGAAAGAGAAACCCCTATTTTTGGGTTGCAGCTACTTGTTAAATGAAGTTTCATGCCCTAGGAAAGCAAACTGTAGGATTTGGTCTCTGGCAGCTGAGCTGCTCTGAAGGCCCTGGGCACAATCTCACATCCCCAGTGCAAATGCTGGCTCTGCACCCTGTGGAAGATGTCAAGTTGTGGTGTTGTCCCTGCTCCTTGCTTCATCAGACAGGATATAGCCTTGCGGATGGATGTGTATGGGGAGGCAGGAGGTGGAAAGGAGCCCAAACTGGTCCCCTGGGGCTGATGTGGGATTCAAAGGTGGTCAGCCTGCCAGCCCATTGAACAAATATCACCCACTAGCTCTCAGGAAATAAATTTTCTTTTCATGGCAAAGCTGATGGTTTTGGTGGTATTAATGTAGTGGTCTCAGTGCTGCAGAGGGTAGAATATGATTTAAAAAAGAGTCTGTACAGGAAAGTCAGTGCAGACAGGAGGGCTTGAGCAAAACTGGTGAGGGAGAGGGAAGTGGGGACACATTTCACCGTCTGGTGTTTTCTGAAGAGAGCTTCCAGATCAACCTCCAAATTCCATAATATTGTCAAAAAAGGATATTGCTCATAGATATGGATTTCATAAAGCTCTATTAAAAGAGCTTTTCAATGAAAAAGCCTTCAACTGGCCCGTGCTCACACGTAGTGGTTGCCCCGAGGGAGTGTGCTTTGGTCTGGGGGTTTATTTATCCAGCTGCAATGTGTATTACAAACCTTTATGCCCATGTTATTGAGTGCCTGGAGTTTTACCTTATTCAGGGAGTAGATGCACCTGAACAGAAGGGAAAACAAATGATTTGGACAAAATGTTGATTTTTAATTTTGACAATATTTGTCCTTCTATTTCACTGTGACAGGGAACCAGGTCCTTTTGATGGTTTCCAGGCCCTACAAGAAGGGATTTGGAAGGACATTGAATAGAGGAGAGGAGACACACAGAAACTACATAAGGTAAATGAATCTTCTAATTTCTCCGCAAATGAGTTATTAATCATCTCTCATTTACATATTCATTAACCATAATATACACCATATTTTTATTAATATGACAAAGAAACAATTATAGGTGAAAAATGGGTTGTCTGTTTGTGTTGCACACTGATCTAGTCTCTCATTTGCATGATATAAAAAATGATGTTTCTTCTTTCCATGAGAAAAAGAACCTGGCTGCTTGGGATGTGTTCCAGCCTGAGTGCATGGAATGGGAGATTTTGACGAAAAGTGGAAATGCGGAGGCAGAGTCCCCACAATAGCATGGGGCTCTGCCAGGAGCTGAGCATCAGAGCTGGAAGGCAGTTACTTTTCCCCTCATTGGTGTAGATCTTGGTTTCTCCTCTGGAACAACCAGGGGAGCAGGACAAGGGAGCTGACAGCTTTGGGCCATTGGCGCCATCAGTCAGTGACCCAATTTGAATAGGTTATGTGGAGTTAATCGTGGCTTGAGAAATGAAGCAACTCAGATTCTTTCCACCTGGTGTTCTCTGGGTGGCTTGTGGTCCTGGGGTGTTAGATGGTGCTTTGTAAAGTAATGGATGATCACAGAATCATTATGGCTGGAAAGACCTTCAAGATCCCCGAGTCCAACCATAAGTCCTTTAGCAATATGCCTGTCAACCCATATCTCTAAGTGCCTCATCTAAATGTTTCTTGAATCAAGAAGGTTCAAGCCAAGGATGATCGCTCCACCACTTACCTGGGCAGCTTGTTTCAATGCTTGACTGCTTTTCTTGTGTAGATTTTTTTTTCCCTAATATCTAACCTGAATCTCTCCTGGTCCAACTTGAGGTCATTTCCTCTTCTCCTATTGGTGGTTCTTCTGGAGAGGAGATTGAGCCCTACCTCACTATAGGTATCTGTGGAGAGTGGTAAGGTCTCCCTTGACCCTCTTCTCCACACTGAATAACCCAGCTCCCTCAGCCGCCCTTCGTAAGCTCTAGGCTCCAGCCCCTTCTCAGCTCCGTTGCCCTCCTCTGGACCTGCTCCAGCACCTCCTTATCCTTGTAGTGGAGGGCCCAAACCGAGCCCAGGGCTCGCGGGGCGGCTTCAGCAGTGCCCAGCACAGGGGCACGATCCCGCCCCTGCTCTGCTGACTGCCCCATTGCACACCCAGGCTAGGCTGCCCTTGGCCCCTGGGCTCCCCGCTGGCTGCCTGACAACCAGCACTCCCGGCTCCTTTCCTATCCTTGCTCTCCGGCCACTCGGCTCCAGAAAAGTAATACCTGGAGACTGGCTGAACCTCATGCCGTTGGTCTGAGCCCTGGGATCCAGCCTGCCCTGAGCCCTCCGCAGAGTCTTCCTACCCTCAAGTAGATCAACTCTTCTTCCCAGGTTGGTGTCATCAGCAAATTTGCTGGGAGTGCCCTCAATCCCTCACCTAGATGGCTGATAAAAATATTAAAGAGAACTGTTCCCAGCAGTTATTAAAGACAACTTAGTTATTAAGGACAACAAAATTAAAGTTGTTAAAGACGAGTGTTCCCCCAGGGGAACACTGCTCATCACCGAGTTTAACTCCATTCACCACCACTCTCTGGGCCTGGCCATCACCTAGACAGTTGTTCACTCAGCAAAGAGTCCACCTGTCTAAGCCAGGTTCTCCAGGATGAAGGCAGTGGGGAACTGTGTCAAAGGCCTCTCTGAAGTCCAAGGTCTCCTGCTCATAGGAGAGGATCAGGCTGGTGAGATAGGACCTGTCTTTCAGGAAGCTTTCAACATTGGGCTTGATCCAGGCCTGTAGTTCCCTGACTCCTCCACCCAGCCCTTCCTGCAGACAGGCATGACACTGGCAAGTCTCCAGCTGCCTGGGATCAGCCCTGTAGGCCAAGGCCGGTGACAATAGGTTCCACCCATTGTGTGGGCAATAGGTTCCACCGAGATTTGAACTCGGATCGCTGGATTCAGAGTCCAGAGTGCTAACCATTACACCATGGAACCACTTAAAGGCAGTGCTCATCCCCATGGCTTTCTGTTCGAGCAATGAAAATACGGGCAGTAGAAACAACAAATGGACATTCAGAGCCTCCTTTTTGAGTTAATGCAGAAAGAGAGCCGTTAAATGGCTAATAGGCTCTTTATCCTCATCTTTGATGTAATATCTTTGAGGAACAACACTGCTGATTTACTTCCTGCTTCCTTTCTGCAGTCATGTGCTGAATATTACCAAATTCAGTATTTTTCTGGTAAAGTAGGCATGAGCAACTAACTAAAGGAGAAACTCTCCCTCTGCCGTTTTTTTGAGGCAAGATGAGTAAAGTGGATTTAAGCAAAGTGACATTGCTTGCTAAAGGGGGGGGGGTAAAAGTAAATTAAAATCCCATACTGTGAGTTAACACAAGCAAGCAGATGGCAGGGAGAGTGTTTGGATGATGTGCATTGCCATGAAAACCAGACTTCAAGTCTGGATTAGGGAGGGGTTGTCCTAAGGCCCAGCCCTGGTCACACTGGCAAGTGCGCTGAGAGGTATTTTTCCCTTTCTGTAGCAAGGGGAACAATCCAGTTTTGAGGATCCTGGGGCATGAGCTAACAAATTCCTCTTATCTGGGGTTCTAGGCTCCGATAAAGTCTCCAAGTCAGCAAATTCCCAGCCCACTGACTGTTGGGAGCTGGGGATGCCTGGGAAACTCCTTGCTCTAGTCTTGCTTTGCTCTCTGTCACCCTCAGCACCTGGGTCTGTGAGCCTGCCTTCCCATCAACAAGCAATTTATTTTAAACAGTCCAAGTGCAATTTTTTTTGTTTGTTTGTCTGTTTTTAAGAACTGGAAGAACAGATATGTGGAGTTGCATCTCCCTAGGAAATCTGGATGAGAAACATTCCCACTTCACGAACTGAGGAGATGGGAAGCATTAGGTTTTGGAGAGGCAGCCTGCACAGAAGAGTTTGAACTGGGTACTTTATAAGGAAGAAAAGACCTTGTGCACTAGGAGGAGGGCTTACAGCATCAGGGTAACTGCATTAGCAGCCCAAGAACGGCAGTGGGACAAGAGGAGTGCACTCAGGAATGGGGAATGTGCAGAAATTAACCTGCCACCTCTTATACTTGGGCAGAAATTAGGTGCACACCATATTTGTTCCCTGCACAAAAAAGAAATGCTCTTTCTAGATAGAGGAAGAAATAACATTTTACAGTGTCTGAAGATGCTGCTGACCTTGGGTGCTGCAGGAGCAGTTACAACTGGGAGAGTTCTGTGAGACCAGAGCTCTTGGTGCAAAACCTCACCCAGTATGAGAATAATTTCCCTGTGTTTCAGGTCCACAGAGGGTATCTGGGGAAAAAGAAGGGAAGGAAACAGTGCTTGACAGGCAGCTGGTGGAGTGCATGTGTCTCTGCATGTCCTCGGGCCCCTTCTCACACTTGTACGCGCTGGCTGATTTCAAGCAAACTTGACAGGAAGGTAAATAACTAAATAATAAAATTTTGTTCCCTTCTGGGAAATTGGCAGATGAGAGGGAAAAATAAAAAGCATAATTAAACCCACCGAGGTTTGGACAGTCTCAGATTTGCTTCTAATCAGTCTGGCCCCATTCCTGCACACGCAGCTCCCCTGCCACAGCCAACTTAACCTGAGAGGAGGGTTGTAAAAGGAACAAGTGAGGAATTTTATAGGCATGGGCAGAGATGACTGAAATCCTAGCCTAATTCAATTCTAAAATCGATGCACGGAGAGCCACGTACGTGTAGAAAAACAGGTCACTGTTGTCCTGCTGTTCACAGGATGGCTGCTTTTCTGAGTGCCAGAGGGAACTTGGATGCCTTTTTAACAGGAATGATATAGTTATTATTTGAATATTTAAAGAAAGTCCCTGCTCTGGAAGGGGAGGAATTTTCCTCTGTGAAGTGGGTGATGTCCGATGCCTTCCTGTAGAGCAACGAGTCTGCCTTGCTGGAAGACATGGAAAGCTTCAGCAGGAATGAGAAACTCTCAGTACTTGCCAGAAAGGCCTGGCTTTGGGCACAAGCTCCTTCCAACACGTGTTGGTGGTTTCACACTGCCCTGCTCCCTGGGATGGCACGTAGCAATTTATGACGCCTCTCGCTGCAAGCAGGCCAAGTGCTGCAACATAGCCCTGGCTTTGCATGAGTTTGAAAGAGTCTTTTTGATGTATTTGTTCTCTTTTATTAATTATATTTTTGATAGGCTTCTGTTTCTGGCTTGCATTTGTCTCCTTTCCACTTGATGGTTATTCCTATATAGGAATGCTCTCTCCCACCTTTGCTGTTAATGTGTCTATGAACTGCACTAGAAGGCTGCACAACCTCATTTGCCCTTCCCCAATGTCACAGAACATGTGAAAAAAACAGAAAATTGGAGGTTTTGAAAGACTTACTTATGTGAGTATATCAAAAGGAACCACATCAGTGTGCTTGGTTTAAAAATCCAGGGCGTGCTACAGCTAAAGCATTGCATGGCTCATGCCTTAGTCTTCTACTCAGTTGAGGCCTCCTAGAAGATCAGCAGGGCAATAGTATATGAATATCAATTCCTTTTTAGAGAGAAAATGCCTTGTAATGCAGGCCTCAAATTCGAGATAAATATGTTCATAAAGTTTTGCTTTTAACTAGTTATAGGGCAGCTATTCTCCTGCAGTTTAGACAAGAATGTGCCAATATTGCACCAATGATTAAAATATATACATATATATGCCACAGTGCTTTTTGGCAGTGATTAAAAACTGGTTGATGTGATTAAATAAGAATGTGAGATATGGGAAATACATCAATGCTGGCCTTTTGCAGAGGTGGTGAGCAGGGTGTCTGCTTGGTGACACCTTGTTAGAGGCCTCAAGGTTGCCCGACCAGGTTAGAGTGCTGCTCTCCCAACCTCCTTTCTGTCTTCACCTCTGGGGTTGAATGTGTCTCTGTGTCTGCACAAAGACAAGCACAACAGCACCTGGGCTGTCCCATCATAGCCTGGGCTCACTCACCATGACTGTAACCCAAAGAGCTTTCTGGGGCACTCTCATGCTGTTTTTATTCCAGCCGCTCCACAGACTGGAGGGAATGGTGTTCAGCTTCTTTGTGAAGTCTGAGCAGGCTGCCCTCAACTGCTACTAATGGTCTTAGCACCAACAGGATACCTGAGTTCCAGACCTACCCTTGAGGAGATTCTCTCCTTCCTTACCATCTTTTTTTGTCATAGCATATCACTTCTGGCTCTGTGCTTGCCATTGTGGCCATATTCATGAGCTTGAAGCTTAGTACAGGAATGTCTTTTGGCAGGATCAGATCCCACCTTTGCAGCACATGCAGAGCATGTATGATAATCAGCCCTGCTAAAACCAAATAGCCTCCCACAGAACATTGAATTCAGGCATTTCATTCCTCCTTGCTTTTCATCACTGCTTTCCTTCTTGCCCAAGCCCTTAAACAACCTTGACTGCACCGAGCTGGCGATCGGCAGAAAACCCCATCCGTTCAATGTGAAAATATTGATGCCTCTGCGTCATTTCATAACACATCTGGGGTCCCTTGTGTCCACATACCTTCACTGCCCAGCAGGCCGGGCCAAGAAAAGCATGAGGAAGAAAAATAAATGTGATGACAGTTGAGCTCTTGCAAATGAGTCTGGATCTGAAACAGGCCAGAAAAGAATGAGCATCTTGCACTGATTCATGTATGGAAAGTAGCTAGTGATGGAGGAGGCAGGGAGGATGTGCAGCGTTTGCAGCGTTGGGGCAGAGGTCTGCATGTGTGAACCACAAAGAAAGGGATTGGGCTGCGAGGGGTGGCAGTGGGGCTATTCCAGCAGATGTTCTTCCAGCACTGCTTCTCCTGAGCTTTTGTCTGTGCACGTATTTGGGTTAAGATTACATTGCAGGTGTCCTTAAGTCTCCCCTGTTTTTTTAGCCAACAAGCTCCAGCTTGAGCTGTCTTGAGATAAAAGCTGTTCTGGTCAGGTGCATAAGTATGTGCTTCAGATGCATGCTGAGGTCCAACAAGCTGCTTCTAAGGTGACAAAAAATCACTAATCACAAGGACTTAAGATCACTATTTAGGGTCAAGGGTTTAATAACAGACCCCTCTTGCAGAAAGATGATGTTTGACTCCATCTCCTTTGCAAGGAGGAGTTAACTTTAATGTGAACAGATGATTTGGGGTTATATGGTCTTCCAGTACCACACTGCAATTCTGAGCCAGCTAATTCCTTTCTTCTCTAGCTTGGCCTCTCTAGCTTCTCTTTCCTAGCTATTCACTTCCCTCTCTGTTCCTGAGTGCCATGAGGCGCTGGGTGGTTTATGTGCTCTTGGCTGGGACTCAGTTCCCTGTGGTCCTCTCCATTCCTCAGCCTTGAGGCTCCAGCACTTGCTTTGGGTTCTGGTTAACTTCTGCTCCACCAGCAGCCTGCAAAATTTCTGCAGTGTCAGAAATCTCCAGCAGTTGACATTTATTAAGGTTTTCTGTACCTTCAAGAAATGTAAAAGCCAAACGAAGTGATTGATAGACCTGGTCTGGATTGCTCTGCATTTTGTTAGCCAGGTTGGGATTTGTCTTGAATGAAAGAAATCTGGAATTTTCTTCCAAGTGGCAGCACAGCCAGCAATAGCTTCTGTCTGAGCTGATAACAGAGACCAACCAAAGAGGCCAGATAAACATCTGCTATCTGATCCCATGCACTGATGTCCTGGGGTTACTGGCCATTCCCTCTCTAACACCAGCCAGCTAAAGCCATGGGCAGCAGCAGCAACGAGCTGTTTAGGGTCAAGTTTTGGCACCATCTGAATGCTGAATATGCTGAAATACACCTACCTCTGCTTCTGGGGAAAGGACCATAACTCATGCCTTCAAAGCACACCGAAAGTGCCAAGTTTTGGTGCGGATCTTAACATCCATTAAATCTGGAGACGGCTGTGCCTGCTGCTGTACTCCCCTCTAAATCCTTTTGATCGCAGCTGCCCTTCCCTGAAACCTGCCACAGCAAACAGACGATCTCAGCCAATATGTAATGCGTGCACCACATTAATCCATAAAAGGCATTTTGTGGGACTCGCCAGAAGGCTCCCCGCAGCTCCGGGCTTGCAGCGATGCCTTGCCAAGGAGGCACCTTTCAAGTAAAACAGCCCGGCGTGTTCCTGTGGCGTGCAAACCCAGCTCGGAGTGGCCTGAAATATGGGAGCAGAGGGCAATTCTGCATGACAGCAAACAGAGGTGCTGAATCACCGGCCCCTTTCAGCAGCAGGGAGGGGTGAGGGATTGCAGAGGCTTCGCTGAATAGATGGCAGGGTTTTTGGCACACTGCGCAGGCTTGACATGCTGGATTTTGTCTGGGCATAAACCCTACATAGGAAACAGATCTGCAGAGCCACCAGTTTTTAAGGGACATAGAGTCACGTAACCAAGAAGAAAAACCGTCCAACCGTATTTGCAAGAGTAAAACTGTAGCGCAGTGATTTGTAAGTGTTCAATTACTTGGCTGTTGTTTGGTCTACTGATCTCATGTTCTCTCCTCAGGTAAATATATTTCCTTGCCTTCTCTTGCCTCAAAACAGGCCTTCTCAAGTTTAATTCTCCTACTAGTCAGAGTTTATAAAGAGGAGGCAAGCAGTGACCCTGGGGTGAATCGCTGACATTCCTCTTCTGCTCCAGGGCCACAAGCTGGCATTTATGGGGCTGAAGGTCCCACATTTTATATGGTGTGACTGAAGAGCTTCAGGGGACGTCCTGTGTCTCTGGGCAGGCAGGCGTCTGTAAATAACAGCACTGAGGTGTTAGGCAGGGCAAGGCCACCAAGG
>JAUBOD010001087.1:206159-218620 GCA_032353885.1 Nothura maculosa
GGTCTCCAAACCCGCCTGGATGCCGCCCTGTGCCACCTGCTCTAGGTGCCTGCTGGAGCGGGAAGGTTGGACCAGATAATCTCTAGAGGTCCCTTCCAACCTTGAAGATTCTGTGAAGGGCAGCAAGACCTTGACCTTCTTTTGGAGCATGAGCTGCTTTTTTTCTGAGCATCTGCTGGGACAACCCAGCACGTTTTGGTCTGATGGTGCAGTGAGATCTGACTGCTGCAGAAAGGAGCCAAGGGCAGAGAAGCAGCAGAGCTGGCATGGCAAGGGGTTACCCAGTTTGCTGCTTTGCCCGACTCCCATCTGGGGTTTTTCTGAGCCCTGCAGATGCAGTTACGAAAGAGCAATGTGGCTTCTTTTATATTGTGATGGAATAAGAATAATGATAAACACTAGTCCTTTGGAAAGTCGTGGAAAATTTACCAGTGACTTCACAAGTGCTGAAATGTTAGATGAAATGTTTCCCTGAGTAGCTATCTCAACCTCTGTGCCCTAGACTCAACTGCAGAGTGAGACTAGAAATAGTGCAGAGGGGTTATGTAATTTTATTTGTATTTTGTTAAATTTATTTTTAGTGTTTGACCTGTGGCTTTTTTTCTAGGGCTAATCAAATGATTATCCATACGGTAGTGGAAGAGGATGGGTTAGCATTTATTTAAGGGATTGCTTGCTGTTCTGGACATTGCCTCTTTATGTAGATGAACCTTTTCGTTGCGAAATGCCTGTTAGGTAGAGTAACCTTTTCAGAGCAGCACCCTTCCATGGGCAGAGTATGTACAGAGCAAATGGCATCATGGTCAGTCCATGGAATAATAAAGCCTTCAGGTCAGGCACAAGTAAATCGCCTAGTTTGTCCCTGACAGTGGAAGGAAGCGGGCCATCTAAACCATGTTTGAAGGCAGTGCACTTCTGGTTTCTAATCAGGCTTCCTAGGGAACAAATAAAAGCTAATTGGGAACAGTGGAAATTGCTCTAGGGAGAATCCAAGCTGGATAATCGGCTTCCACACTTTGCTCTTCTCCAGCCTAGAAGCCAAATTCCCTAATACCTTTCAATGAACTTCAAGGGCTGAACAAGTTGCCCCACTGCTTCTTTGTACACCCACAATTACCAAAAGCCCATCTTGAGCTGCAGGAATCCAGAGATACTGGAGTTTTAGTTGTTGGTGAATGAAGAGCAATTGTCTCTGAGACACGGGTAGCCAGCCCAGCAATTCCATGGTCATCTTGAAATCCACCCTGGTCACCAGTAAGGCCATGTGAGAGATCACTTATTTTCTTTCTCACAAAAGAATTTCCAAGGATTTGAAAATAATTAGAAAAAAAAAAAGTAATACATACATAATACATACATAATTTGTATCTTGAAACTTGAAAAATAACTCTCCCTTCTTTCTGAGTTCACCAATATATCCATTTCTTTTTTCTTTTTCTTTTTTTATTTTTTTTAACAGTCACTTGCTGTAAAAATGTCTGGAATGTTGGAGACTGACTTGTGCTGACTGAATCACCCTGCAACTTGCAAATGTTAAAACAGCCCCTTTTTTTTTTTTCTTCTTCTTCTTCTTCTTCTTTTTTAAATTGGTGAATTGATGCCTGGCTTGTTGAAACTGGACCAGTTAAGCAAATTCTGCACTTTAGCTGAATGAGCATTTTGGGGACTAGGGTAAAAAGGTGCAACCCAGGTTGTCCAAAGGCTTTTTGAGGAGAGGTTTTGCTGTATCAGAACTGGTAGCTTTGCAGAAATTAAAAAAACAAAAAAAAAAAACAAAAAAAAAACAGAGATATTCCTTGCATCCCCCTGCTCAACAAAGCAAGTGGTCAAGCAACACTCAGAGGATATTCCTGAGTGCTCAATGTGACCACTGAAAGTGTGAGCAGCTAAAGCACATGCTACTAAACTATTTACCTGCTGCAGGAGGGAAATTAGACTGACTATGGCCACTGGGAAAGTCCCATGGTCCAACAAGCAGCTGAGCTGCTGTGGTCCCAGTTAGACTGGTATGTGAGCGCGTGTGCAGGAACACCTCAGCCTTGCCCAGTATAGCCCCTGTGCTGTGCAGGAGCGGGCTGGTATGTAGTTAGATGCTGCTCCTTGACAGCACGACAAAGCTGATCGTCCTTCCCCATAGCTTGGTAATTGGGCATAATTGGGAGGGTGCTCGGAGCACGTAAATGGGTGTTTAGCTGTGCTCTACATCTTCAGTAAATTAAATACCAGCTCAGCCATCCCATGCAAATTAGGCTCTGTTTCTCCCCATCTGTTCTTGCCCTCTGGGTCAGCAGGTTGCGTAGACGCCATGTTGAGGGCTCTCAGCTCTCACTCTGGAGCCATGTTGTTTCAGAGGACCAAGAGTTAGAGAACAGCTTTTCAGGTAGAAAGAAGACCCTACCCTTTGCCTGCTGGCTCAGTCTGCACATTTTCATGTTGGGTATCTAAAGTCAAAGTCTGGGTGACATTCTTGGGTGATGCCAGCCGATGAAGGACACTCAAAGCTGGTGGAAGATGTCCCGTCAGGCAGAGCCTTCACCTCTGGTCAAGGAGGCAGAATTGTTAGCCCCCATCAATACCTCTCAGGCCACCTATTTTGGAGTCTGACTCCTGCACATTTTATTTGCTCTTTTGTGAAGCATCCAAGCCTGTCACTAGGATCCATTCAGCCCAGGAAGGAGGAAGACCTTGAGGATCACGCTCTTCTGATCACTGTGAGTCTTTTACCATCCCACCTCTTAATCCACATTTTTTTGCCCTGTAACCACACTGGAGTCAAAGGCTTTCCTCAATGTCTGGGAGCAATTAGAAGTAAAAAAAATCCTATACTTTTTTCCATATAAATGAATGCAGTGGAGAAAAATGACTATAGGAAACAGTAAGGAGAGGTGAAGGGGAAGGTCCAGGGCATAAAGAACAGATAATAAATAGACCTATAATAAGGCATAACATATTTGATCTGAAGCCACAGTGCCCCTGCATTTTGGAGAGCTGTTTTTCTTGCAATTATTTTTCTATGTCACTGACTCTGGCATTTTTTGGTTTGTGGGGTTCAGCCACCTCTACTATGCACGTGCCAAACTCGCATTAACTCTCTGGGAAGTTGTGCATGTGTACCAAGAAGAGAACAGATCCCCTTTCTCTTTTCAGGAAGGATTTCTGTGTGATTTATGAGCCTGGAGAAAGAGCACAGAACACTGAAGTGCCAAATTAAAGCATGCCCAGAAAACGTAACGACAAAGTGAAATCTAGAAGCCTTCAGAATTAATTACAGGAACAACAGAGCCGATGTAATGTGATGTGAGCTCATGGTAGCTGCTCCAGCCTGCTTCAGGTGCAAAGGTAGATTTGTTCATGGTTCAGGGTTTTCGTCTCAGTGCTGACAGGGTGATAATTCAGTCCTATAAAGCAGCAAATTATCACTGACTTCTTAGCATTAATTTCCCTCCCCAACAGACACCATAAAAAAAGAACGCTCGCTCCTCAAGGCCTTGTCATGTAGCATTTCCTATGGCAGGCCATGAGTTACGGCTTTATCTCCAAAGGCGGCCTGTAAGTAACACATCAGGAGCTCAATTCATTAAATAAATCTAATAACTTACCCAATGCATAACCTACAATATCTTCAACACTGCTTATAAAAGTGCTCCTGCATGTTCTTCTCTTTTGAGATGTGCTTCTCTTTTGAGATGTGTGTGTATCTCATGTACCCACAGATAGAACATCCTTCCCTCTCCACTTGCATAAAGCAAAGGGAGTGAGCGCAGGGGTCTGAAGCTCACATGGGGCCATGGGGAGGGTAACTGAGTGTATGGGGCCAGCACTGATTCTTGCTGTCAATCCTGGAGCCCCGACAGCTCCATTAATAGCTCCAATTTCTCAGACTGAGTGGTTGCCCAAGGGCCTGTCACTAAACGCATGGATCAAACGGGAGATGATCGTGTGCCGACGTGGGCTCTCTGAAGCCCTTGTGCATATGACTTGCTTTGAGCCTGTTTCTTTTGCAGGGAGGTTGTCAAGTCTCTTTGTGTCTCTCTTCCTGTCTATCCAGCTGGACACCTTCCTATTTCAAAATGTGGCCCCTGCATGTGCCAACTTGTGTGCATACGAGGCCAGTTTCTTGGAATGTGCAATGATTTCTGCTGCCCAGAACTTTGATCTGGCCTTATGAGCCAGAGTGAGGAGGACATGCAGCCTGGATAGCATTTCCTCCTCATCTTGGTTGGAGTTTGCTGTTGTGCCAGGGCTGGCACTGGTGCAAGGACAAAGCTTGTTGGCCCTGGTTTAGGGGGTTGCTTAAACATGTTGAGGGCCTTCAGATGTGGTGATTGTCCCCCTCTGCTCAACCCTAGTGAGGCCTGGATATCTGGAGACTTGTCCAGTTCTGGGCTCCCCAGTACAAGAGGGATGTTGAGCTGCTGGAGGGAGTCCAGTGCAGGGCTACGAGGATGATCAGGGGCCTGGAACATCTGCCCTATGAGGAAAGGTTGAGGGAGCTCGGCCTGTTCAGCCTGGAGAATAGAAGGCTGAGGGGGGACCTGAGCAGTGTCTGGAAATACCTCAAGGGAGGCAGTGAGGAGGAGGGGGCGGCCTCTTTTCAGTGCTGGACAGCGATAGGACTAGAGGAAACGGCCACAAACTGAGGCACCAAAAGTTCCACAGAAACTTAAGGAAACATTTCTTAACAGTGAGGGTGACAGAGCCTTGGAACAGGCTGCCCAGAGAGGTTGTGGAGTCTCCTTCTTTGGAGGTCTTCCAAATCCACTTGGACGCAGCCCTGTGCCTCATGCTTTAGGTGACCCTGTGTGTGCGGGGGCGGGGATGGACTAGATGATCTCTGAAGGTTCCTTCCAACCTTAATGATTCTATGATTCTATGGAAGAGAATCACTCTGGAGCTATTGGAGATCTGAACATTCAATTGCACTGGAATACTGCAAGGTGGTACTAGGCCTGGGTGAACACAAGAGATCCTTGGTAGAAGAGGCATCATTTGTCACTGTTGCAGGAAAATGGTGAGTGCTGAACTGCTAGAGAATTTGCTAGTTCATCCTGAAAGATCCAAGTTTCAAGAACAACCTCCACAAATCCCCAGTTCTTGCTGCAGAGCTATTAAGTCTGCTGGAGCCCTGCGGTATATTTGGTCATACCCCAAGGAGGAAATTTTGCAACAATTGTTTTAAATTCCAGCAAGGGCATACGCCCTCTTCACCTTTTCTTCTTTGATTAATGGAAAAGAATGAAAGAATTAATTTGCCATTGGCCTAATTTAGTGGATGTCTCACCATGCAGTACATTTTTACTGCTGAGCATCACTCTACTGCATGATGGACTGACAGGGCACGTCCCAGGGCTTTTGGATTTATGGCTCTTGGGGTGTTGCAAGTTTAAAGGGATCACCAAAGTGGGGTTTGTTTTTTCTATTTTTTTTTTAAGGTGGGAGTGGAGAAA
This sequence comes from Nothura maculosa, assembly GCA_032353885.1. Taxonomy (NCBI): domain Eukaryota; kingdom Metazoa; phylum Chordata; class Aves; order Tinamiformes; family Tinamidae; genus Nothura; species Nothura maculosa. The sequence continues at coordinate 211,607 of JAUBOD010001087.1, forward strand.
AGGGGAGGGAAGGAAAGAAATGGCCTGATTCAGAAAGATTTTATACTGCTAGTTTTTCTGGTCCAAATTCAAGTGACATGTTCTGTGTATATTAATGAGATCCTCAGTCTCCACTCTGTGCACTTTTTTTCCCTTTTATCCTTTTTCTCTAACTTCTAATGCTGATTTTGTGCCACAAAGAAGTCACTGCTCTCTCACATCCCCTGGTTAAGAAGGACCACAGCATCAGTCCTCCTTGAGCTCAGTGGCCTTGGCGACTCCTCCGCTGGCTAAATTGCAGGCTAGGGTGTATAATGGGAGATTGATTAGGGTTAATAGACTGATTTCCACAGGTCAGGCTGCGCGACACTCCGGGCCGAGCGGCTGCATGACGAGTTACTGCCAGCCATAAATCAAGTGTTGAGTGGGGCCAGTGGGGCACAAATGACTTCTGCCACCCATGTCTGTCCTGTGGCTTTTGGCTAGACTGGATTTGGTGAGGAGCTGAGTGCCATGGGGGACACCCGAGCATCCCTGTCAGGCTCTGTTCCCTGGGACCCATTTGCACTGATAGATCGTGAGGACAGGCAAGGCGGAGGTTTCTTTGGGTGTGTTTCTTGATTTTTTTTTTTTTTTGTATCCAAGTGCAAATGAAAAGCATAGGAAACAGCTCCAAGGGATTCCCGTGTTGGTTTTCTCTCCATTTCTCTGGTTATTGGATATGTCCCAGCAGCTGGAGCTGATGTAGAGAGCTATTGGTCCCACTTGTGCTCATCAGTAGCAACAAATCCCAGCGAGAAGGTTTCCTGCGTGGCACAGGGCAGCAAGGATGGCAAGGAATTCCCAAGGGCATTAAGGCTCTTTTGGCTCCAGCATCCAAACACACGGGACAGCACACGGTGGAGCCACCGTTGCAACCAACACAGTTGGTTGCAGGAGCCTCACTTGGATTGCAAAATCCCAGTAGTGCTAAGCAGGGATATTTCCATATACTAGATACTGCAAAGTTAGAGCTCTCATTGGGGAAAAGGAAAAAAAGAGATTTTCTAACAGGTGGGGAAGATAAGAAAACTTATTTTGAAATTTATGAGAGTGTTTCTAGCATTTCTTTGAAGCCGCGTAAAGTTCTTATGTGTCGTCTTACCCTATGAAAAATCTCAGCTGGGGTTTTGAGCTTCTGCAAAATGTGAGTCATTCTGGCTTGGTATCGGTGCGTCTCGGTCCCAAGCGGGAGAGCTCCTTCTCTGTGACAGGCACCAGCTCAAAGCATGGGAGATGATTCCACCACGATCCATGGCTGCGACAACCGAGGAGCCACAGTAGAGCCTCTCTGCTGGCAGCGTGCCGCAGCGCTGTGAGTGATTGCTGCCATAAGTCATGTTATTAAGTGCAAGACTGTGGTAAGTGCTCAAGCTAGACAGAGATTTTTCCAATGGAATAATTACCCCAAGGAAAATGCCCTATTTGCAAAAATCTAAATTTTCTGTGGGAAAATGCTCAGTTTAGCTGTTTTCTTCCTTCTGTGTGATTCTCTACTTCCCACATAGGCGTTGCTGCATCTGAATTTTTCAGTGTTGTTTTTCTAAGAAAATATATGTATTTTCTAGGTATTTCAGGCTGTAGATTAGGTGCCATATAGAGTTTTATCTCCTTAGCTATTCTAAAGGAGTTGCTGGTTGCAGCAGGGAGGTAGTATGTGGGAACTGCTCTTTCCTGTCCTGCTTCTCCAATTTCTCTACTTTCTGTACCGTGCAAGATGCAAACTCAGGGAAGCTTCATAAGTAGTATTTTGGGGGTCATCTTTAAAAAAGAAAGGGGAAGTGGTAGGTGAAAATGGCCCTTCCGAAGGGATTGCAGGATTTGCATCACACATGCCTCAGGTGTGATGCACTTGGGTTGAATTCTTTTGCCTGTCTGGTATTTCTGACCCATGCAAGTGCACCAATTAGCTGGTGTGCAGAGAAATGCTAACCTGTAGTTGGGGGATCCTTGCTGTCACTAATAATCATAAATATATTACTAGATTTCCCAAGGATTATAAGCACTTCATAAATATTAATACTTTAGAAAACTTCAGAGGTAATTGTCTATACATCTAGTTTTTATGTATTTGCGAATCTGACTCAGAAAGCATTGTGACATGCCCAAGACTATCTAGATGGTCCATGACAAAGGTCTGAGCTTTCAAAGCTCTTTTAGTCCTCAAATAGTTACAAGCAACACCAAGACTTAAATACAGAGGAGTGAGGAATTTACAGGCTACTTCCTGAACTTAGACCCAGTTTGCACCATACAAATTTTAGTCATTTTTCCGTGGGCATTTGCCACATCACGCTTTGCAACATCAAATGTGTCTGCCTCAAGAACACGCAAATGTCTGTCCAGCAGAAACATTTCAGAAACACCAAGCTACAACATATAGAACACAGATCTTAATCACAGTATTGCAGTACGTTGAGAAATATCAGGGTGATCTGTGGTAGGAACAAGTCAGGTTCTGATTGCCAAGGTCAATCCAGCTTGCCTGAGGCTGGCTGAACTGTCAGGGTTAGAAGGGGTAAACTTTGGTGTTTTCTGCATCCAGGGTTGCAAACTGATGGGAGTATCCCAACCCTGACCCAAGCACTTGTTTGGGGATGGGGAGCAGCCTTTATTGCAGGTTTCCCCTCTCTTCTTACCTGAGGAGTCACCTGCAAATACGTTTCTTCCAATGTTCTCATGATTAGTTTTTCATCTCCAAAAATATTATTGCAAACAACATTTTCTTCCCGTGACTGGTTGCAAAAAAAAGTGAATAAAACTAGATTCCCTGCTGGAATATGTTTGCGTTTCTTCATGCAAATGAAGAACTGCAAATAATTTTTGGCAATCTTGTCTTGCTCAGAGCGATAAAGCAACAACAGAGCTGTAGGTGAAGCTGATGACAACCCTATAATAACAACCAAACCCAGCAGATCAAGCATGCGTATCTCATGTTATGTCTTCACTACAAAAGGAGATGTGTTTTTACACAGAGATAATTAACTTGCGATATCTGCCTTGGTGTACATTGCTAACAGAGATAAGATAAGTGTTACCTAGATGTGACTGGCTAGGTTTATCCTGACTAAGTATATCTAGGTAAAAATCTATAATTCTTTGTCTAGACAATGAGCTCACAACAAGAGAATGAAGTTTAATTAGCTGTTTTGATGGGGGGAAAAACTTTGGTGTAATGGAGACAAAGCCTTAAGAGCAACTTAAGAACAACTCTATAATAACAAACCTGTGTGTTCATAAACATAGCAGAGAGGGAGGGGAATGGGAATAGTGAGAGGATTTTATTTCAAAGTGTCACACGGTTGTTTTAGGTATGGGTGAGCACCTGCCTTAACAGTGCCAAAGCCTGGGGGTCTTGGACCATTCTATGTGCAAGAGGGACAGTGTGGATGGAGGAGAGGAGTCGGGCCTGGAGGACTGTGGCGGGTTTCCAAAAAGGCAACCTGTGTCCTCCAGGCCCTTCCTGCTGGCAAACTAGAGTTGTGATGCACGTCTTGGTGCAGGGTTGTTGCTCAGGGCCCATCTGTGCTCTGTGTGTCTTGGTGAATCCATGTGTGGTGGGGATATTGGGGCTCCTTGAACTCTGCTGCTCCTTGCATCCATGAGTCCTGAAATGCTGAGATCCTGAACCACCATTCACTATATATTATTATTTACTATTTATTTATATTTCAGGAAGATTATCTGCCTTCCTCAGTTACCTTCTACAGCCCAAAGGTTATCTACAGCAGCGGCTGTCCATAGACCTCCTTGACACTGCCCAGAGAGGTTGTGGAGTCTCCTTCTTTGGAGATCTTTAAAACCCGCTTGGATGCAGCCTGTGCCATGTGCTCTAGGTGACCCTGCGAGTGCAGAGGGTTGGACTAGATGACCTCTAAGGTCCCTTCCAACCTTAAGCATTCTGTGATTCTATGACATTGAAGAGCAGGATGGATTATACTTTACTTTTGGCATAACAACTAACATTGTACAAAGCAAAGGCAAGCTAAATGATACAACTGGTTGTTTTCTTCTGTTATCATAGCCCAGTTGTGGAGGAAATGAGCCTTCTGTTGAGTATGAACATATATTCATGTGTATGTCCCTAGCAAAGACAACCAATGCTGCAGAAACATCTTCATTTTCCTTCTCTGTGCAGGCAAGAGAAAGCAGCAGAAGACACAGGCAGTTCCATAAAATTCCATCTCTTGGATTTTGTAGAATCATGAGGTGCTGGGAGTCCATTCAGAATGTTAGAATTAGTCTTATTTGCTTGAAATATAAGACCTGGCACTCATTAAGGTCTCAGTAATGTCGCTATTATTTGATGTTCTTATTCCAGTAATGACCAGAGCCTTCCTTTGCTGTAGACTTGGAAATACAAACCCTTTGCAAGAAATTTTCTCTGCTATAACACCTCTCAGCTCTGGCAGCATCGCTGTTTTCTCACAGCTGTTTCTCACTGCTTTCTTCTGCAGTCTGAGAGGCCCCGTGCAACTCGTCCACCGTGCTGGGGAGGCTGGTGCAGATGGACAGCGGTAGGTGGGGGCTCATGGACAGACAGTGTTGTCTCTGCTGGCAACTGCCAAGAAAGTGTAAAAATAAGCAAATCCGAGAAGCGGAGCACCCTGTGTGATTAGCAGCGCTTTGCATATGGATAAGAAGTTAAGCTGAAGAAGCTCTGCTCTGGAAACAACTTTGCACATTGCTGCTGCCAGCCAGAGGCATAGAAATGACTGTATTTCTTCTCCACGCTGTCAATTCAGTTTTCATCTCAGAGTTGTCATGGGCTCTGACATTTGCACTTTTCTCATGCCTCTGGGTCTGTCATCTCACCCCACGATGAAAAACAGCGAGAAAGGATCATATGTGAGAAACAGTGAGAAAGTGCAGCTATGAGTTGCTTTGATTTCCTCTGTAGTCCCTATAGAGATAGTCCTCCCATGGGTGATGCAGACCCTAAAGGGGCTCTCTCAAGGTACCTGTCTCCTCCAGCTGTGACAGCGGGGGCCTTAATAGTGAATAAGACTCTTAATAGATAAGTTTCACTCAAATGCTTAGGTCCTGTCAAATGCTTCTCATCTGTACCCAATTCCTTTACCTCCACAAAGGAGGACCCTCTGTGCCTCTTGTAGCTTGCAAGTTTATTTTCTATTCAGAAGGTTCTTTTAATGAATAGAGGCAATAAGCCTGTGCTCTCTATCTCATCTGCTACTGTTGAGTCTATCCTCTGGGATGGGCTTTTCTCTAGAGGGAAGATCCTCCTGTAGAGATCCCAGTCAGAACCACCCTTATGCTGGTCATGCTCCCCATGGCATATCCTTGAGAAGTGAGTAGAAGAGCCCATAGTTTTCCATTCTTTTCTGAATCACTATGAGGCTTTCATGCCAACAGCTGCACATGGGGTATCAGCTTTTTTCAAAGGAGATCATTAAGTACATCTTGGCTTTTGTGTAGACTTTTGTGTGGACTCAGATCATTCATCAAAGATGACTTTTGATCAAACTCCCCTTGAGAAGAGCCTCTCCTTAGTAGACCTGAGCCAGGGAGGGACTAAAGAAAGACGAGATGAGGAAATAACACAATTATAGTGCAGTCCTTCATTAATATCTTCAATAAACAAACATGTACGTCTGAATATTACTTTCCCTTACACACCCACTGTTATCACTTAACTGTATTCCACATGAAAGCACACTTGTCATGAGCCATTTCAACTCCCATCCCAAGTTAATATATTAGCACTCATTTCATTTGCATTTTAATGGCGAGACTACACTTTTCAAATAAATGACTGCACTTTATCAAAGGATTACTTCATTTTGACTGTAATGCTTCTCTGCCATGTGGGAATCAGAGAGCGAGGAGGTTGGAAGCCCCCCCAGAACAGAACCGCTGGGTTCAAGAGCACCAGCCCCTTTGATAACTTTGTGTCTGTTGTGAGTGGAGAAAAGAGCCCTGCAAAGATGTGCTGGATGTTTCTCTTTCTTTGTACTGAAGAGAAACACTGATTATATAATTTCCCTCGCTCATTTTGCCATTTGCATGGACCCCCTCTTCTGCAGGCAGCATCATTAAGGGTTATAGATGGCCTGAAATGAACCTGAACAGAAATCCCTGGGGTTTCTCTCTCTCTCTCTCTGGGCTTTTAATCTTGGCTCTGCAGCTGCAGCCAGTTCTAAAGTTAGGTGGGTTTCCAGAGCAGGGCAGTATCCAGGATGACCAGCACACAGGAGGGGAGCTCCATAGTGGCCACCCCTTGGGTTTAACTGGAAGTCCCCAGAGCTAAGAAACTAATGTGTATACAGCTCTCTTTCCTCAAAATTGTCCTTTCCTTCTAGAGGCAGAAAGATGCACAAGGCTGCGTGTGGCATGTTGTGTCTTCAGGTGGCAAATAAAACAAGAGAAAGCAGGAATGAAAAATGCAGTTTAAATACTAAGAAGTTCCATAACACTGCCTGTCCCACCCAAAGCAGCAGCTGAATTCCCATCTTTCCAAGGGGAATCAATAAAAACAGTTGGATGCTTCAAGTATTGATGCCTAGTCCACCCTGGCACAAAGCAGCCAGGTCCTAGCACACAGACCTGCTTCCCAAGCTGTATTTTCCACCTCCTCACTCTGCTTCTGGGTTCCACCCTGGTGTCCCTACACTGGATTTCTACAGCACCATTTTATCCCCATGTCTTCTGACCTCTCCCTGCTGGATGAGATGCAAAGAGGAGCGTTGGACAGGGAGATCACCAACATTCTCCAGCCCCCTGACAGATGCAGGAGAAGTTCTTGGACCCACCACATTTACATGGTCATGCTGGCAGGGGCTGCTTGGCTGCACCTGGGGCTGGGCCCAGGCCTAGATAAGGGAGGAAGCAGTGGGACGTGGGGTGTATGGGGTTGTGCAAGGGGGTGTTTTGCAGCAGCCCTGCAGAAAAAAACTGCAGAAAAGTTTTGTGGGTGGCTCTTAAAGCAGGTTGGATAGCAGGAAATATGCAGTGTGAGGCCTTGCCTGAAGACAGGAG
>JAUBOD010001087.1:249069-278156 GCA_032353885.1 Nothura maculosa
TGGGGCTGAACCATCCAGCTGAGGGGCACTGTGTTTTGAGAGAGACTTCAGGAAAACCAACTTCCAAAGAGTTGTTTACACCAGTTACAGGGAGAACTTGCCCCTGGTTCACAGTGCCTTGTGGCATTGCGCAGATAGGTGTGGGCAGTGTTGGCAAGGGTCCTTCAGTCTAAACAGAGCGGGCATAAATGTCTCCTTGGTCCTTAGTGGTGGCTCCATTGAGTCAGGAGAGAAGGAGAAACCCAAGGATCCAAATACTCGTGCTGCCCAGGTTTGTTTTGTTTAAAAATAGAGAGTCTTTCACCTCTTAAGGTTTCCAGCTGGCACCTCTCACTAGCACTCAAGCGTTGAGAAAAATGGGGGAAAACACACTTATGCAAGTCTGGGAGCCTCTCCCCAACAGCTAGAGTGTGCATTCGTGATCTAAATGTTTCCATTGAATAACGACTGAGCGTCTGCATAAGGCAAGGCAAGTGCAGGAGACGGGAAGTGTGGGTCACTGCCAGCTGGAGTGTGGGGCTGAACTGCAATGAATAGATCTACTTGTTAAATTGGCTTGCCATGCTAATAGCTTGTGTTGATTTTTTGGCAAGTGGGTTTTGTATTTTGAGGCAAATGCTTGGAGTTGGGTTTTGTTGTGGAGCGAAGATGATTTAGGGCAGAAGAAAGTGTGAAAGATATTCTGCAGTGACAAAGAGGACTCTCAGATTATCATCTTGGAGCATAGGGCTGCATATTAGGGGTACATGAAGAAGCTGATAACAGGAGGAGCATGAAACCGAGAGAGAACTGGAATATGCAGCAGTGAGCTGTTCATTCAAGGGACTTCTTTATATGCCTGACCAGAGTGACTCCAACACTCACCTTTCTTTTTTGTTATATTGTAAGAAATAGTCAGAAACAGCTGATACACGTAATAAGAATAGTAAGTAGTCTGGGTGACTTGCTGCAGGAGATGGAGATAGGAACCTGGAGAGATCAGTTTGGCTCATCACAGATCTGAATCACTTTCTGAAAGTGTCTTTCTCCATTTACAAGAGAATGATCACAGGGTGAATTGGCTGCTGGCCTCCTCACCTCAAGCAAGAGCTAATGGTTGGGTGGGGTGAGTGTAGGTCCTCTATATCATCACCAAGTGCTGATACAAACTGCCTGTTCAGTAAGGTTGATAAAGCATCTGCTTTTACAAAAAGAGGATGATAGAAGCTGGGGAAACTCAAAAAAAGTCATCAGATGCTTGCTCAGAAACATCAGTTTGGCAAAAAAATCACCATGATGTTGACCTGACCAACCTTATGAACTGGGCAACAAAGTAGATATTAGGCAACATATTCAGCTTGGAGAAAGTCCAGTTTAAATGGTTTTTCTAAAGACCTAATATAGTCTCAGTGTCTGAAGAATAAATTCTATAACTGAATACCCTTTTTCACTCTTTTTCATCTGTTAATTATGCCTGCACTGGATCCGTTCTCTAAAGCAATAGCTGATACCAAACATTTAACATCCTTTTCCCTGTGTTGTGTCTGACCTTGAATCAGTCAAACTAAGATCCTTTCATTTAAGAGGACAAGGAGATTGTGATCCCTAATTCTTTCTGGCATCCACAGGGGACTTTTAATGCCTTTTGGGGAAACATGCTGATTCTAGTAATGCTAGAAGGATATGAAGCACTCATTCATGCACTGCGTCTTAGCATTTACATCAGGAACCCACTTGGTTATCAGGCCCTCTAATAATCTTTAATTTTTACACAAGAGCTAAAGGAGGGTTCAAGCCAGCCTTCAAGCACAGAGCCATGAATGTGGTTGGAGGTTGTCCCTTCTCAGTGCAGCTGTGTGCTCTCATCTGTTAAAATGGGAAGAAGACATTCAGAGGAGTCCCTGATGACGAATGAAAGTGGAAGGGAAAGAAGACCAGAAATCCTCAGGACGTTTGAGAGATGCCACACACCAGTCATGACGACCATAGGTTGTTCCTGTTTTTCCCTTCCAAGGGACATCTGGTTATTTTCCATCCAGAGACCATATGGTCTCACAGAACTGACTCCTGCACTGAGGCACAAACAATTGCTTTGTCGTTATATGGAAGGCCCTCAGTCCTGTTTCCAGCCTCTTTGAGAAGAAAGGACGTGGCAACTAACTCATCCAGCATGAGTTCCTCATGGGGAGCAGAGCACAAGTGCCCTTTTCCATGCAGCGCCGAGTAGAGAGGGCATGAAAGAGGGGAGTCTTAGAAGTCCCCTGCCATTGTGACATTGAATTGTCTAGGAAGCTGCCGCCCCTGGTATTCATTAACTGGCATTACTGGCTGATCAACAGAACTGCTTTTTATCCACATTTCTTTGTAATCAAGGCAGTGCAGCTGGAAGTGATTCAGTAGTTAGCGGCGGAAGGAAGGAGAGCAGTGGTGGTTACCCACCGTTACGCCCTTGGAACCAGGCAGCGGGAAGCTTCCCTTTTCCCTGCATAGCAGGGTGGGCACCTGCACTGCACCAACCTACCCCTTCTCCGGCCCTCCTGCACTGGGATTCAGTTAAATTTAGGGTAAATTTAGGGTTTTGCAAAGCTTGGAGTGCTGGGCGTTGAGGTACTGCTCACGGTTCTGCAGGCGCACGGGGGTAATTTGGCCCCATACTAACTGTGAAAAGTGAAGGGTTTCAGCCAACGGGGAAATTCTCCTCTGCCTGCAAAATATTAGGAAAGTGTTTTTGCTGCTTAACATCCAAATTGGCAATATGAACTTAAATTTCTTCAGGCAGGAGTGTATAAACATCAGCTACCTTTGCCCATACGTATGCTAATTGCAGAGCAGAGAATAATACCGGGCCTTGTATTAAGTTACATCTTAATTCATGACCAGGCTCTTCTCAGTCTCAGCAAGCTGATCGGTAGAGTTCAGTGTGACTCTGAAGATGCAGATAACCCTCCATAGATTATTTATTATTGAGGCCCTTCTGAAATTCAGAGTGATCACGATTCGGGTGGCACTTAGGTGACACACATTATTACCACTTGTATGCATGTGAATAGCATCACTGATTACAGGCTTACATCTAGGTTATGCAAATCTGTAATCATTCACAAATTTATCGAAGCTAAGGCCATAAGAAACCATGACATCATCTGGTTCCAGTTCCTATATGTCATGGCCATTACATTTCACCCAGCTACCCTTGTCCAAATGCACTAGGGTAAAATGATTTGTCCTCCTTATTTGACCATAAGAATGGTCAATGCTATAACCAAAACATATCATGAAGTTGGGTGGAAAGTGAAAATGTCCAGCTTTTGCAACCCAAAAAACTTAAATATTTTTGTTTAAATCGAGAAACAAAATATTTTCAAACTTACTTGTCTTTTGAATTATTGTATGAAAAAGTTTGAAGTGAAGCCTGAAACAGTGAATTTCTGTTCAGAAAGAAGTCAAAACACCTTTTTGGCAATTTTGAAGCTTTTTGTTTTTCTAACAAGAACTGTTTGAAACTCATCATTTCCTGTGAGAAGTTCACGTTTGACAAACACATTTTCCAAATCAAAAAAAAAAAAAAAAAAAGCTGAGGGTAAATGAAGTCCATGCTTACATATGCCACAGACATAAGGCCAAACAGGAAGCCTATAGAGAAATATAGTGTAAGATGAATGTGTAAGAACTTCAGATTTCCTGAAGTGCCTTTGATGGTGAATACTTTCTTCTACTATCAATATGCTGGGTAGTGTTGTGAGAAAACCTCTTTGTGTGGCTTGCTTGGAGTGGTGGAAGCCCGAGCTGTGGGGCAGGTTGTCCTCTCTCCTGGGGTGCTGAGCCCCATCCCAGCAGCAGTGCCCACCCTTTGCCATCCTCCTGTGCAAACACAAGGGAAAAGCGCTTTGTTCCCGCGTGCTCACCAGTAGACCCTGGGATATGGACACCGGTGCCGTAGGGGAGCTCAGGAGGTTTTGGAGGTCATGACTTGCCCCTTAACACCAGTTCATGTTCTGGCCCAGTTTTAGCTATCCTGGCATTGCAAACCCAGCGTGGGCTTCTGCAGACAAGGCACCACTGTGTGAATGGAAACTGGAGCCGTTTTGAGGGGAAGAGGCAAGGGGTGAGTGTGTTGCAAAGCTGTCCAGAACAAACAGAGGTGTGTATGGAGGCTGGGTGAGCGTAGTTTCATTCACTGAGCGCAATTGCTAATTAGTTTTCCTCCATCTCTCATTAACGAGCTTGGGTTCGGTTGGAGCTGCACTGTGTTATGCTGTGATCGGGGTGCGTGTCTGCTGGAGCGGCTTGCCGTGATTCCCCATCATCCCTTTGTGGGAGATCAATCCCAAAGGAGAGGAAAATGTGCATGTTACACAGCGCCTCCCAAAAGTGCTGTGAGTTGTGTCCCTTTTGCAGTCCTGTGCCGAGGATTAAGCAGCCAATTTACCAGAAAGCCATACATAAAATGCCATCTCTGCAAAGCTAATAGTGCTGTTTGTTATGTCAAAGGCAGCTAATAATGACCATATTTGTCTGAGTCATAAAATCTCTGTTCCTGGTGCATGATAATAGTGTGTGTTACTTGTTCAATTAGCCAGATTAATCAAATGCCCTGAAAAGAAATGAGATGGAATGAAAGACCTGACCTATGCTGTTCTCTGCTGGGCAGAGCAGTTGTTCCTCATGAGCTCTAGTCTTCTAAACTAGTTGACCAGTGATATGCTAACAAATCCATGACTGATTGTGAAGTTATAGTAAGATAGGCCGGTCTTGAAAACCTTGTGCCTTGTTCACCCAACCCTATTGCTATAAAGTGGAATGCGATAGAAAGACTTATGCCCTTCTTGAGAGTGTGTTGAAAGAGGATGAGGAAAAACTAAGCAACTTCCCCCAGGTGCTTGGCCAGGCAGAGGCAGAGCTGGGCGAGAACCTGGTAGCAAATGTCCAAGCACCTATGGAGCTATGGGATAGACTTAGCCCTGCCACCCAGCTTAGCACTCCCAGCCTTGGGTGGGCCACACATGTACAGTGCAGCCAGAGTGATCCTGGGGAGAAAAACACCGACTGGAGATGAGCACGGGACTTAGATCACCTACCTCCAAATGCAGCAACTTGAAATCTTATTCCTATTATTGAACCTTACCCTTGCTTGACCTGCAGGTTGTTGCAGGAGGTCTCTCAGCCTTTGCTGGGGGCATAAAGCAAACTGCCTTCTAACCAAGGGCTACCCAGGGCTTTCCCAGGACCCGTCAAGGGTCCCTTACAAGGCTCTCCCCAGGTGTTTCCACTAGGCTGGTCTCAGCCTGTGTCAGCAGAGCGCGATGGCCACAAAGCCAAGCGCTGCTGACTCTAGGAAGGAGAGATAAGACGACACACACCTTGGATTAGCTCTGCAGCGAGCAGCAGCTCTGAGATGTCAGCAGCTAGGTGGTAGTCTTTAAAAGCAGCACTACGCCGATTTTCTGTGGGCTGAGCTGAGCGGCTTTATCAGGGTGACACAGGCCCAGTGGGTACCAGTTCCACAGATAACAACAGTCTCAGCTTTACAGAAAAGGCCGCGCCGTGTTAAGGAAGGCAGGATCACATTTCTGCAGATTATCTCGTAATGAAGTGACCAGCCGCCTGCTCTGAGAAGTGAGACGGTGCAGGAGACACGGTCTTGTTTTGAGCTGGGAAAACTCAGCCTTGTTTCTTCGGGATTCGAACATCTAAGGGATCTCCAGGGCTGATCGAGATGGGTGAGCTGATTGTCAGTAGGCTTAAATTGGTTACGCAGAGAGAAATTTTATGGGTCTTCAAATAGAAAAAGGTTTTAAACCGCTGCTCTAGATCAAAAATGCTTCCCAAGAAGTTGCTTTTTCCTGCCACTAAGTGGCTCCAGATGTTGAAATATTCAACAAAATTGTTTTTTTTTCCTGACATACTGAGTTTCACTTATTAAATCTGTAGCACAGAAATCCCAGTTCTTCCCTCCCCACCGAAAAGACACCTGATTGCAACGTTTAATATTAACTAAGAGCTCAATTTGTAGCTCAAGTACATTTTGATTTTTTAAATTGCTTTCCTTTTCCTGGAGCATGAGTTTACACATGAAGACAAGGAAGTATCTCCATGTTACGGCGATGCTGAGAGGAGGGCTTCTGCTTTGAGACTCAGCACTCCAGTTCACAGAATGGTTCAGTTCTTTCTTTGCTTGCACTGAGAGACCTAGGACATTCAGATGCTGGTGTCCTACATCTTTCTTCCATCCCACCATGTGCTGTTTCTGTTGCTGCACTCCTGTGGTCCAGGGAGAGATGGAGAATGCAACTAGAGAGCGGGGGCGCCCAGGGTGGCTCTTGGGTGCCAGAGATGGGACAAAGGCTGGCTGAGATTCCTCCTTGTAAACCCGGGCACAGTGGGAAGAACAGATGGTTGCCATGCAGAGATGCTGCTTCCTCCCCAGGGTGCTGGGAAGCACAGTCAGCACAGCTGTAATGAGGATCACTTGTGCCTGCTTGGTTGCACCCTGCTTTTAAGTTCCAGAATAGATGAATACTGCACAACCCCCTGAAATAACATTTGTAGATGTAGACTTATATGCATCAGATACAGATATGTTCCTTTGGGTCCACACTATTTGGTGAGGGCATGAAAACTCTTTTGCTAAGAAAAGGCCCTTCACCAGTCAGATGTTCCCGTCTTGCTCCAGTGAAGCACAACTCTCCCAGCTGCCTCCAAATAGGCATGATTTCATTTCTGCTCTCTGCAGAATAAAACTGTGCTGAAAGCATCATTGCCATGGAACATATTTCTTTGGCTAACAATTGGTATTTTCTCCTCAGCTGGAAAAGCTGTGCCCACGTCTGGTTCCGATAGCTCCAGCTTCTTGGTCTTGCTCTCTGGTAGATGGAGATGTTTTGGGGCTTGCCTGTGGGGTCATGCCACACACTGCATTTGTGCACATGTGGGTTTTACGCTATTATTATTACTATTATGAATGTTATTACAGTTTTACACTAGTTGGAAAGAATAGGTAGTTATGTACCAATGTGGATTGCAGGCAGAGCCTCTGTGATAAGCACACAGATCTTCAGGACAGAGAGATGCATGGTTGCCCCAAAGCCTTTTCCAAATGCTGTGGCTTCACCTGGCACCACTCTAGGCTCTTAAATCCGATCTGCTCCCGCTTGTATTTGGTTTGGTTCATCACGATAGCTCTTAGTGCTGGAGAACACTCGCTTTTCTCCTGGAGCTCTTGCCCTCTGTGACCGTAGCAAGCAGAACACATATGGAGAAGAGGAGGCAGAAAAGGAGTTCCCCCTATTAAATATTTACCAGGCAAGCCCTTGTGCTTTCCATAGAGCAGGAGATCTTTCTGTTTGTTCTGTCTGCCTGTTCGTGCCTTAGTGTCTGTCAGGCTCTCTGGAGAGTAGCATTAAATGTGTTGCCTGGGGCAGACTTTGATGGACAAAGTGCATGCTCTTTCTCTCTCTCCTTCTGTGTCTTTTAAGGCCCAAATCAGTGTATCTTCATGTATGGCAAGCCTGCCCAGAGCTTAGATGAATTAGGCCACCAGAGGCTCATAGTGTGAATGAATACACGTGTCAGACCTCCGCAACCTGACATTTAAACAGAGCCAATGAGTCAACGGCTAAGGGAAGAGAGGCTTAAATTTTGTTGGATTTGTACTGCCAGGATGGGCATCTCAGGCTGGACCTTCCAAGCCTGTGCCCAGGCATGGAGCGGGGCTGGCAGCAAAATGAAGTGCCGTGTGGGTACCAGTTTGTGGCACCGAAATGACAGGGATCCAGGACAGACCATAACTCTTCCTTCTCTCCCATCTATGCAGCGATGACTGCTTGTTCTTTCCTGTGAAGACCATGATGGCCCACGTAGCGCCCAGAAAGGAGACCTTAGAGGCACCCTGGAGCTACTCTGAACTCAATAGTCATGGAATTATTAGTTAAGGATCAAAAACCACTTATCTACTCTTCAGGTAAATCTTAGATGAGGTAGATCAGGTGCATCTTTATCTTGCATACTGCATGATCTTCAGGAAGATGCATCGAGGATGTAGAAAGTGCACAGAAGGAAGTAAGGATCAGCTCCCCTTTAGGATTGTCATGATCCATGAGCACTGATGAATAGCAGAGAGAGTGGGAACGGGGAAGGGAAGTATTAAGGTCTTCTCCTCATACAATATCAGATGTAAAAAAGCACAAGGAAGGAGTCTTTCACCCTGTATAATTAAACTGGAAATCTTTGCTGCTGGATCTCATAAAACCAAATATAGAAACAAGTAGAGAAAGGAAAGGGCAAGGTGAGGAAGGACAATTCCGTTAGGAGATACTTAACATGAGGCTTCAGACACTGTGGTCTGATTCAGATGGAAGTTCCAAACCACCAGCTCCTACACATTGAACAGATGTGTATCGCCTTGTGCTTGTTTTTTTATGTGTTTTCCCAAGGCATCTCCTAATGATCACTGCAGGAAATAGAATCTTTGGGGAATTCACTTGTGTACTTCCCTGGAAGAATTCCTGCATTGTTGAGCAGAAATCATGCTGCAGGTTCAACTCAAGACTTTAGGGAGTCATTTCTAAGCATCTTCCAGCCATTCCTTATCTTCAAGATAGGATAGCTCTTCATGGAAGAGCTTAGAAAAATTCCTACTTTCACATGGGTCTTTCTTCCCTTGGGAAAGTCAGGAATTTCTATTCTGAAGAGCATACCTGCATATCCTTAGACCAGACTTTTGTCTCAGTGCCCTGCAGATTCATTCTGGCATGAGCCTATGATGGATGGGAAGCAGCTAGGCAATGTATGAAGGGTGTACATCCTTGTGGTGTTCTATCCAAATCCATGGAGGCAAGCAACTGGAAAATGAACAGGGAGTTGCTTAACGTGCCTCTCCATCGTGGGGATGGAGGTGCACCATGACAGGGCAGCAGATGTGGCAAGTGTCTGGGGCCTCGTGCACCTCGGAAATGCCTGGGGTTTGGAGAGACAGCGATCATTGGGAAGGAACTGGTGTGTGATGCCTGAGGAAGGTTAAATGAGGATTCATCCACCTACTTCTTGAGGCCTTTGTAAATCAGTGTTGCCTTTAAGCAAATAACCATTGCTGTTTTGCTAGCGGTGTGCGTGCGGATAGATCTATAGCAGTTTTGTGCCTTTCAACACGTAAAGGGAAAGAAATGAAAAGGAAACATGAAAGCTGCTTTTCCCACCTTGAAACTTGAAGCAACGTGCCCGCTGCGATGCGGAGAGGCATCCCGGCTATCCAGGGAGCAAAGGCTTGCCTTTGCTCTTGGATGTTTTGCCTGGAGAACTGGGCGTTGGTCTTGTGCCTTGGAAAGCGGTGAGACTGCCCATTAGCCTCAGTGGGAGCTGCCTCAATCCCTGGCTGCCCAGTGGGAAGGGAGGGAGTGGATGAGTCTTTTGCAGAAAGTCTCACCCATTCCATGGGAGTCTGGGTGCAGGGGATTAATAAGGAGGGATGTGCAACATTTGCACTGAATAACCTGCCCTCTTGGCTCTGTTTTCCTTAGCAGTACAACTGCATTCTTGCAGGGTTTTCTAGGACTCCTTCCCTACCTTCTAGGATTCCCGGGTAGGTTCCACTAGATTCTTCTCTCCTATCAGAAGAATGGCCCCCAAAAGCTAAGGAATTAGCAAGAAGTTGATCTGTACCTCTCAAAAAATTATGTATGTATTTGTTAAAAACACTCTTCAAGAAACTGATGGTATCATCTGACTGTAAAAGTGACCTTTTGGGGTGTTTAAGGCAGAAAATACTTGGGGGCTTTGGAGGTGTCCTGCACATGAGAGCTCCAGGTGATTTTCCCAGTGCTAGCAGGAGCTACCTTGACTGGGGACACAATCCCTGAGACCTTCCCATGCTGGGAACAGCACATCCCTATTCCTGCATAGGGGGTGTGAGCTTAGAGCTTGCTTCCTAGGCAGTGATTTCAGCATCGCTGTCTTCCTTGCTTGGGTTTAAACTCTCTATTTTTCTTTTTTTTTCCCGGTTTCTGGGAGTTGTGGAGGGGAAAGCTCCAGGGCTTGGTTTGCAGTGGGATCCTCCTGCTGCAGCCCAG
This sequence comes from Nothura maculosa, assembly GCA_032353885.1. Taxonomy (NCBI): domain Eukaryota; kingdom Metazoa; phylum Chordata; class Aves; order Tinamiformes; family Tinamidae; genus Nothura; species Nothura maculosa. Next base: position 259,113 of record JAUBOD010001087.1, read on the forward strand.
CAGGTCTCTGCACAGGATGAGACCGAGCGGCTGTGCCCGGGGCAGCGCATCCCGCGCATCCCGCATGGGAGGCGATCCCTGGGGAAGCAGCCGGTGCAGGGAGAGCGGGGATGTGGACAGGAGGCCAGGGCAGCCCCGGGCCTCCCCATCCCCGGCAGAGGGCACTCGGAGGCCGGATCAGACGTTCGCAGCAGCACCGATGCTGCTGGTCCTGCCTGGTGCTCCCGCTTCCCGCTCGGGGAGCAGGACGGAGCGATGCTGGGAGGAGGGAGCGCCTGTGGAAGCGCTCCGGGAATGTGTCTTTAATCGCAGCAGTGATGCATGCAGAACCAAGCGTGTCCTGCAGCTTCCTCTATGCGATCCCAGAAATGCTCCTTGCCTTTTTGTCAATTAATCCTGTTATTACTAGGGGGTTCCAGTCCGCAATTCCCCCTCAGGGTGGTGTTTATTCCGAGTTCATTGCAATTTATTCAGGCATTGCAGGCAGGCTGGGCTCAGTCCCGTGCAGTGTTTGCTGCTGCCCGGCTAATTGTACCTAGTAGCAGATACCCTGGCATCATTTCGGTGCTATTGAACAAAGAGCGCAGGCCTGAGGCAATAACCAACAATATCCGTCGAGAAGAAATGTGCAGATTCACCTGATTACAGTAAAAAAATATAAAACCAAGTTTTGTTTGGTTTCTTTTTAGATCAGTTTTCCACCCTTTAGTCTCTCTCCGTATTCTAGCTGCGGAGCTTGTGTGTGTTTTGTAATAAAATCTAGCTCCAGTCCAGCTGGAGCCTTAAAGCTCCCAGTTCCCTCTTTATTCCAGACATAGGGAGGGTGAGAGTTATAACTCATACGTGAGGATTTGGGGGTATTTTCTCTTTCTGAAGGGTGGAAAATGATGCCTTGGGAATGCTGAGCAGGCAGTCGCTCCTGGCAGCCCTGCAGCATCCTCTATGTGCAGATGCCTGCCGGGCACTCCGAAGACTCCAGTGTGGCCAGCTTGGTAGGATGGTTCATGGTGGTGGGCCATTGGGTCACCTCTGTGCTTCTTGGATCATTCGGGAAGCAGTTTTCCTGGCTGCTCAAGCACTACGTGGTGCCTGGTTCCCAGCAGGCAGCGCTGAGGTGTTGGGAACCTGGGGGATATTTCCTATTAGATTTGTTTAATAGGTTTGAGGTCAGTTAAATATGGAGTGGCAAATTAAATCCAACTTAACTACTTCCCTCTTGGTCTTCCTGCCTCTTGCAGCTCCCCTGTTGCCCCTCTAAGCGAGAACAGCTGGCAGGAGCCGATAGGCTGTGCAGCTGAGCTGGGCTTGTGTGTTGAACCCTGATGGTCGGATGTCTTCTGCAGCTGTCAGCTCTGCGCGTGCCCAAGTGCCATCTTCCTCAGGAGCAGGAGGAGCCCAGAGGGACAGTGAGGGAAAATCCTTTTATTTACAGCCAGAAGCACAACTCTTATGGTCATGGTTTGCACTGAAGTCCCCTTGAAAGGGTTAATACACAGTGTTTCATTGGAAGGTTGTAGAGAGGAAGGTCTACAAGGCTGTCAAGACATGGTCCCTGGCATGGGTATGTGCATGTGGAGAAAGGAGAAGCAGAATCCACAGCTTGGTTGGAAGATGTCAGTAAAAGCGACCATCTGGTGAAGGTGCAGAATCGAGGACCTTTGTGAGGCCAAGGCGTGGAGGGGAAAGATCCTTCCGAGGCTGCTGTCATGTCTCTGCCTTGGCATTGCACTGTTACTGGCAGTAGTGGGGCAATGTAGGGGGAAACTCAACTACTAAAGCCACGGAGTTCTGCACTGGTCTTGGTTCAGACCCAGGCCAGGCTTGCAGTGGACTCAAGACTGTGATTAGTGTTCTCCATGCCAAAGAAGAGATGCAGATGCCTCCAGAAATGATCCAGATCATCCCAGGAAAATCATGGCTGCTCCATACCTTAACTCCTCTGTCTCTCTCTCCTCAGTGGCTATAGGAGGAGCTGAAGATCTTAATGCACCTCCACACCCAAGGGTGCTCCTTTGCCCAAGTGATGAGCCCTGAAGCCCTGTAGTGCCTGTCCCACAGGGAGGTTGTGGTGCGCATGCTCTGGTGAGGTGTGACAAGAACAGGTTTTATATCTGTTATGACAACACTTCTTTCCCTGAGTGTCTCCTGATAGTGTTCACTTGGCTTCCCCTGCAGTCTGAAGGGAGGGAACCAGATGGGTTGGTCTTCAGGAAGGCGGTTGGATCACTCTGATGCCCCCAGAGCAAATGGGATGTGTGTTCTCAGGAACCTGAGTGGGAACCCGCTACCTTGGCTTAGCCTTAGCTCTTTAAGGTGTCAGGCACAGGTTTGAATTTGAACTGCTGGCCAAGGACAACATTTCTTGATTATTTTTTTTTCACATCAGAGTCTGTGAGAAAGACAAAGCATGGTGGGGAGGGACAGGGGATCAATACTAAGCAGCAGTAGCACAAGTTTCCTTGGCTGGGGGGGATTAAACACCAAACTATAGAGATATATGGAGATAAGCTAAGGCAGGTAAGAAATAGCAGTGGATTTGCTTGCAAATCCCCTACTGGATATGCCTGCTTTGGAGAGGTACCCTTATCCTGGACTCCAAAGGCATGAGTATAAACTGTGTAAAGGTCTTCACTGTTCATCTAGGTTTCTTTTGTGATCTGTGGAGAAGATACCTGAAGGTGACTCATCTCATCCCTCTCATGTCATCCTTCTGTTTTAAACTCTAGTGCAGAGATTACCCATCAACTCAAGCAAAGGTGGGGTCAACCTGCTCCACAGATGCTAGTGCCTGGGTGCAAATGCTGAGCTTTGAGGTCCTTAAAATGACTTGGTTCTCCTGCTTCACTGGAGTAGAGCTGGCAGGCCAGAGGTGACGGGCAACACATGGCAGAGCCCTGCCAGGGCTCAGCAGAGCAGGACTGCCCTGTCCCATGGTGCAAAGGCGCCTCCTCCACCTTCACATGGTGTGGGGCTGGAGGAGAGGCTCCCACTGCAGCAGGGCAAGGCGGGAGCAGCCCCAGGGTTGGACTTGATGAAACTGTGCGGATCCCAGGAAACACAGAGCACTCTGCCCTCATCTTGCAGAGGGTTCCTTGGCCTTGGCCCATGCGCTGCCATTCAGTGAGTGCTGCTGAGCACAGTCTTGCTTTGTGGTCACTTTCCAACAGATGAGCAGCTTCCTGTATCCCAGGCCCCTAGCTTTGGCCCTTCGCTTTTCCACTAGCTTTCCTACCTGCTGTCATCTTGCTGATCATCTTGTTAGCTAGCCACCCAAGGGCCAAATTTGCAGTAAGAACAGATCAGACCAGCTTTGTGTCCTCTGCGGGTCTGGATTCATTCTTTCTATTAAAGCAACAATAACAACAACAACAGCAACGATTGCATCGTTTGTGTAGTTAACTTAATTAATTGTGGCTGGGAGCTTGGCAACACCAGAGGAAATTAGCCTAGCCCTGATGATTGGATATTATTAGCAGCACATGAGATCCATCTTTTGTTTGCTGTGGCCCACACTTGTTTTTTTTTAGAGCTGTTCTTTTTGGACAGACATGTTGTGGGAGCTTGCATTAACATTTTGGCTTTCTTACTGTGCAGTCCATTCTCCTCCATATGCTAGCAGCAGAGCTTGGCAGTTTCAGTTGACTGGACTTTGCACAGCCTTTTTCAAAGCCTTCTCCTCATCCGCATTTACGTGTTTTGAGTTTCCCTTGGAGTTCTGCGCTGGGCTCAATGCAAGAGGGCTTGTTCTCAAATGGTGTGAACTGGCCTAGCTCCACTTGCTGGAGGAGAATTGAGCCATTTTGCTCAAGCAGAAGATCTGCTGCATCACGCTCCAAAAGGCCACCCACATGCACTTGCCGAGCTGGAGGTCTAAATTAGTAAAACCCACATATTTTCACATGGTTTTTGCTCTGAGCCAGAAAGTTACCCGTATTTATCAGAAATCTTCTGAAAGCGCTTGAGCCACAGTGAACAGAGAGCACATTTCAGGTTTGTGATGGAACAAAATATCAGGTAAAATGTCATCTTCCTCTTTATTTTAATGAAATCTGGTTCATTTATAAAAAGAGTCTTGTAATTCCGGATGGGAATTAGGATTGGAGATTTTTTTTCACTACTGTTTCTAATAAGCTGAGTTGCTCATAATCAAGGATCCAAGTCCATAATTAAAAGTGTTGGTTATTGGTTCTGCAGTGAATGTGGCAGGAACAGAGGTACCAGCTTGGCTTTCTGTTGTGAATGTGGGCATCATGGCCAGGAGGCCAGTGCTGGAGAGAGCTGGGATCATGCTGTGACTAAAACCTCAGTATCTTGTAGTAACATCCTCTTGGTTATCATCTGTATTGGGATTTTTGTAGGAATACCTTACAGGAAGATGATTTTTCAGATATAGGCTGCCTTCTTTTCTAATAACATCCCAACGCTTCCACACACCTTGATAAGGGCCGCTTGGCTATAGTGTGTGATACCGCAGTGAGCAGTGCCTTGGAGTGGGAGAGTTACCCCCAAAATACCTTACTCAATGCACCGACCACGAAAGAGGGAAGTGTTGGTAGCACTCGGAGAGATACGTGCATGTAGCACCTGCATTTGGTTAGCTAAGGTCAGCCCTGCATGTTTAAGAAAACTTGGTTGGAATGGGAAGCACCATTTCTTTTCAAACACCCAGCTACTAAAGTTGTCATAATAGTTGTCATGGGAGTTGTCATAGAGTCTTCCTGAATCAGCAGAGCTGGGGCTTTTGACACAATTTGAGGGATTTTTCATACATATGTTGGTTTTATCTACATCCTTGGAAGTCTGGACAGTTGAGTTAATAACCTTTAGTTTCACATGGAAATCAAAGCAAACATCTCTTAAAGCACTCGAGGTAGCAGCATGATTGCATGACATGTGGCATCCAAGATGAGATGATGCTCCTAGGGGAAACAGCAGTGTTGCAGTATTTTTTGAGGTCAGTGGTTTGCACTAGAAGGGAGTGCGATGCACATGTGCACAGTAAGCCTTGAAATCATTTCAGCTATTAAGAGTCCAAAGGCCGCCAGGAGGTGATTTTCCAGGGAATCACAAGGAGGTGTTAGCTGTGACCTTCTTGGAGCTACCAAGCAGGCAAGCTAGAGTACCTGTTCGTTAGCAACCTTGTTGGTTTTCAGAGATTAACATGTGTTAATAAAACATTTCCCTCGGTTGCTGGGCTGCTTGAAGGGCGTTTGTCATGCTCAAAGAGCAGGGGAGGATAAAGCCCTGGCTATTTAGTGAGCCGATTGTGTTTCATGGCTGTGTCCCTTCTTTGCATCTGGGAGCTGCACAATAGCACACCTGGGCCTTGGGAGACACGCTGGGGACAAAGGAACAGCCAGTTCACCAGGCAGGACAGAGCAGGTGCTCCCTGCTCCCCTGGGAGCCAGAGCAGCCTTGCAAAGCCTGGGAGCCAAGTCGAGGTCCCTTGGGTCACCCAACCTGTGTTCCTGTTGCTAGGTGTGATGGTCTGTATGCAGTCACAGAGGACAGAAATGGAACTTGGCCTCTGTGAGGCACAACCCTCCGCACCTTGCCCTTGCAGGAAACCCAGGGTAGTTGGTTCTGTTTGTCAACACAGTTCATCCTGAGTGAGCCCATAGTCTGTGGCCAGCAATTAATGCCACTTAAAAGCTTTTCAGTGGGATAATTGCCCGTTGTTCCGCAGGCATCACTCACATTCACATGCTAATGGCTGTCAGGGGCAGTGGCCATTCCCACATTGGCAGGCCAGGTAGGTTCTGCTCCCAGCGGCATGGGAAGACGCTTAATGGTCTCTATTGTCCCTGTACAAGCACAGTAACGAAAATAGGATATAGGAACTACCCCTGGTCCCTAAGGAAGCAGTGGGGATAATCCTCATCAGTCTATGTCACTTGGGCACAAAAGGCAAAATAGTGATGTGGCAGTCAAAAAAGGAGACATCCAATACAAGGGGTTGGGAAGTCTAGGAGTGACCCACCTTGGAGGACTTCCAAGAGAGCTGTTCAGGTCTCTCAGGTTGACAAGCAAAGATCCATCACATTGCTGTGAAAACCCAGAGGATTTTCCCAGACATTCTTAGATTTCAGATGTTGACCTCATCATGCTGAACATGCTGAAACCCTCGCTGGGTTTCAGTCGCCCTCTCTGTGCTCTCGCCAGGACTCTCGTGCTCTTTCCCAGGTGTTGGCCAACACAGGAGCCCACCCTCTGCCTTACCGATGTTCTGTTCCCTGCCCTGTATCCTTTGACAAGGGAGTGATGGTGCTTTCACCTTAACCACATATGTTTTTTAAGGGTGAGGTGACTTTTTTAGGAGAGAGGCAGAGAAAACATCAAGGAGAGCCTATCAACTCTCTAGACAGAATCCCACCCTGAGACTCTTGATGTCTATGAACAGGTTTAGTGTTGGCAGCTCCAACATGAAACGTAACACATCCCAACTTCTGTGTTTGTTTTCAGTAGTCTTCTTGGAGTGATCTATCTTCTCACAGGATAGGAAATCTGTCTCGTTATCAATTCCTACTCATTTTCTTTATATTTTGTGTGTTTATTCCCATGGAAGTTAGGTTGATGCTGTGCAGACCATTTGTGATGCATACTGGAATTCATGTAGATATTTTCCAATCTAGGTAATTGCTCTTATGCGATGCACTATATATGGTACACTGGCAGTAGTAGAGATATGTAGGCTAGAAATGGTCCCAAGCGATGGCAATATGTTCCTCTGGGTCCATCGTGCAATAATCACACCTAGATTGCAAGCTGTTGACCAAAAATATTACCAAACCCCATGCACCTCTCTTTCCTTCTGCGGTGGAGGTGTTTGTGTCAAAAGATCAAAAAGGATAGAAGAGAAGATGCTTTCTGGAGGGACACCTGCCTCTCTGAACAAGTCGGTGAGGAAGAGGGAAGGCAGGGATGGCCTACAAGGTTCTCTGAGCTCCCTTTATGAGGGTTGGGTCCATTGGGGAGCCCATTCTCAGCGCTTGCACAGGGACACCAGGAGCGCTGAAGCCCCTCTCCCCTTTTGTGTTGTGTTTTGGGCTTGTTTTGGGCGGCAGAGCCGCATTCCTGGCTCCGCACGGCGCCGCCCCGGCCTTGCCGTCGCGCTGCCACCCTGGGGGTGGAGGCCACGTCTTCATGGAGGCGACAGCGGAAAGGCCCGCGCCGCTCGCACGCACACAAAGGCCTGTTTTCAAACACCCTGAAGAGAAACTGTTTCTATCTCGGGCCTTTAATGACCTGGATTGTTCATCTTTGGGAGAAAAGCCACGCTAGGAAGCTATGTGGCCACAGCTGCTTTTTCACCATGGCCGTTCCTTGCTGGCAGAGCTCTGCGCTTGTCCTTATTTATGACACATATTTTTTTAAAAAAATAATAAAACGAGAAGGGAGTTTTATTTGCCTCCTGCAGCCAGCCTTGCTGCTAGCTATAGACAGGCACGTTTGCAGCAGCAGTTTGTATTTTCCCTGGGAGAGGGGTCCTGTGCCCTGCGTATTTCAGTGTTGAATAAATAGTCCCCCGTGTTGTATGCGGTGGCTCGGGGCACCCTGCTGCGATCATGTCCTTAATACAAACAATGCGGCACATTGATGCCGAGCTGACCGCGCTGACCCCCAAAAGTTTGTTCCCTCCACTGGGGCTCCTCGGCCTTTTCATGTGCCTGAATGGCCAGCACAAAGCCCGCGCCGCATCCACAGGCCCCTCCTAAACAAAACTCGCCGCGGCCGGCGGGAAGGAGCGGGAGGTGCTGGGGGGAGAGGAAGGAATAGGCAAACCTTGACCCCTTGCGCCTCAAAGAAAGTGGAGGAATTTGCATTTTAAACCTTAAGATGCTTGTGCTGCTCTGCCTGCCTTGCCTCCAGCGTGCTGCTCCGCTCCCCTTTCCCAAGCGTCCTGAGAAGCTCGGCGCTTGCGGCGTCCCAGCCGAGCCGCCGTCCCTGCGCCGGGCAGCATCCCCTGCTGCGAAGAAAGGCCCTTCTCCCCGCTCCTTTGCATTCCTATTTTTCCACAGATGAGAAAAGGGAGAGAAAGCGCGATGCTTAATAAGGGAGGCGATGGGCTCCCTCCCTGCCCCCTGCGCCGGCGCTCCTGGCGAGCGGGCGTCTGCCGGGACCGGCTCTGGGGCTGCTGGGGTTTGTGCCGGAGCGCAGAGGTGGCCGTTTCCCATGGCCCGGGGGTGGCCGTGGGTGACGTTGTGCCTTGCAGCATGCAGGGCTCGGATATGCGCTGGCCCTGGGAGTGATTTTCTGCTCTACGGGGTGGGAAGCAGCGTCGCAGCTTTGCAGGAGTTTCTGCTGTTTGTGTGTTGGGGAATGACCTGCTCTGGGGGGATATTTGTTGCAGATTATAGCCCATCCAGGCCACATTGGCTCCCTGCTTGCAGCACTGCAGCAGCAGCAGGAGGACATCCTTGCTGTCGGGACTGACCTGCTATGGAGCTTGCTGTAGCTTGCATAGCTGGCTGTGGCACCCTAATGACTGATGGGTTCATCTACCTGCATGTCTGTCTGTCAGACTTGCTGCTGAAGTTGCTTATTTGACTTGAAGCCCCTGGCCTTGGAGCTGTGCTCCCAGCGGACCTCGCTTCCCTTTCCAAAGGACAGTGCTCTTGAAGGCAGCACAGTTTGCACTCTGGAGGGAAACAGGGCACTGGGGCTGCAGGTCAGGACTTCTGGGTGCCGAGGTTTGCAGCAAGCTTCAAGGTGCTGCTGCAGTGCGAGCAAGCAGGAAAATAGGCCATGAGCTGCTGGGCAGGTTGTACATCCTCATCTCTGGCAGCAGCACTAAGGTGGCCACCTTGAACAATTTCCTTGGGTGCTGCTCAGAGAAATTTCCTTTCTTCTTGGGCTTCTCCCTTCTACCTTGCTGTCCTCCATGAAATTTGGAGCCTCTTTGCACAGCTACGTTGTGCTTTCTTTAAACAAGCGTGGTTCTGTCTGCTGCGCAGCTCTCCGGAGGGTCTCTGACTTTGTCTTTAGGAAACTGCATGACCATTTCTGTCTGGAATCTCTTCTTTTCTTTCTTTTTTTCCTGTCCTATCCTTTCCTTTTTTTTTTCTTTTTTTTAGGCTCATTAAGAAATCAATAAGCAGCTCAGTGGGGCTTTGCTTAACCTGATTCTGGGAGTATTTCTTACCCCATGAAACGTGAACCGAGTTCTTAAATTGATTTCATTGCTTTTGCTCATTCCCTCTTGATAATATTCCAGGCACTGCCCTTCGCCTTCCTACATTAATTCCCAGACAGGGCAAGGTCCTCCTGGACCAACAGCTTATCTGCAGGACAGGGACCGTGTGGGAAGCAGCAGCTACCCAGGAAATTGCCTGCTCTGTGGGGAGACACAGATCTGCCTTGTCCTGTTTGCACAACACCTACATGGGCAAAGAAGAGGAGGAGGAAACAGTGGTTTACATCTCGGGGAGATGAAGAACCATAATGACAACTTAATGCTTGCTTAGAAATGCCCCCTTCTTCTAGTTGGTTCTTTTAGTTTGACCCGCTTATCAATCATCCAGGATCAGATCAGATCATGCATCATGGTCTGATATGTGTTGGCAAAGGAAGGGTCCCAAATGTGTCCAAAGAAAGGGTCCTTCCATGAGAGCCTTTTCGGGTGTGATACAGCAGGTTGCTATTGGATTTCTGCTGTTAACTTTCCATCCTCTGCTACGGGCTGTTTTGAGAACACGAGTTTCTCTAATTATACCCAAGGTTATTGAGCTCCCACTAGACACGTTACAACTTGAGACTTCCCTTTCATGGGGAATTCTGACAATTCGCTTTCATTTTTGAGCTTTTATTTGGAGATAGAAGTCTCGGTCTCATCGTTTCCCACAGAGGAAAACCTCTGGGACTATTTTAAGTAGGTGAACTAGATTTCAATTGTGATTTCATTTATGTGTGTTTTAAAGAACTGGGAGGAAAGACCAGGAGAACTGAATGAACTGCAATCCCAGTGCAATCCCAGGATAAAGATATAGGCAAATCACTTATATTTGGTGATTTATCTGCTAGGTAATCTGCTGATTTATTTTTATGGAACTGATTTCAAACAGAGGTTAATGAAGAGCTACAGATGATGCACATTTGTGTCAACCCTTTGTTTCCAGCTCTACCACCTTTGCTTAGCACTGATCCTAGCCCATGTGTTTCCTCTTCATACAGAGATATCGGACAGTATTTGAACAATATCGGCTTGTGTTTGCAAAAAGCCTGCAGCCTCGTTTGCTGTTTCTTAGTTTGTGGTTAGTGGACGATGATGCTCATCCAGTAGCAGTGGTGTAGGCAGTGGCATGAGGTGCAGGACCATGGTGAATGGAGCTCAATAGCTTTTCTTTGCAGGAAAAGCTCTTTTCAGCCATGCCCTCAACACTATGGAGCTGCTGGCCAACACGTATGAGATGGGTCTTTTTATGTGTGTCTGAAGGCTGATCAATCAACCTTGCACAAATATGACCAGTAGAACAGGTGGAACCTCCAAGGCAAGGTACAGCAACTGGTAGTCAGTGCTTGATTGCAGCTCTACCACAGGCAGGTGATTGGTCCTTTGCTTGCTCCAGATAACACTTGATCCTAGCTCCTTGTATCTGTCTTTCATCCTGATACACCATGAGAATCGTGTCTCTACCTGTCACAGAACAAAGAGATGTCCCCAAAAATTACAGATGGCCTGTGGAAGAGCCAGGGTGCCATCACCTTCTCTGGACAGTAGGTCGCACTCCAGGAAGAGGCTGCAAATAACCCCATCTTATGTCCTGTCTTTGCCTTCCTTAGCCATCCAGAGCAGGAGAGCTTCCAAGGGGAAGCATTGGGTGGAGTTTGGGAATGCTGGGTAGCAAGTCCTCCTGCAGAGGACAGTTGTCATGCTTTAAATGATGAAATTCTAGAGCAAGATCTCATGAACTATGATTGCAAGAGATGTATGGGCTATGGAGAGTCTTTCTGCACTGTAATTGCTTCTCAGGGAGCCTGCAGCCCGGCTTGTTGGAGAAGCCCTGGCAGAAACACAAGTTGTGTTTGCATACACATCATATTGTCTGCTCCGGCGTTCCATATGGATAAAGTCCTGAACCAAAGTCCAGGCCTAAAAACAAAACACAAGACTTTGCAGCTCTGCCTAAAGCTTCTTGTGTAGCTTGTTGTGTCTGTCCTCATAGTCTGAAAATAAAAATATGTTCACAAGGACTTTATAAGCACTGCCAGAGAGGAAGAGCTGTCAGTCAGCCTGTGTCTGGCCAGGCTACTCCAAGTGCTTCCAGTTTGGGAACCGGGTTTTGCAAAGGGAATATTGTTCATGTAGGCTAGATTTTCCCTTTATTTTTTCTTCTTTTTTTTTCCCTTTTTTTTTTTTTTTGTTGTTTTGCAAGCCCTGAAAGGAACAGTCTCTCTCTACGTTCTTCTAGCTTTAAATGGAGGGAAAAGGGGGGAGGCAATGAGAGCAGAGAAGGAAAATCCATTTGCTGCAGTACTGTCAGCCCCTTAGTTTTCCTTCAAGTCTGACAGGCCTAGGATTAAAGGTTTGGTTACAATGGCCTGACAGTACACATTAACAGCCTTGAATGTCTTAACAACCCGACTACTGGAGATGCATTCAGAAGAGTCTGTGAACTGCTTTTCCCCTTTAAAGCTCCTGCTAGACCATGTTGTCCAGAGAAAATCTTTTGTGGCTAAAAATGTATAGACTTTTCTTTCTTATTCTCCAGCATGTACATACACAAACTCCGATTTCTTTACTGTTGCCTTTCCCATTGGTTCTACACCTAGTTTTCCTGGAACCGCTCTACTTGTGAAAAATTTCTCATGTTGACTGCCCCGTGAGTTTATATTTTAGCCAGATTTTCACCTAGTGTAAATGAGCAGGACCTCTCACACCAGTGGAGTTATGCAGGTCTATTCCAGCTGAAGGGCTAGACGTGCAAAATACAATTTTTTTTTTTAAAAAAAAAGGGGAAGGCAAGGGGGAAGAACCTATGATCAAATAAAATCCCTGTATTGATTGGCTCCATTTGCATCATAAAATGGAATTCACCAACCGTGGCATTTGCGTGGACTGTGAACTGATGGACAGTGATTGTAATAACCAGGGTGTGTTGTTATTCGCAGTGCATAATAATTAAGTTTACATGGGGCTATTTCCAGTCACTGGCAAGGCCCAGGGGTGTGTTTCCTCTCCCTCAGTCTCCAGGCAGCCAGCCCCATTTGATTAACTTATTATTTTGTTTGCAGACCTATGGGGGCAGGGCAGGAGGAGGGGTTCCGCTGGTAAAATCCAGCAAGAGCCCCTGAAAAGGGGCTTGGATCTTTGCTTTCCCTTTGCTTTCGCCCCAATCTGCATGCCTCCCGAATCACGGCCTCCGCGGGGAGTTCCCATGGGATTGGCTGGCGCGGCGGCTCCTTGCAGGGCTCTGCTGCGTGGCCGGGATGCGGCTCCCTGGAGCGAGCGGCGCTCGCCTCCCTTTGCTCCATGTCCATGCCCCATGCTGCAGGAGTGCAAGGGCTTTGGCTCCAGCTTTGTGCTTCTATGGAATCCAGTGGGATTGGTGTGGAGATCATGATGACATCCCGGGATCTCAAGCATGGGATCTTAAGCCCCTTTCTCAGGTTGGGAGGGTGTGCAGTGTGGAAGAAGAAGAGGATGTGGAGGTAACTGCAGCACACAGAGCATGGGAACTTCCAGAACAGAGCTGAACCCAAGGCACATCCATGCCTGCTTTTTTTTAGGATTTCCTCTCCTATTATCCACCAAAGAAGGTGCATGCATAGCAGGCATTTCCCTGGGAGAGTAAGGGCGTATGTTGTGGAATATGAGTTAATCTTGGAAGGACCAGAGTGCTTGAACAGTTTTGATGATCTCCATTCTAGCAGAGGGGAGAATTAATCTTCTAAGAGGAAAACTGATTAGCAGAAGTGAGGAGGGTGATCTGCAAAAGGGGAGGGTGAAAGGGGGAATAAATGAGAATTAATTTAGCACAAAATCAAGATGTCAAGAACAAAATTAATCAGGAAGCAAGGTTAATTAATTAATACATCCTTAAACCATCACAGCTACAACAACCTCACTGGCATCAATCAAGACACTGAGAATACTGAAGAAAAGGAACTGTTTAATTGTCCCTAAACCTATGCTAGATGCCTAGGAAGCAGAATGGGGGAGACACAGTTGCTATGTTTCCACCCAGCTGGTTGATATCACCAACACACTGTGGGGAGGTTTGCAAATCCCAAAAGCTGAAGTTGTGGCTTATAATTTGATTTGGGAGTGGGTAAAAAAGTGGGAAGTGGGAAGTGGGTAAAAAAAGATGCTCTGGGAATAATAGGATCTGTTTCTTAAATTCTGGCAGCTTGAAAACAAGTGACAAAACTCACAGGTTAGTAGGACCCCAGGAGATGATGTGGACCCAAGAACCATATAAACCATTGACAGCAGCATTTAAAAAGTAAAGAAGTAGCAAGTATCGAAAGAAAAGGAGCAAACAATGTCCCATTTCAGACATCACTGTTCTACCCAAAACAGTGTTAATCTGACTCTGCTCTTCTGTTGGTGTCTGACAGCTAGGCTAGTGTTGACTGATGGGAGCTAGGGAGTCCTCCATCAGGGGAGTCCTCCATCAGCATCTCTGCTGGAAGATGAATTGAGCGGGTTGGAAAGGTGATACCCAGCAGGGAAGCAATGCCAGGCATCGGGACACAATCCAACTGGTAGCTGCTGCTTCTGTTTCCCACTCTTTTTTCCTTTTTTTTTCCTTGAATACCTGGTTCTTCACAGGCTGCTTGACAGAAGCTATTCTGCATATGTGCATGATGGAGTAGGAGATTTAGTTCAGTGCAGCCATCCCAAAGCATCAAGCAGAAACCCTCTAGCTCCCCCTCTTCATGCCAGTGAGGAGAGATGGGGATCTCCTGGGTAAGGGCCACTCCACCAGATTTCAGTTCCTGAATGATGACTTGAAATCACACTCCACCCATGACTCTGCTGCTGCTGACTGCAGTAGGTGCATCTGTAGTTAGCTTGACCAAACCCTTCACCTTCTCATGGCTAAATGGAAGCAAGCTCAGTCTCACCCTTGGATTTTTCAGAGGCATTTGACTGATCTGGCATTGACAGATCTCAGATTGAAGGCTTGGCCTTAACTCCGTGCATTTCCACAGGCTTCCCAAGGGATCTGGAGTGGTAGGCCTGATGCTGTGTAATATTTCCTTCAATGATTTGGGAATGAATACAAGTGCCAATACCTTATCCTAGAAAAATTAGGCAGATTATGATGAGGGCCAGGAGTGCTTTGTGAAAGCATTAAAACCCATTAAACCCAATGTGCTCTGCTATGGTTAAAGTTAGATATGGAAAAAGGAAGAGTGCAGGCTGTTTCCTTGGAGTGAAATGTGAGTGAATGGACATGAGAGGCATTTATCATGCAGGATATATTAGAACACGAAAATTTGAGGAAAAAAAGGTAAAGGAACCAAAAGAGGAATAGGAGAAATGCATATCTAGTGGTGTTAAAGAGGGAAAGATTTTTTTTTTAACCAGTATTTAAAAGCAAGATGAAATTATCAGTGTTTTTGTTCCTTTGTTATTTGGCCCAGGTGAACCAGGGCATTTCCGTATATATATTTAGGAAAAGTCAGATGATATGTTCCCATTCTGTGATGCTAATCCAAAGGAAAACTGGACAATAAGAGTCCCACGTTTTTAGAAATGGCACCTCTGAGTTCATATATATATATATATATATATATATATATATATATTTGTGTGTGTGTGTGTGCATGTATAAAAATGTTTGTGTGTATATGTAGTATATGTATATATTTCCCCATTGCTGTGAATTGTTAGCTCAGGATGGGAGGTTTCACTCTGCTCTAGTTCAGCCACAACTATTGGTCATGAGGCAGGAATCAACGTGGGGTGGTCCTCTGACCTGGGCTTTGCAGCAGGTCAAGCTAAAGAATCACAAAGGCCCTAAAATCTATGAATAAGTGCAGTTCTTCAAGAGTCAGTGCCCCAGTTTTATAGTAGTCTGGTAAGGGGCCTTAAATGGGTGACAAGGTAATTTCCATACAGCTTAAGCACATCCTATCTGCAGTCTCATTTTAAAGAGAGATTTGACACAGGCTGATTTTCTGCAGAAATGCGAGATTTGCAACCTGGCCCAATCTGGCCCATTTGAGTCCAGTGTCTTCTGCACTAATAAACCGTGATGCTTCAGAGAAAGGACAGTAAGAATAAAAGCAATTTTCTTCCCTTAATGCATCTAGCAGTAATGCATGTGGAAAGGGTGACTGGGGGTAGAAATCACTTCTCTGACCATTGCAGGTGACCAGCTCGGGAGGTGTGATTGCCTCTCCTATGCTCATATGCAGGCTGCAAATATTTATTAATGGTCATAAAATATCCTGCCTGGTTTTCGAATCCAACCTGCAGTGTACGCCTTGACCACCATAAAGTTTGACTGAAAACTACCACAAAAGGTTTGAATTACTCCTGGTGGCAATAAAAGCATTCTTCTGGCTAATGCTTTGCTTTATTGTTAGCTTTTATTTTTCTCAGTCCCCCTTCCTAGGAGCAAGACATAAACAACGGGGCCTGAGTTGTCGTCCCCCCACCCTCTCACACCTACATTAATAAGATCCAGGAACCAGCAAAAGGAATGAAACAGCAGCAGAGTAGTCAAGGAGGAGAATGGCTCGCACGAAACCCTGCCTGTCTGATTTTGAAGGAGGTGCCATTTAGAGAAGCCCTTTTTCTTCCCTGCAACCTGCAGGGCCTGGATGAGTAGAAGTGTTAGACTGAAGCACTCATTTCTTGTTGTTTTCCATGGAGTTCAGTGCTACTACATTTTTTTTAATAGATTTAAATAGTCTTTTTTAATCTAGCTTTGTTTCAAAGGTGAATTAAACTTTCTTGCCGTACAGGCACTTCCAAACAAAAGCATGTGCCTAGAAGCAAAACAAAGCATCTGTGTGCAGCAAGTCCACCTTCAACTCTCACCTGTAACAAACTCAGATAAACTTTTGTCTTTCCGTCTAGCCTAAGCTCTTTGGGAATTAGACATCTTGCTTTTCAGCTGCAATTATGTCCCCTTCCAGGCAGGAAGCCTTGAGAACAGCATGCTGATGTTGGGAGGCCTAACTGGTGTGTGCCACTGTGGTGCTCTGGGTTATGCTGTGCTGGGAAGGACCTTTAGAGCTGCAATAAGTACAACCTGTCTAAGAACTAGGTGAATATGGTTCAAAAAAGGCCTTCACCTGAAAGCCTGGGGGAAAGGAGGTGAGAAAGTAGACCTAGGTGATGCACCTGGGGCTGACGATTCCTTGCAGAGCATTTCTGGGAGGTGAGATGAGTTTGGAGGTTGTGCTGACTGAGCCGTTCTCTGTATCCTGTAATGCCCAGGGCTGCTGCAGGAAGGACCTTTCTCTGCATCCTCCCCAGTTGGCCCTGCTCACCAAAGGGAGCAGTGGTTCTGTAGAGCGAGGGAGATGATAAATTAGCACTTCCAAGCTTGCACCCAGGACACACATATGCTGAGCAGGTAGAACTCCTGGCCAGCCCGTGGGTCAATGCAAAGTGTGTTCCTGGGAGCCTTCCCTGGCTCTTCCCAGGACCTGCACTTATGTGCAGGTTCCTTTTGAGACAAGGAGTGTGTGAAAACAACCTGGATGCAGCAAGCAGGAATCTGAATGTACCTCTTAGTCTCGCTCTCTGCTGTGTTGGGCCACTGATGGCCAGTCCAACGCGTCCCTGATTTATCAGATGTCTCAACACGGCGCTTTGGTGGTGTCAGGGGCTCTTGTGCCTTATATCATGCTTGCCTTTCTCCCTGCCGAGCTTGTGTAAACAGTTGTGTGTGGCCAGCAGAGCAGGGTGCGGACAAAGAGCCCTCCCAGCAGAGCACGAGTAGCTTCTTGAACAGCTCTAGATAACGCTCGAGAGGACGCGGCAGAATGGGGCCTCCCTGCCGCGGGAGCCTTTCTCTCTCTTGCCCAGCTGAGATTTCCCTCCTCTGCAGGGAATTCAGGAGTGGAGGCGGGGGGTAGAGTAGCGGGATTTGCACTGTGATGCTTGAGCTGCAATGAGTTATGGAAATCCTTAAATCCTCCTAAGAAAGGGCAGTTAAAGCCAAACCGAAAATTAAACACTAAGCTGGTACAAGCCATCGCACCTATAAATTCCATGCTGCTGCACTTGATTCCCACAACACCCTTCCTGCACAAGGGAGGGATTTACGGCACCGTCTGCAGGACTCTGCAAGGCCCGGCCCTGCCATCCCACCCGTGGGCAGGGAAGGGGAGAGCAAAACAGGCCTGAGGCGGCCAGCGAGGGAAGACCGTGCGCCTTCCCCTGTGTGTCCAGAGTGTTTGGATAAAGGCATCTCCTAAAGGGGAACCTTGTTTGCTTTGGACTTCATTGAGTGAAAGGCTCTCAGCCCCACGAGTGCCGAGTTATTCTCTTGTCTAGTGGCTCCTCAGCAGCCCCCGCCAACAGGGAGGAGGCTTCCGATCTGTGAAAGGGGCCCGGCTCGTTGAGATTCTCTCTGACTTAAGTTTATTGGTTTTTCCTGAGGTCCATTCATTTGAATAGCAAACAATGGCCTGCGGCAGCCTGCCCTGAGCGCCGCGGCCGGGACAATGCACGGGCTGAAACGAAGCCAGGCCATGGGGCCCTCGAAATGGAGAGCGATTTCCTTCCGCGCGAGCGCGGAGGTGGAGGCCGGCTGCCTTGCGGCCTCGCTCCATGGCAGAGGGCGCCCCAGGAAGGGGAGGGAGGGACCTGTGGAACAGGGAATGAGGCCGGCTCATTCCCTGAGGATCGTAGGAGCCTTTTTGGTTTCATATTTATAACCACCTCCTGCTTAGAAGCAGAGAGACGTGAATGCTGGGGAGTGTATCATAGGATCACAGAATGTTCAAGGTTGGAAGGGACCTCTAGAGATCATCTAGTCCAACCTTCCTGCTCAAGCAGGGACACCTAGAGCATGTGGCACAGGTATATGCACTTCCTCCCCTCTCCATCCCAAGGAGAATGCAGGGAGTGAGCAGTGAGAAGGGGAGCCCCACAATTATCCCTTTTCTGCAAAAAGATGAGCTCTGTTGATGCTCCCAAGGGTGCCTGGGCAGCTCAGGTCAGTCTGGTCTTGTTGAACGCGTTGAGAGTTGGATGGTTGCACTGGGACATCCAGAGCACTTTGCGTTTAGGCCTGTGTAAATGAGATTTGGGAGCACAGTGGCAAATGATAAGAAATAATTATCTCCTATGTGTATTTTTAAGTATTTTTAAGGCCTGATTTCTACTCTTGTGATGACTCAGAAAGCCTCAGTGTTGCTTCACTGACTTGGGTGGAGTTTTCTCCTTATTTATGCTGCTCGGAGGGAGGGAGGCTGCTCCTGGAGCTACTCCACTGCTGTTGGTTAGTTAAAAGCCACAGCATAAGTGTTAGAAACAACACACACTGTGTGATTCACTTATTTTTCTTTTAATTCATTAAATGCTTCTGAAGTTTTGCCTCTGCTTGGCCTTGCTGTCCTGGAAAAGCCCAGAATCTAATCTGCTAGAGCAAGTCTTTCAGATTCCCAAAATGCAGCAGGTTTAGCCAAAAACATTGGGTGCTTCAGCAAAGCATGGTTTGGGCCGAGGCATGTTGAAACACCACGGCTTTAGAGACACTTGGCAGTTGCAAAGACAGCAGGAAACCCCTAAAGAAACAGCCTGGGCACTGCTGGACCATTTGCTCCCAAGCATCATGCAAAACACTGGTCAGATCCTATGACATGTGGAGGAAATACAGTTATTACACATATTACTGAATCTGAGAACATCGTTATATCCTGGCAGGGGAATTTGTAAGGGAAAATCCAGCCTCACTACATCAGCACACCGTGTTGCAAGGTCACAGTGTGGATTTGGGGAGAATGCATGATGTATTTTTTATGGTAAAACTTGCCTGCATGATAATCAGGCCTGAATCATGCAGGTCCAGAGCTGTCTGGGTCTGTGTGGCAGGAGCTCTCAGCCTTAGCATCTTTTCCTTGACGTTGAGGATG
>JAUBOD010001087.1:278256-290568 GCA_032353885.1 Nothura maculosa
GATGAACCTCCTTTGAAGTGAGGATGGTTTAGATGAACTCACGTGGCCTTTCACTGGGAGTTGATGTGAATTTGGTAACCTTGGCTGCAGAAAGACCCGGGAACAGGGGCATGATCCAGGGAATTTAAGTGTTTGGTGGCAGGGGGCAGTGGCAGAGTGCAGGGGTCCTGCCCTCTGCTGGGGTCACAACACTGGTCTTTTCTTGTCCAAAATGGGTATTTGGGCCATCCTAAGGGCATTTGGGCCATCTTTTTGACCGATTTGTATTCATGTGCAGAACAGTACATGCTTCATTTTACTGTGAGAGGAAGACCAGCAGAATTCTACTCTAAAAGCACAAGGCAGAAACCTGGGAGACCTGTTCTCTGTTTTCTCCTTGATCTGGTGAATGCCTTCAGCCAAGTATCATTCAGCTTTCTGTTTCTCATGTGTAAAACTCCATGAGAGACCTTGTTCTCTGTGGCAGAGCTCTGTGATACCCACTGATGAAAAGAGCTTTCTAGAGTGGCTATGCAAATATTGAAGGAATATTTTCTGTGTTATGCCCATGAATTAGAACAAGCTGCAAGATAGCAAGAGCTATGAGACCTAGTTTTGAGACCTAGCCTAAGAGACCTATGCCTACTGAGACCTGAGGATAAGGGCACATTGGTGGCACTGCCACCCCACAGCTCAACAGCAGTTGTCAGAGCAGTGGTAAATCTTTCTGGAGACCTTATTGCTGCCCTTTCCTAGGTCTCAGAGTGGAAAAGACCATTCGCTTCTTTGAGGACCCAAATCTTGGCCTCATCTCCGAGGTAAATCAGAGTACATCCGCATCAAAGAATGGTATCTGAGCATCTTGTTGGCTCTTCTTTGCCAGAGCAAGTTGTCCTTTGGTCCACACAGGCTTTGCCCAGCTCTCTCATGCTGTTCTTGCCTTCATTTCTGAGCTCTTACCACTGAATACCCACAATCACATTAAACTTTACTGTTGCCGGGTGGTTGCCAGCTCTAGGGCCTATTGCTGGTCTTTGCTCATCAAGTAACCCAAGCAGAGATCAGATATGCCAGATGTCCTGTGCGTGAATTGTTCTTTATCTGATGTTGTCAACTTCAGCTCCCCATGGACTACTGGAATTCTTGGGAAAGACAGCTCTGAGCACTGTCTTGAGCCACAGATCACTGGTTAAGACCTTGCCCCAAGGAGGGCAGAAAATCAAGTAGGTTTCAATGAGACTGGGAAGAGAAACACTTTAAATATAAGAGGCTCTATAAGAGCCTCATGCATTGCAGAAGGAAGCCAATGGCAGAATCCAGCTCACTGCAGGCTGTTTGTTTATTGCAAGTGCCACCCGATTTTGCCTATGACTTGGAAAGAGGAGCCAGTGGTATGTTTGGAGAAGGTTGTTGTAGGAATACTGAGGGGAGTGTGCTGAGGATTTGGGAAACATTATTATGGAGAGAAATCCAGTTTATTGGATTTATCTTTTTTTTCTCTACATAATTCTTTCACTGAGCTTCAAACTTGGAAGGGAACTAGGTTTGCTTCTTTAGCAGAGCTGAGAGAAGGAACAGCCCACAAGTACCATTGATTAGAAATGAGAGGAAGAGCAGCAAAGGTCTGGAGACCGTATCTAAGAAGGGCTCAAAGATATCCGAGCATCCACAGTACTGAAGGAATAAGGGCAATGGAGAATATATACTAAGCAAAAATCTCTGCATGCCCCCACAGAGTGCCAGAGGTGGCAAAGACATGGAGACAGGCTGAGTTAAGACCTCTGCAGATCAGGGATACATCCTGTGGGACATTTCAGGTCTTGAAACTATATTTTCAGTCCTTGGGGGCTAGAGCAGATCTGGGTTATACGCTCATGCTTTGCTGAGGTGAAGTTTCCCACCTGCCTCTTTGTAGATTATACTTAATTCAGGATTTCTTGTTTTGTTTTGTTTTGTTTCTTTGTCTTTTGCTTTGTTTCTTTTCTTTCCTGTAGAGGTTAGAGCTTTGAATATACACGCACTGCACTTTGTCTGGTGGGAGCTAATGCTCTTACTTCATTCCCATCTCCAGGAGCCTCCAGGATGCTATTCAGGAGCCTCTGCCCTTGCCCATCCTACAGCGAGGTGGCATTCAGAAAGGTTATGTTTAACCTTGACTTTCTGTTCTTCATGGTTCCTCTTGGCTGGTTCTGGGTCATCTGGGATGCCTTGCCACTGAATACAGCACCTGTTTTCTGTGTTTCAGCCTAGTTGTAATTGTGTTCAACACAAATCTCATCCCATGGCCCAGGAAGTGGCAGTTCTTCGAAGGGAATCCCCCTCTTCTAATTCAATTAATGTTACAGCTAATTTCCACCCTGGGGCTGCGTCCCACTGCCTTTGAAGTCAATAATAGTTTTGTGCTTCCCTTCAAGTGGAGCAGGTTGGAGCATGTCCCTTGCAGCGAAAGGCTTTGCCAGGCATTTCAAAGAGCGGTGTGCATTTTTATGCCAGGAGGCTGCATCCTGCTCCAACTGAAGTCGTTCATTTTAGCAGGATCAGACCCTTAATCTTAATTCTCTGCCAGTCAGGCCAGGTTGATGTCAGGAGATGGAGTGCATTTGTTTCCAAAGCACATTAAAGATCTCAGATCCAGGGTTGTTCCCCTGTAGAAGTGAAGTATTATTGCATGGTAGCTGTTCTGGATGTACAGCAGTGAAATGTACCTTTGAATTTATTTGCTGCCACAGTCTTTATGTATGTATTTAAAATGTCATTTGGATCATCTTTTCATTGTTTTGAATTAATGGAACGAAAATCACAATCAATTGGCAACAAGACATTCATTTGCCAGATCAAGGCAAAGTATGAAGAGCCAAATAGTGAGAAAGCTTTGCTCAGTGTCTGCAATATCATAAATCTAGACAGTGATTTTAGATATCTAAAAGTTGATTTTCTTCTACATTTGACACATAACTTAAGTACTAAAGATGAGAGTATGGTAAATTTTGACCACATTTATTGTCTGTGAAAGGCAGAGGCATCTCCTGGAGGTGTTCAGACCATAAGAGAATCCTTTCTATTGTGTGTGGGTTTACGGAAGTATCAAGCAAGTTTCAGCTTTGGACTGATTTCAGAATAAAAATAATCTGTGGCATGAAAATAAAACAGGAGTCCTTGGTGTGCAGATGGAGCCATAGGGAAATGACATGCAATCCCATGACTGCCCAAAATGGAACATTCGACATATTTTGCAATGATTCAACTATTAACAAAAAACTTGGAAAAACTACTGGAGTTCTGCTAATGTTTGTGTTGCATTGTGGGAAGAAACAAAACTGCAGTTTTTGGTCAAAGTTTAGCTTAGATTCTAATGTATACAGCTGCATGAGAAGGTTAAAGTTGTCAGTGTGAAATTCCCCCAAAGTGAGCAGGAGAGATTTTTTTCCTTTGCCACTCACTCCCTTCTCCACTTACTTAAAGCTTTGACATGGAGAGGAAGCCAATGCAATACCCCAGCGTGCCTCTCAGGATGATTTCTAAGCTCCATGCTGCTTATCAGCCCGAATTGCTGAGGACTGCATGGTGTGAGAGGACAGCAGCTGCTGGCCTCTGATATGATAGGAAATGATGGGTAAGACACTAGGCAATGAATATGTAAATAGTTATACGATCCCTAAGGGATAATTGCTTTGTTGTAAAATAGTCTCACCAGGAAAGCTTATAAACATGACAAGTCTCATTGTGCTTTTGGGATAGACAAGCAGCCCTAGATAAATATCTGAGCTGTTTGGGATGTTGTTGGGATTTGATTTGGCGAATTAATGTAAAACACACTCTCCTCTTGCTAGTGTTATTTGGTGTGACACTGTGCAGTTTCATACTAACTTGCATGGAGTGAGAGGCATTTATGTTTATCTGATTGGACAGAGAAAACTCTCAGCCTTAGCCTCCAGCAACAGTCAAGAGTTAACAGGCTCCACGCTGGAGAGAGAAACCCTGGAATCCTCCAGATCCCCCAGTCCCGTAGCCCTTCTTCCTGGGATGGACATAGAGATCCTGAACTCAAAAAGAACGGGAATCCGAAATTCCCCTTGGGATCTCTGTCTCTATGTGTTTATGAGGTTGGTCAGTCAGATGGTTTCATTTCTTTTTTTTGCTCATAGCTCCTGTGCCAGGGACACTCGTGATGGTGCTGGGAAGTTTGCTTAAGAGAAGACTGAATGAAAATGAAATAAAGCAGCAATTTTTACAGGTGCAGATCTGGTGCTTAGGATAAACATCGGCAAGTTTGGATTTCCTGCCTTCCACTTACAGTAACTGTCTAATCTATCTCTCCATTCACCTTTCCTTTCATCCCAGGATGTCGAGGCTGATCTAACTGTCCTTTCATCCCCACTATCTTCCCCTTGATCTCTGTTTTCAGAGCTCATTCATCACACCTTAGAGACTTCTAACGCACCCACAGAGGGCCGCAACATTTCTCTTTGCATTTTAGCCAAAGTGCTGGAAGGGACAGAAGGTGCAGCCTCTGCTGCCAAGCCTGCCGACAGGAGCTGTTGCTTCTTGTTCCAGTCCCACCTGAAAGCACACTGAAAAGAGAAGAGACTTGTTTATATCCTTGAAGCTCTTATTCAAATCATGGCCCACTGGAAATGGGCAGGCTCAAGCCAATGGGCTTTATAAACTATGTGACTTTTGGGGCTGCGCGTTTCCTTGTGTCACAGAGGGGGTGCAGGTACATTGACCAACAGCGTGATCCATGCAGAGGGACAAGAGAAGACCCTGGGGCCTAAGGGGATACTCCAGAAAGGCTCTTACATTCACAGCCATGTTTTGGGCCTGTCATTTTCTCTCCAGCCTGGGTGAGGCCTTGATTTTTATTTTAATGAAGGGTAGAAAGCACAGAGAACATCTGAACAGGATTAAAATGCTAAATATGAGACAAAAGTAGTTCTTTTGAATACGGAGCTCCATTAAGCTCTTTGTTTCAAGGTGTGTACCTGAGAAGGTCAGGGTAGTGGAGATGAGAGAAATAAATCATACCTCAACACACAGTGTTATGAGTGCCAGTGTTCCTTGGCCTGAAAGAGGTGCAGTGATTTTTTTAAGCAATCTCTGACTGGCTTTCAGTGTCAGACAGTGATTTAAGGACAAAATTAGCTTTACAGGGAATACTTCTTTTGGAAGGTCTCTCTGTCATTCTCCTGTGATCATTCCTTCTTTTCTTTCTTTTCCCCCCTCCTCAAAGGGTGAAGTTGTTACTTGGGAGCCCTTTTGAGGGGACAGAACCATGGTGAGATTCTTGTGTTGGCATGGCTGATGTTAATGGGTAACACCAGGGCCAAAGGTCCTTTAAAGCTCCCACATCTGCAGCTTTGTACAGACCTCACCTCCGAAATGCCTCAAAGTGTGTAGCCAGGCAGGGCTTAATGTGTATTAGCAAGACAAAGGCCTGGGGAGGGGAGGAAAGGGGGATGAGTTTTAATTTACTGAAGATTTATTAGGCCTCATGAAATCAGCCTGAACCACCCATTTTCTATATCATCTGCCCGCATCTAAAGGGGCTGGCTTTGTTATGGGGAGGTGGTCGCTGAGAATTATCCCGCAACAAATCTCACCAGCCTGAAAGGGACACAGACAGTAACAGAACATGGAGGAGGGTTCATGCTCTGAGCATAGACCCCAAGATCTGGAAACAGGGGCATGTGAGAATGCCATTTGGCTCCATCATGCCTTGACTTCAGTTTGTGGGATGCATGTTTTCTTTACCAAGCCTTGTTTGCTCAAGCTGAGATCTCAGGAGTGTGGAAGGAGAGGAGAGATAGTGCTGAGGTGTTGACATCACATGAGGTTTTTAAGCTGAAGGGATCTGTTTTGGAAGAGGATGGTGACAGAAATACTAGCTTTCTTCTTTCAAACCGTATCATCTGGCTCCAAACCTAAGTTTGGAAGAGAGTGGCCAGCAGAACTTTAGAGAATGACCCTCCTTGGAGCTCTGGGAGCTCCTGTAGGGTAACCATGAGGTTCTGCAGTGTTGGGATTGTCCCCAGATATTGTGACAAACTGATTCACTGGAAATCTCATCCTTTAGTACAAAGAGGGAGGAAACCAGCTCACTCTTATGATTTGCCACCCTGAAGTAAAGACTATTAGAAGGTTGCCAAAATGTGTTCCTACTTAAAAACAAAACAAAACCTACATGGTTTAATCCAATCTCTGTATTATGAAGAGATCTAAGGCATGATTTCAAATAGCTGGGGATGGCACTATTGGTCATTGCTGTTCACTGATCCATCGCCTGCACCCTTTCCAGACTGCTCGACTGTGATGCCCAAGATAATGTGCTTTATTTTCTTCCTGGTTTCAGAGTTGTCTACTCGTTTAAAAAAGAGGCAAACAACAGCATTTTGCATTTCAGTTCTTGTCCAACATCCCTGTCCTCTTTGGCTGTGTGTGCAAGCCAAGATAGATGTGAGCCACCCAGTCTCTATATCCAAATGCAAAGGGGTTTTGTTTTGTTGGCACAAAACAGTGAAAGGAACAATCCCCACAAAGAAATGAACAGGATGACCTGAGAAATCTTTGTTTTGTTCAGTTGGTAGGATTTTGTGGAGGATGGACTGGAGAAGGACCTACAATAACTCATGTGCACACATGCACACAGAGTACTCCTGGCCATTCTGGCTATCCAGTTCCATTAATTAGCCTGCAAAGGTCATTGTAGGGTTTAAAGGGCCTGGTTCTCACAAATGACAGCTACAATAATTGAACAGTGTGTTAAATACACAAAGTGACAATGCAGAGTGGTTCTGTGCTTGGATCATTGGAAATGGAAATGGTCAAGACAGAGAAGGTCTACAGGAGAGCCGGGTTGGCTCCTGGCACAGGATATTAGAGGAGCAGAGAAGAGACATGGAGATACACCTGGGAGAGTTGGAAAGAAAAACTGTATGGTTGGAGAATCAGGGAGAAGGGAAATCGAGGGGGATTGGATCCTCTTTCTAGTGGAGAAGTAAAACAGGACCAGATATGAGCCTTGCGGTACAGGCCATACTTGAGGGGAACCATCCTCTTTGGGCCAATGTGAAAGCTGGGAAGTGAATCTGTGTTGCCCTGCAGTGTCAGAAGAACCTTAAACTTGTCACCTTTGTGTGTGACAGAACACGGGTCAAGTGAGGGAGAGTCCCCAAATTGATGACATTGGCCTATTATGTCAGGCTCACTACATGCTGCAGTAGTTTGTAACATGGAGAGAGTGTAGAAGAACCTTTACTATGTGGCTAATGGTCTTCTGTCTTGAGGGACCCCAATCTGAGATTCCAGTTCACAGTACCTTGGCATCCAGCCAGGGATGTCATCAGTACCAAAGAGCTTGATATAAAGACACAGCCAGGCCCTCTGCTGAAGGAGCATGGGAAAACTCACCCAACCATGGGCTGGGGACTCTAACAGGAGGATGGGTCGTATATTGTGCTCTGAGCAACTGGTTTCAGGCTTAGGTTTATGCTAAATACGCAATTCTCTTCATCAGGTCGCTAAGTGCAAGCTGCACTTCTAACTGCAGCTAATTCCAACATTTGTTTCTTAATGCTGTTAAGGCTTGTATAAATACTTTGTCCTTACTTGACTGACAGGTACCAACCTCATTATATCCTGAAACTATTTATGTCTTCCTACTCCTGAGGTGAGAAGAGTTGTGTGTTGAGACTGCCTTGTGCAGAGATTCCCCTGGTGAACCCACAGCCAAGCTCTTGGCTGCTCTATACCACTAAATTCCTCATGTTGCCTCAGATCCTTGTAACATCCTTCCCTGGGCATGCTAAGGCGCTTCCAGCAGAGAGGCCATGTGGCATAACAAAATGTTGTGGTTCGAGCGTCGCATGTTCTGTGCATCCCTGCAGGATGTGTACTCCAAAGAGCAAGAGGGATGAGGCAATGCCCCACAGCAAGCGCCTGTAATGAGCTTACACCCTGAAGGCAAAGGAAAACATTTGGGAATCTGCTAATACTTAGGTCAAATGTCACTCTAGGGCTGGGATGGCCTCTTAGGAGTAGTCACCTAGCAGTTCAATTTAAGAACAAATGAAGTTCTCGATTACAAATTAAAAGCTGCCATTGAAGATACTATCTAAGATAGTTACATTTCCTAGCAGCTCATGTCACAGGCTGGCAGATTTGTTGGGAGCAGTGTTCATGTGCATTATTTAAGGATCTTCTGGAGAAAGGGTTGTGTGTGGATGATAGGAGGAACCATCAGAATCGAGATCTCCTGTGAATGTGCATCAGCCCTTCTCAGCTTTTCTGCTTAGTGCACTCACCCTACTCCTTTGGGAAACAGCAGGACTCAGCTCCATTTGGGACAGGACACTGAGAGCACACGGTCAGACTGCAGAGCCACATGGCATTATGCTCAGTTTAATATCTAAAAACTGTAATTTGCAAATGCTCTGCAGGTGTTTGGGTGAAAGACATTATTCAGCTCTAGAATCACTCCTACGAATCCTCATTTAGGCTGTACTTTGTGAAGCTATTTCTAATATGTTATTATATCCTTATGATATGTGTCACAACAAAAGCAGAAGAGACCTCCCTCGTGCTTCTGGTTTTCTGCATAAAAGCAAAGTTTACCACATGATCTGCACTAGCTCCACAGCTAAGTGCCTTGCATTGAGGCTTTCCAAGGCAGCTCTCTGGGAGCTTGTCAAAGGGTTAAGATTTGTCCTATTGATACAAAAGTGCCGTTAGACATTGCCATTTGTGAAAAACATTGTCTGAACCATTGAACCCCCTTTGGAGTTGGAAAGCTGTTCATCCACTCTCCGGAGGAAAGATGAATGGTTGAACAGAAAAGTTCCAGTCCATGGTCAAGCTGAGCAAACATGTAACTTTTGGAAAGCAGTCAAAGGAAGCTGAAAAGCCATCTTAGATACGGAGCTGAGCATGAGTCACCCAGGGAAGTCAAAATAGACTGCTCAAGTACCTCACTTCAAAGCCTTCAACACCATCAACTCTCAAGCATCCCAAGAATGTCATTGCTCTTCAGAGGAGGCGGGGAGCGATTGCTGTGTGTCCTGCATTCATCTCCTTCCTAAGGAGAAGATTTAACAAAGCCTTTTACAGAACACTCAGTGTCTGCTTCCTCCTGGGAGGCTGCTGGGTATGAGTTTCCTCCTTTCAATCTAGACTGTGTTGGCCAAGCCCTGAGCTCGATCTCATGCCAAGTTTACACCAGAGTGTTTGCAAACGGAGATTCACTTCACATGCAGTTAACTGGGGAGAGAATAATGCTCGCTGACCTCCCACAGACTGCGGGGATCAGCGCCCAGCTTTGTCATTATACCTGTTGCAGACAGCGGTGGGACAACTGTGCACAGATGTGCACCGTGGCCACCCACCATACCCGGGTGTGCAGTGTTTGCACCACAGACTTTGCTAGCCTTGGCAGAGGCTGTGGGCAGCACATGGGAGGGTTCCGACTCCTATCATACTGATTTTGTACTGTTTTCACCCAAGGAGAGAAGTTGAAAGTCAATATCAGATTTTGTCCTTTTAAAACTGCAGTGTTGTCTACAGGAATATTTCCGTTTTACCCAGTTATTGCTATGCTTTTATTTTCTGCAAACTAAAGCGAGAACTCTCCCACTGCCTTGTTAGACAGCTTCTAGCAGGAGCAGAAGTCATCAACTTCCACTAGGATGTGAAGCTCAAAATACTGTTTCTGCAGATCTCTTCCTCTGAACTTGCATTATTTTTACATTTTTCCTTTAAATCTCATTTCCACTGTGAATGAAGAGCTAAAATCTGTGCAGTTCAAAGGATCTTGAAGAGGAAAAGACTGTATGTTTTGTCAAATACCTATTTGCTTGGAACAAGACAACACCAGCCCTGCCACTGCTGTCACTGGTGGAGCTGGGAATAGCTTTGCAAGTGAATAGAAGAAAATGATTAAAATAACAAGAGTACAGTCAAAGCAAAGAGGAGCACAGCACAATGAAACAGAAACTGGAGAGGGAATGTGAAGTGTTGGAGGCTGAGCACAATTGCTTGCCTTGGAGCCAGACCAGCATTCTGGGGCTAACACCTCTTCTCCTGCGGAAAGTGCTATAGGAACTTTAATATTTATAATGTTCAGGCTTCTGGGTTTGTGTCTTATCCAAGAAGTGGATTTAAAAAATAAATGTGGGTGCTGCTGAGGATTCTCACTTCAGGGAGAACCTGTGGGAAGGGCACAGATTCAGTCTAGGCTAAATATATATATAGCATCTAGGTGACTTAGGTGCTAGAGTCTAATTTTGCAGAATGACTTAAATGCTTAGGCCCAGATCCAGCAGTATGCCTAGGCTCCCGCCTGGGATACAGGAGCTTAAATGCTTATTACACATACGTACTTCGTTGGATCTGGGTGCTGAAGCCCAAATCTCAGTGTAAGTCTATAAGATATAAGCTGTTAAGTCACTAAGCACCTTTGAAAATATTACCTGGGCTTATGGGAAATAAAGATTCCATGGAATTTAGCACTTGGAAGCATGGTAAATCAGACTGGCTCAATTACATTGGTAAGTCTGGGCTATCAGTTTTGTACCTACTTCTTCCAAGCTGGATGTCTAGCTTTATGAAAGCCAGTTGTCTGGGCCACCTTGGCAGTCAGCAGAGATGTTCCTGTGCCTCCACAGGGAGACCTGAGTGGCAAAAAGTGGCTAAACTGAACTGCTCAGGCTCCACGTTAGGTGAGGTGGTTTCATCCTATGCATTTATGGCTATGGTAGGCATAACTTCAAGAGTTTTTCTGCTGAAATGCCTGATCTTGGCAGGCGTGGGCCTCAGAGTGACCAGAGTCCCACCTTCCATAATGTCATCTGCCTCAGCATCCACGCCATATGGTGTAATCAACTATTTCTGCAGATGCTTAGAGTAAAGCAAGCATTTCAGGTCTCTGCTGGACTAGATAATTACAACTATAATTCACCAAGGGCTTATTCTTGACACAAGACTGAGCTCAAAGCACTTCTGAGCAGTCAGGTCTCAGAAGAGCTGGGCTGCGTGATTCAGGGTCAGTGACAGAAACGCCTGTAGAGAATACAGTGGGAAGAAAACATAGGGTCTCTCTGTTGTGCCATTTTCAGGTCAGTAGGTCCACTCAGGAAATCACTGCATCTATGGCAGCTGCCCTCAGTTATGCAGAATATTTCCAGGATAAAACCTTGGTGGTGTTTATATTGGAACTGGCATTATTAATGGGTGCTATGTGCTGTGGAACTGCTGCACTGCCTGCCTCACAGAGGAGATTTACTCTGACTGGAAGGAAGCCCAAACTCCAAAGGCTATAATTGCTTTAATAGCAAATTAAAGCAATGTAGGATAATACTGTGTTAAGGCCTCTTGTGTAACTGCTGCGGGCAGCAATGCAGGAATAGCTGAGATATCACTACCTGAGGTGGCCCCAAAGCAGTGCTTTGGAAAGCTTCATTACCCATGTCTGAAGACACCACCAGGACAAATATAACTTAGTGTTAACAAGTAGTACCCATCTTCTCTGACCTCCAACTAGGTGGTTAGTTGTGGGATTGATGCTAGAAGATGGAATTTGGTGCCTACATTATGTTGAAGCTGGTAACACTTGTGTGAATCACTGTAGACTCTGATAAAGATTCCTCCAAAGTCAAGGGAAACCTTGTGTGTTAAGCCCTTTCTAAATAGTACTCATTACTTATGGTCCTAAATATGGATTTAGATGCCTTCATATAGATCAGTAAATCCAGAAATACAAGGGTCTGAGTTCTTGGGCTGCAAGTAACCACATGCTAGCGTGGTATAAGGAGGATAAGACCAACTGCACAGAAGAGTTAGGAAATTTGCCACCTGTTGAGTGCTGCGTCCTTCTGTGTGGCAGAGCTGTTACAAAGGTACCGTATTCCCACTAGCTCTGCAGTGAGGGCACATCTCCAGCGCCAAATCACAGCCCCGTTTGTTCTGCCCTAATTGAAATGAAGCCAGGCCAGGGTGCAGATCTTCACTTTCCCTGCCTCGAACACACATGTAGAGCAGAGATTCAGAGCAGAGATTCAGCACTCATCGAAGCTGTTTAAAGTGCATCAGTTGCTGAACATGCCACCATCTGCAGACCCATCTGGCAGTGGGAAAGGCTGACACAGCAGTGACAAGAAGAGTACAGAACTATAGAAGTTAGTGCTGGAGGAGCTTTCTCGTTCTATATGTGTAGGGTTTCTTTTCTTTCTTTGCCTGTTCTTGCATATGTATAAATGTTTGAGCTCATTCTTAATATTTCTGAGGGCCACAGTTGCTTTGGGGAGGCTTCTGCCAAGCTGCTTCTGAAGCCAGGGATCATTTACC
>JAUBOD010001087.1:290668-302959 GCA_032353885.1 Nothura maculosa
TCTTAATATTTCTGAGGGCCACAGTTGCTTTGGGGAGGCTTCTGCCAAGCTGCTTCTGAAGCCAGGGATCATTTACCCACCATGGAGAATGGCCACCGTTGGCCTCAGTTCTGCCATGTGTCCTGGATGGAGAGCCAAAG
The DNA here is from genome assembly GCA_032353885.1 of Nothura maculosa. Lineage (NCBI taxonomy): Eukaryota > Metazoa > Chordata > Aves > Tinamiformes > Tinamidae > Nothura > Nothura maculosa. The sequence goes on from JAUBOD010001087.1 coordinate 290,809, forward strand.
CATCCTGTGGATAGGATCTATGGAAGCAGCCCCAGCCTGAATCTAGAGAACTGCCCCTACTTTTTGTCTCTGTGAGATTTAGCACATTTAGTCCAAAAATGAGACCAGCCATATGCACAATATGGACCATGAAGGGCCTATGAACTAAAAATTAACTGTCAGTGTGCACACACCAAAGGGAGGGAGTTGAGTTATTCAGTTCTTGTCTAAAACTGCCATTAACTAATGGACTTGCTGTCAAACTCAGCAGAGAGCAGTGTGGTTTCTACTGATGCAAACTGGTTGCAGGTCTCTGAGCACATCCCTGGCATTTTTCTCCATATTAAAGCATGTCTTTCTCCTACCAAACATCCTGCAGAAAATGTGACCATAAATGTGTAGAGCATCTACCCATCTGGAGCAGGCCTGAGGTTTCTGGACATTGCATTCAGGTCTCTCACTGCGTGCCCGTATTTTCTTTTTTTGAATTGAGTTTTTGGCTTCAGGGAAATGTGCAGACCAGAGAAATACTCCCCATGCCTTGTGGAAAGGAGGAGCTGTCTCCCCGCCACCCAGGTGCTCCGTGTGCGGGTGCAGGGAGCTCCCTGGGGAGTCAGGGCACCGCGGGCAGTGCTCAGCACCCATGAGGACCCGCACACCGGCCCGGCTGCTTGCGGTGCCCAGAGAGGGCCCTGAGCGCCGCCACAAGACAGCAGCCGCAAAGTGGGGCACTTCCAAACAATTTAGACACATGGAGGACAACAGGAATGCGTTTGCTTTGATCTATCAGCTTTTATCATTTGTAAACATCTATTAATTGGCTGTGTCAGGCCCAGATCCTTATCATCTTCTAGTCTAATTTCCCCTGTTCGATACATTTCCTCCACTATAAAAATACCCATCACCCACCCCTGTCAGCACAGATTAAATCTAACGCTCTTTCTTTCAGCTCCTCTCCCCAGCGAGGTTGTAAAGCTGTCAGCTCTGCACTTGACAAGAGCCAGGCCGCCTTCCTTCCCTTTGTCTCCTGAAGGAGGAAAATATTTAGGTGTCACTGGCTGGATGGCTGCTGTGGAAGTCAACAGACCTCAACCCATCCATTGATCTGAGGCCATGATAGGAAGGAGGTTGTTTCCACCACAAGCAGCTATGACATTTCTGGTGGCTGGAGCTGGACCCGGCATCTCCTGCCCTGATGGTATCTTCAGGGCTTGGACTCAACGCGCTCGCTGCCCACCAGGTTTCCATGAGCTGACGCTCATCCCGTTGGAGACAGCCAGGGTTGGGAGCCTTCCAGGAGGCTGCGTGGTGGCCCAGCAGGGCAGCAGCTGTGCCCATCTGTCTGACTCTCCTGGCGCTAAGGAGGCATCTCAGTGGCTTTTCCTTTTCTCAAAAGGCCATCGGTTCAGGGCTCCAATGCACAGTTTTGGGGCCAAATGTTTTCCAAAGCTGCTGGCTGAGTGCTGACATCATGCCTGGCTTTATAAAAAGAGCAGAGCAGAGGAGGTGTCTGTTGGCAACATACGGGTCTCCATATTTTCAGTAAAAGAAGTGATGTAAGACCCCTAAAATCCCTTCTTGTGGATGCCCACTTTTGCCCAAGTCTCTTTGACTGATGATTCCATAATAGAAGGGCTTAAAAAAGCCCTTGAACTCTGCCCGTGTCCCCCTAATACAAAGCCACTGCTGGAGCGTCCCAGTTATCAGGTGCGTTATCTCCTCTTGGCTGTGAGCTGAGGGCATGGACACCACTGCTCAGCTGACACCTTGGCCGCTTGCTCAGATCCCATAGCCCGTCTGCGTGTCGGCACCCTAGGAGGGTCTTTCTTTGCGATAAAAGGTGTTTCAGGATGGTCCTAGGAAAAACTCAATGTGCAGCAGAGCAGTCTGGAGCAGCTCCCACCGTGGATGAGACTGGAGCTGTTGTTATTTCCATGTAACTTGTGACATCAGGCCGAGAGGCCTTACAATACATTTAATGTGCGTGTTAGCACGCCATAAAATATTGACTGTGCTTAAATAAATGATGCAGCCAACTTTCAAGGAAGAAAGTGCTTATTTCGTCAACACAAAATATCCCCCTGTGCCTTTATCCTCATTAGTTGGTTAGTGGTAAGAAAGTTCTCTGAACGAGGTCTTTGTAATGGGCTTCCAATAACGTCATTTGTCCAACGGAGGCTGAATTAGAGCTGAAAACTTGGTTTTGCCTTAAAAAAATGCACAGCTTTTTAGTCTGAGAATGTCAAAAAGAATGACTTCAAAACTTTCTTTCAAAAAAGCTTGCAGTAAAGAAATTTGTCAAAACCAAACCTTTCCCGCAGAATGTTTTGACACAGATTCATTTATATAACTCTGCATTTTCACAGCAATAACCTGTAATTGGAAAATCCCAGAGGTACCTCGGATCTTTTGGAGTCCCCTCTTCACTGCATCGTGTGCATCCTCCTGGGTCCCAGCATCGCCTGCTGCCGGGTGGACTTTCTGTGCAGGGCTGATTTCGGGGCTCACCTACTGAGCTCTCCAAGCAGTGTGGCCCTAAAGCCTGGATTTAGTCCCCTGAAACTTAAGAGCTAAACTGAAAGGCATAATTGAACAGAAAAAGAGTACTTAGTTTCCTTAAACAGTGCAAAAAGGGCGAAATCAGACTATGGCCCCCATCCACTTCAGAGTATGGGAAAGATTAGACATCCACAGACTCTTTTAGAGCCTGTTCTCTTGCACACTGAGGGCTGCTACTGTTTCATGTAGATGCCCTTCAGGTGAGACCCCACAAGAGCAGAGCCCAGACCAGGCTGGTTCAGTTGTACCAGAGACACTGTGCCTCCTGTGCCTCCAAAGCTTCATTTCTTTTCCATGTTTCCCTCACCATGTCTTTTTCTTGGGTTCTTTACATTACTTTCCATGAAATCTTACAAATAACTGTTTTTAATAATGTATCATTGGAGGCTCTTTTATAAGCTTTTGCTGCATCGATTGTTGAAGGGCAGCAGTGGTACCCTGTTAATAATGTTTTCCTGTTTGTTTTCTAATGGCTAAATATTGCATGGGAGCCTAGTCCTGGTGGAAGGTGTTTGCTGGCAGGCTGAGGTGCTGCTGCCACAGGGCATGCAGCTTCTTGGGGCATTTATCAGAGACCTAAGCTCATCTGCTGCCAGAGCTCAGCTTAACTTCCACAACCGAGGCAGGTTTTGGTGCACCAGGAGTAATCCTAGGTATGATACAGAAATATCCCCAGTGCAAACTAGGTCACTTCTGCCAGGCCACCCTGACACCACGAGGAAGTAGCCAGAGCTGAATTCCTGAGATTTGACCCAGGCTGTCCCCAGCAGTTGCTGCACAACCCAAATTATGCCCTAGGAAGTTGTCAACATTGCTCGTGGCCATAGGCAATTCAAATGTTAAAATCAATGTTGACAGAGAGTGCTAAGTGTGATGCTCCATACCATAGTATCCATAGGCCAGGAAGCACCATGAGGATTTGCTAGTCCAAATGAACCTGCCTCATGATTAGTTTTCCGGGTCAGTGATAGTTATGACTGGACATGAATATTTCCATTCTTTCCAAAATCCTGCAAGGAGAACTGTTTCATTTACATACGTGCTGAGGCTGCCTAAACATTCCCACATCATTCAACTCTTTCCTCCCTTCTTGCTGATGGAGCCCGGCAGCCAAGTGTCAACCAGTGCCCCTGTGAAGGGCTTGTGTGAGAAGGTATTTTCTGTTTGAATAACAGCCACTGAGACTTGCCTGCTTGTTCCACAAAGGCCAGTGAACGATGCACAGATGTTATCGACTTCCCATCACTCCCAACCAGAGCCATCCTCCAGCTGGTGACCTAGGGGTGAAAGGTGAGGTGGCTCATTAGCAGCCTCTGGATCAGGCCTTCCTGCAGAGAGATGTTCTTTTAATTAAGGTTCACCTTACCTTGAGACTTCACCGAGACCTAATACACAGGCAGCACCCTGAGGGCTCATTCAGTATCTCTCTAGCTTCAAGAGCTCATATTGATTCAGTAGATAAAAACATGCCACAGTTATCCTGGTCCTTTATCTTAACAGTTAAAACTAGGGATGGGAAAAAAATACAACTAGAAGTGTGCAGATGGATGAATTCACAACCAAAGGTGCTTCAGCATAGGATTCTATCAGTCACACTCGTTTTAGCAGATTCCTTGCATCCATGCCACAATTTGCTGTCACTCAACTAGGGGGCAAAGGGAAGATCATTGAGTTGATTCCAGGATCAAGCAGCCACAGCAGCAGAAAAGAGGGGAAGAGTTCATGGATAAGGTGTCTAATACAGGCCCCAAAGCAATTGCATTGGTTTAATGAGGAGCGAGCAAATGAGGGAGATGTCTGTGTCCTAGGCTGAATTTGCTGCCAAAGCCAAGACCTCCTGCCTCAGAGAGGAAACTTGTCCCAACCTTGCTATAGGGAACACATGGTAATGCTGGGTAACATTCCTACTGGAACCAAGGCAGTCATGAGGGTTGGCTTGTGCATTTCTCATGAGTCAGGAGACTGTAGCCAAAAACATGACCAAGTCTGGTGTTCACTGCAACCGGGGGACTGTTGTTAGCATTGCAGCTGCCTGCTCTCCCCTGGGCTTCACCCAGTATTAGATACCTGACCTGTTTGCTGACCACATGTAAGCTTGGGTTCTTTCATATGCCCTCGCTGTCCAAGCTGTAGGATCCTGTGCTTTTTCTGTCCTTGTGGTCCATCATCTTCTCTGCTCTGGAGCAAGAAGGTCAACCAGGAGGCCACATGATGGAGGCTGTAGCCCTGGAGCTAAGCAGGCTCATAACAGTGGGTAAATCTCCCCTCTCTCTCTTCTCCTCCTGCCACTGGTTTCGTGGGACCTCACTGGAGATGGGGACTGTGTTTTACAATGTAGTTGCAGCTGAACAGGGGCAGCTGTTGCTTTGTGAGGACCACCATGGGTTGGCATCTCGAGGCAGGCTCGACGTAGCACTGCCAAAGCAGCCCTGGGCCAGTCCCATTCCTTTTTGTTATCCTGAGGAAGGTGGAAGCACTAAGCACACATTGAATTCAGTTGTACCCTGAGGTTACACTTCCTCCTGTTTTAAAACTGGAAAGGAAATTGGTTCACATTTTTTGCTTAAGATGCAATGGCGACGTGACTGACACCTTGATTTCCTCCCCCCTTCTCTTATTATTATTATTGTTTTCCTCTCCTACATGGTCAGCTGTGCCTGGCTCCTAATGAGAAAAGGCCAAGGAAATCAGCTGAGCATTCCTCCCACTTCCTTTAATAAAAAGCTGCTGTGAGAGCAAGGTTCGTGGAGCAAGTTTGCTTTCTTAGCCTAATCCACACTCCCTCATGGTTTCAAACTGCTGTGAATTAAAGAGGGGAACATTCCCATGTTGATCTGGTAGCAATAAGGCAGGGAAGCTGCTGTGCTTTACAGACAGTGCAGCACAGCCACAGCTGGACAGATGTTTGACTACACAAGGCTCTGTATTTAAACACTGGTCTTGGCTTCAGCCTCATGTTTTGCCTTCTAATATATACAGTGAGCCTGAAAATCCCACGAAGCTGCCAATCATTTCATTACTGACACATCATGCCTTGGCATCTGCTGGCATGCATTGCCCACCAACTAGAATAATAGTGTTTTTGATTTGATGCTTTTCTTTAGAGTATCATTGAATGACTTTGCACTCAGATGAAACAGAAGTGGCTTTTGGCATTTAATAAAAGTGCCTCTTTTGGAGGCCGAGCACATGGTGTGAACTGCTCTGTAGTCCCTGGGAGATGTGCAAGTGTGGAAAGAGGAGGTGGGAATCCAGACCTGGGTCCTACACTAAATTATTGCTCCAGAAATGGAAAGTTCTTCAGGAAAGTGTCCGGAAAGGCATGGGGCCGAGCAGGGAGGCACATGGCAAACAGCTCCCAAAAGGAAGGAGGAATCAGTCCCCCAGCCCCTGGCAGTGCCCACTTGGGAACCAGGAGAGCCCGAGTGTAACTGGGAACGAGCATCGCCGCTCACATCCTGCTGCCCTCAGCACTGGCTCCTGCTGGGCCCTCGCTGGGCTCGCCACAGGCTGCAGGGGTTTTGGGTCAGTGCCGATATCCTCAGTGCCTAAATAGCTCCATTAACTGTAGATATGCCCAAAAGACTGATGGATGAGGAAGGACACGTCTCCCCCCACCCCAATTAGTTCTCCATCCAATGCAGGGCATCCGCCTGCAGGTACTGACACAGGCTTGGTGGGACGAGGCCATCTGCATACGTCGTAGTGGACAAGGAAGTAATGGAGTGCAATTAGCAGTCAATATTTAAATGCAGACAAGATCTAAGCTCTTTCCGTGCTGCAAGCCAGCCTATTGTGGAAATGCCTCCCCATGCCCTGGATCCCTCATTTTTTATCATGCTACATTACCCGCCGGGCTTTGGCATTCCCACACCACTTGACCTCCTGACTCTGTTATCTCCATCTTGGAACAAACAAGAAACATTTTATTCCCACCAGCAAACTGTCATTCACATCAGCAGCTTCTGCTGTAACTTCCCGACTTGTTTTTCTCCAGCCTCTCGCTTGCCCCAGTGGGAGCCCTGCCTTCCTGAGGTGGAAAATACAGGCATAATAAATCCACTCTTCTAAATGCTTTCAAACCACTTGCTCTTTCTTAAAGTGGCAGGGCAGATTTATGGCAAGGGTTTTCTCTTTTTTTTTTCTTTTTCTCTTTTTTTTGCGGACCCCTCAGTCTCTCAGTGATTTATTCTTTTCGCTTCCTGAGTATCTTTCAGTCAGTCATAAAGACAAATAGGAGGCTCTGGCTGAACACAGCATCAGATAACAGCCAGATTGGTCGGCAGTGCTCATTACAATTAAGATAAATCCCAAGAAACTTTCTTTGCTCTCGTCCCTTTCTCTATGGTAAAGCTAACAGGAATGGTTGTAGATAACAATCCCACCATGACCAAGACAGCAAGTCTTTCAGCACTAATTCATTCAGCCTTTCCCGTGTAATTCTGTAATTTACTGGATACACTCTGGTTTTGACAAATAACTCGGCATCTTAAGCTTACTAAGCAAATCCTACAGGTAAGTTAGATTTGCATCTTGGAGTGGGAGTTTCGGGAATGCGCCGGCGAACATAGTGAACTCAGAAATACACAAAGCAGAGCTTTGCTAGGGCGCAAACAGCAGTGGTGCAAAGGGCGGTGTTGGGCTGTTGCGGAGGATCCTCCTCCTGCTCGTGCACGCACATGAACGGATCGGTGCCGCAGTTGCTCAGGTCCCCATGTGGAGCACGGCCTTGAATCGCAGTCGCTGTTGCACCTGCCTACATAAAAGGCTCTGTTTGTCTTAGTGCACAGGGTACAATTCATTGCACTCCATTTAGAAAGGGGCTGGGGGTTCTCTGCAGGCTGTGGGAGCCCATGGATGTTTCCCTGGCAGGTAGGAGGAAGTCCCAGCACAGAGCAGGCAGGAAGAGCTTCATTCACCTTCACTGCTGTCTACAGACAGTTTGGGTGAATGGGTGAAGGAGTTGAGGGAAGGTTGGAGCAGGTTTGTAGGCACTGGTCACAGGATCAGAGGAGTCTTGCAGGCAGAAGCCCAGAGCTGATGGGACCCAGTGGGAGGCAGACCCTCCTCTAGGACAGGAGGTAGAGCTGGATGAGGGAGGTGCAAATCGAGCACTGAAGGGGACAAGCGAGGGCAGCAGCCTCCTGCCATCCCCTCCTCCTGCTATTCCCCTTGCCCATGCAGAGGGGCAGGCCACAACTCACCCATGGAGCTAGAGGTGCCTTTGCCCATGCAGAAGAGCTGGTGACAACTCGCCCATGGAGCTGGAGTGGACCTGCAGCACCAGCTTTGCAATAAACTCCCTACATGGTTTTAAGCACTCATTTAAGTGCATCTTGGGCCCGATTTCAAAAATCGGTATCGACTGCCTACTTTTGGCTTAGCTTGATGTGAAGTTAATCCAAGCTTTCTAGATGGAAACAACATGCACCTGCTTGTTATCTTCATATGTGTCTCCGATGTCCTTTGTGTGGTCAAGCTGAATGGGTGGGATGACTGAGCAGGCTAGACCGAAGGTGCTAAGATGTCCTTCCTCCACGCATAGCCATGACCCACCTCTTCATGTGCTCACTTATGTGATGGGGATGATGTGGTTCACACGCTGCCTCCACGGAGGAGCAGGGAAACGGGTCTGCAGGTGGCTGTGAGGAGCATGGCTGCTACGGCCAAGGGTCCCACATCGACGCCTGCAGATAAATGACTACATCCATTGTAAGGGCCTGGTAAAGCCCCCATTGAAATAAATGGCAAAACTCCCAGAGATTTCAAAGGGATCAGTCCTGAATGTTTGTAATTCGCTCTTAGACTTATCATATATCCTCAGCGCTCTGTGCTATTTCCATAACAAGAGGTACGGCATTCCCTTACTTCCATGTTTGTTAAGTAACAAAGAGAGATTTCAACGGTTGCAGCCTTCCCAAATTTGTCAGGCACCAAACAGTCTCCCCCGGCTCCATGTGAGCGTGTTCCCAAGCACAGTGCCTCGTTAGCGTCGCGATGGGATCTTGTTCAGATGCTATGAATATGCATCAGGGCTACGCTTGGGGTTTTGTTGGCATACACAGTGACTTTGTCATTTAATGGTCTCCAAGGCTGTTTTAATCAAGAGGCACATTTTACGTGTCAGCTTATTTCCCTTTGCTGGTTATTATTTTATTTACAAATATCCTGGCAATTGTCTGAATCTCTTATCCTGCCCCAAATGCTTGTAACCATCCTCCTCTCTGCTTTGCTCTGCTCTCCAGCCAGGGTCTGCGGTTTCCCTCTCATCCCCATGGGGAAGGATCGGATTCACCCTCCATTGAGCTTTGCTTTGGTTCGTTCCCCATTTCAAAATATTGATCAAACTGAGGAGGGCAAAAAAGGCAGGGCTGCTCACACAGCTGAGATTTACAGTAGTATGTGGAGTGCTAGAGACCAGCGTTTGAATGGTCTAGACAGACATACAGCAGTGCCAAGGCCACCAGGGAGGCAAACTGGTTCTTCTAGTAGGAGCTCTTGAACCTATCTCAGAGATACGGGATTTATTGTGTCTGGGCAGAGGGAGAACAGGAATTATGCTAGAGTACAGGCTAATGAAAAATGCCAGGGAGACCCCCAAGAGAGGCTGGGGAGCTCCCAGAGCCAAGGAAGCCCCAAGGAGAAAGGATGGATGGAGGCAAGGTCATGAGAGGTGGAAGGCACCAGCTGGGAGGAGCTGCTTGGAGCTGATCCATGCGGCAAGATGGGAGCATCTAGCCCACACAGCAGGAGCCTGGGAGCTGGTGGGAGGAGGATGAGTTTCACAGTGGCAACGTGGACCGGCCAAAGAGGAGAGTGGGAAGAACATCTAGAATGCTTCAAAGAGCCCCTTGTCCCTCTGCATCGACACCTCTGTCCCATGCAGCTCTTAGCTGCTGTTTTAGGGAGGGGACAGGGGCGAGCTCTCTCTCCAGCCTTTAGCACAAGGACTTTTCCTCCGAGCACTCACCAGAGCCCATGTTTTAAAGGAAAGGTGCCTGCCAGGAATGTGAAAATAAGTATTCAATCCGTGCTCGTGCGCCCTGGCACGTTGCCCATCACAACTGCCAAGATGTCCAAACCTGAAACGAGCAGCACAGCATCTTTAATAATTCACCGACGGATGCTTTTAAGAAACGTGCGGTTTATACGCATGCCAACGCTGCCCCTCCTTCTCTCCCTCTCCTCTTCCCCATCTCCCCTTCCTCTCCTTTTCTTGCAGGTGGTCTCTTTAATTTCAACTTCAAGCTGTTGCCCCCTGCTTTGGTTCAGCAGAATGACGCGTCTTGACCTATTCATTTCATGTTTCCCAAATCCTTTACGTTTCCTGCCTCCCCCCCAACTTAAAAAAAAAAAAGAACTCACAAACTGAAGAATTTTCCTGCATCTGTAGAAAATCTGGCCTCACTTATACCTGTAAAAATAGCTGTTTCCCTTACAGGAAATGGCTTGCTTCAGCACCTGAATTTTGTTTTGTTTTCTACTGGTGAGATTTTGATAAATTTCTGCCTGGTTTCTGAAAGAAATGGCTAAAAGCTATGAAGGATAAATTACCTGTTTGTGCCACATGTGCCGAGGGCTTCAGTTTTCCCTTGCGGATCCCAAGATCTTCCCAGTTTTGCATGGGATCTGAGGGAGTCCAGCCAAGATGAAGGCCTTGTGGCAGGCTCTGGGCAACCAGACTAGAGGAGCCTGTTGGTGTCCTCAGGAGCTGCAGTGAGAGCAGGTCAGCCAGGCATGGGATGAGAGCAGGGCGTACTGTTATCCTGAGGAACACAACTCCAGGTTCATCCCTCCTGTCCTTAGGCATCCAACTGAGGCATCTATATGAGGAGTCTAGTTCAGCGTTCCTTTCACCAAACCTTCCATGTCTGATCCCTCACTTGTAGTCATTTTTATCCATGTTGCACCTTGGTGACTATAGATGAAGGCATCTAGGGCAGGGCAGGGAGGTAAATTCAGGTCCCCAAAGCCAAGTTTCCCACCCGCCCAGGAAGGGAGAGTATGGACCTAACATTGAGGAGAGGATGCTGAGGAGAACTTGCTGCCCTTTGGAAAAGCAAGAGCATGGGCTGCCTCTGGGGAGATACATTGCTCTATTTGGACATGGGTAGGACCCTTGAATCCACTCTTTGCAGGAGCGACCCATTGCCCAGCACCACATACATGAATAAGAGAGGTTTTTGCATCCATATAGGAGACCGAAGGAAGGAAAACACTGTAAGAAGTGTTTTCCAGGACAAAAAGTCTGGAGAGAGTCTGTATTGTATGCCCAAGAGATGGTGCCAAGTCCTCAGCCATAACTCACTCTAGACTCTTGCAAATGGGTCTACTTATATATGGACCTATTCCATGGTACAAACTGGTTTCTTTTGCTACTTTGGCATTAAATTGCTCTTTGAATGACTCCAGCTTGAAGATATTGCCAAGCTTCTTTTCCACATGTATGTGTATGTGTGCAGATGTCTGCATGGAAGCGCAAGTTTATTCAATCTGGGTTGACCCTTCCCACGTCAAAATGAAAGTGTCTGGCCTAAGTAATCCCGCAGATCATCCTCGCAGATACCGCTTGCCGTCTGCGCCGCAACTTCAAACAAACCCCTGCAAAAGCGAGGAAATTGGAAGTTAAGCCACTCAGCAGCTTACCAGCCCCTGCTCCCCTCTGCTCGCAGCAGCGGAGCCACCGCTGCAGACCACACAGCCCCGGCACAACGGCCCCCCCGGGAGCGCCACCGAGGTGTTGAAGTCCCTCCATAAGCAGCGCTGAAGCTGCTGCAGCTTTTCTGTGGTCTGCGGTGGTGGCGTTAGTGGTGAGGCTGGTGGAGGAGAGGCGGGCGCACATTGTTAGGTAGCTTAACTTTTCATTTCCTGTGTGGTTTCATGGTAGGTACGGTATGCACAACCCGGTTTAATTGATGCACAAGGCAATGTTTCACACACGTGCTGGACTTCCAGAAATAACTAGTGGCAAGATGGACACATCGGTGAAGGATTTTCAAACTCGCCAAAGACGCTGGCTGCCGAAACTGAGATATTTTAATGGACCTGCTCTTCAGTGTTCAGAATCATCCGAAAAGCAGAAGTCCTTCCAGTTTCTTTGCTTTGGACTCCAAACTCCAACATACTGAAGATTAACATTTAACTCCCTATACAGTAAAGAATCTTGTTTCTGAAAGAATAAAGGTTTTCAAAGCTGAAAAAATAGGTCCTCATGTTTGCCACGTTCTGACAGAAGTTCTAGCAGTGACTTCTCCTGGCCTGCCTCCCTTCTCCCCATCATCTCCCACGTTTATGAGGTGCACGGCTCCGTTACACTTGCCTGCTGTTCAGCTGCATGACAGGGCTCTGAGAGCAGCTCTCCTGACTGCCAATTTTTTTCAGCTTTGCAGCCGTGTTAATAAATGGGAGTGTTTGAAGCTCGTAGCAGTGTGAGAACAGGGTAGCAGGGCCAGCAAAATTATTTCTTTGAAAAGAAGGAGGCATTTTGTTTTCAGACATGTGTTCCCTGCTTGCTCAAAGGGGCTTTTGAGTGAGGATGCAAAATTGCAGGAGAAAGCAGCAGAGAGCAGGAGAAAAACAGAGTGTAATACAGCTGAGGTCATTTCAGTTTTGG
>JAUBOD010001087.1:303059-324329 GCA_032353885.1 Nothura maculosa
TGCAAAATTGCAGGAGAAAGCAGCAGAGAGCAGGAGAAAAACAGAGTGTAATACAGCTGAGGTCATTTCAGTTTTGGAGGAGCCAAAATTTTTTTGGTTGCTAAAGGTAGAGGAAAGCAGGACTTTCCTCCCTTCTGCAGATCTGAAGGGCACAGTCTAACCTGGGAAACCTGTCCCCTCTCCATCACCATTGCCAGGCTCGAGTGCCTGAAGGATGAGCCTAGGTAGGACTCGACAACTACATCTATACTGAGTTGTATTTGTCCATAATAACATTGGCCAGGACTCATTCTGCATCCTGGAGGATGCTGGCATGGCTCAGCTTATATAAATCATCCCCATTGCTGCTTGTGAGCGATCTCAGCTCCTGATCCCCACCTTCCCCCTGAGCACTGGCCAGGAGATGGAGTGCTGGCACAGGTGAGGTCTTATTTATGTTCCTGGTGTGGATGTAGCCAGGAGGACTAGATTCATCATGGCCTTTCCCTTGATTGCAGTAGAGCCCACTGCTTGTGTTGGTGTGATTAGTGTGAAGCACAGCAGGGCTGAGGCAGGAAATTCAAAGCATTCATTCATAAAATGTGGAACTTTCTGCTTAAAGCCTGCACCACAGTCCCTATCTCTGGTCACCTATGTACACGAGAGGCGCATTCGGCTTTACAGAGAGCTGATTCTCTTCAAGCCTGGGATGCTAAATCTGGCACACGGGAGGGAGAAAGGGAGTTTTTACTAAACCAGATTAAGTCTCTGGAAGCCAATAACTCTGCGGGACGATGAAGTCAGAACAGGGGCCTCCCTTTAGGTAGTCCATTTGATCAGAGCAGGAGCAGGGGATGCCCAGTGTATTTAGGTCATGTCTGTGAGGGAAGCATACTACCATGAAAATGCAGCTCAAGTGGATTATAGAGGATTTCTGCTGGCACTGTGGTTTGGTGATTACCCCCGCTATGAGCTAACTGATCTTTGCTCCTTTGTTCCTGCAAGGCAGATCTCCTCCCTTTGCAACCTCATCCGTGCTTTATCTGAACAGGACGTTTATTTTCCCTCCAGAATTTCAAACAACTCGCATGTTATCTTATTCCTAGGGCATTTACCGTGGAAATTGCGTGTGCATAAAATAACGTGGCGGGACTTCATTAGCTTCTGCAGGGACCAATCACTTGCTTGAAGGTCGGTGTGATTAGGAAGGACCCGACTGCGCTGTCTGTGCTCACATTTAATGCAAGTAGTGATGGGCAGCGGGTAGCGAAGCCCCTATGTGCCGAGCTGCAGCTCCGGGATCCTGCCTGGGGCTGTCGTGGGAGGGAGGCACGGCCGGGAATCACAAGCAGAGAGCCCTTCGGCTCAGACCGTCTCTCCATATGTCTGTACGATGCCAGGGGCTTTCATCCATACTGGGTCTCTGTGTGTTCGTGCAATACTAATGCCCTCAGAAGTGCAGACTTCAGGTGAAACTGCCAGTCATGTAAAAGGACTCGATTGAGTCGTGCTGGTGATTTTCCAGGGAAAGGGAGAACACAGAGAACTTTCTCCTCGGGGCAGAGATGCTTTTTTTATGCAATTCCATCACACTGAGACCATACTTTCATGGGCTGAAAGAAAGCCCTAACTAGTGCTTTAGCCACTAAATCTCATTCTTCCTTCTTGCTTTCCTAATGGAGTGAAATTCTCAGAAATCCCATTAAAATAAAAAATATGGATTTTATTGCTGAAATGTGACAAGTTGTGTGACTCAGTATTTCCCCTCAAATCATCCATCCTTCCCCTAAAGAAACCAAGAAATGAATCCAGCACTTTATTCATTAGCCTTAAATAATGTTGTGGCAAAAACGAGAGTGATAAGATCAAACACATATGTTACACGGGTACTTTGGCGGATAGCTTGACTTACAGTAGACATAACATCTTAATTAAGGTCCAATCTCAGTGCCTTTTCCCTCCATCTGCTGGGCAGAAATCACTGCAAAACCTGCTGGATTTTATTCTCTCTCAAGTAGAGGGTCCTGCCACAAAACAAGCTTTTGAGAAGTCCGTACGCAGTATGAGTCACAGACTTGAGGAAGTGTTGTCTAGACAAGACCCCAGGTTTTTAAGCCACAGCTATGAGTGGGAGAAGTGAGAGAAGCCAAGCAATGACAGCAGGAGAGATGGACTGCAAATCTGCAGGGTGTCTGTAAACGCTGGATTACCCTGATGCTTGCTTGGCATCTCTTTCAAGAGGAGAACGTGGCTGAGAGCTAATGTCCTAGATGCTGTTGGCTGATAAGAAGGATGAAGGCTCTGTGATGCTCACTAAATAGAGCATTTGGTGGTGGCATGTCCTCATGGACTTAATGTGGTCCTTTGGTCCCTTCTCATAATCCATGATTCCTGCTAGGTGTATTCCCAGACATCCTGTGAGCTGCACCAGTACAGTTGGTGGATGAGTGTTTGTTCTGGCAGGATGGCACCAAGCCATTAAAGTTCACACCCTTACATTCACAATAGACCCTCAAGCCCAGACATGATCAGTATAAGCCAAGGTACAGTGGTAAAGATCTCCTTTTAATAATCAATATTTTAAAATAAGTGTAGACCTTTTCAAGATATAAACTCCATGTGTCAAGTCTTACACCATCTCTCCTTCTGTTTTCTGAGTAGAGGTCAAGAGAGGGAAGTGAATATTAGTGTTTGAATAGAGAAGATGGAGGAAGGCTAAGCTCTAATATTCATGGGATTGTTTGCTGCCAGTAGAGAAGGAACTTATCTATAGTTAATGCAGAAGTGACTGACAAAAAGAACAGATGAACTACGTCAGAAAATAGCTTACCATTTGCAGTGCCTGGGACCAAACCAAGCAATAACCAAGCTTAGACTGTCTTTAGGATAGTTATAGCATTTCTCATTCAGCTGCATGTATTTGCTGCTGCCTAAAGGTGATTAAATATGCAAAAAGAAAGGGATCCTGAAGCTGAGTCTGTATTCAGGCTTGGGACTAAAATTTCAGCCACTTGTTGAAACTCAGAGAGCTCTTCAGATGAGCCTGGACTGAAGGAATCTTTTTCTAGCATACAACGAAAAAAAAATCAAAGCTTTAAAGTCCAAAGTCCCAGCTGGTGTTTCCTCCTTCAAAACAGTTCTGTTTTGGTAGAGGAATAGATTTTTCTTTCATAAGCTCCCAATTGTAGTCAACTGAATGGAATTCTGTGATTTTACTTGGCTGAGTTTCCAAGCCAAGTCAACTGCTTTGTTCTGAAGAGCTGGAAAACTACTTGATGCAACTGAGAATTGCTTCTAGGTGTTGTCTCATTGAAGAGAATCCTTTTTCCTTCTGAGTAGGAGCAGACAGATGTATTTCTGGGTTAACAAAAAAATCATTTGAAACTTAGGCACAGTAACAAAATAATGTCTGTAAAGTAATGATATCTTCTGAGCCAAATAACTTTTTTGCTGCCAGATGCCTGCTATTTTGAAAATCTTCTTTGAAGTTTTCAGAGAGATCTACTAGGATATCTTTCAATATGAATGATTTTATTCTATAGGGTTCTATATGCTGAAGGAGTTCATGGAGTGGATATATAATTACCTGTGCCTTAAAAAGAGAGGCTAATTATCTCAAGGTTAAATAATCCGCAGTGGTCTTCTAACTTCATTCAGATTTATAATCCTGTGAAATTCTGATGACTTTAATTATTTTGTGTATTAGGAGTAAAAAGAGAATATATTGTCTTCCCATTTCTCTCCACTATCCATCAATCTAATTTGTTTTAATCTAATCTATCTTGAACTAAAATAATGAGGATAGAGAGCCCTTCAGAGACAAACACAACTGATCCATCCAGGAAAGGAAGTATTTTCCTCTTTTGAAATTCCTCATTGAGTTGGATAGGACCTGAATATTAACTCTAACTTTAGTAAAACCGAATATCATCTAGTCCAACATGTATCACAAATACCTGATGATAAATGTAAAATGTGGTGCTGCTTTTTCCGAGTGAAATTTAACAACAAAATTTAATGACTCTGGCTTTTCTCAGACTTTTGTTACTATGTTAGATCCTCTAATAGAAAACTCTCAAAAGATAATTTACATTCTATTTTTTTTCTGCTGCTACTTAGTGCTATTACAAAGAGTCTGTGGCACAGGAGATAAATACCCTTTACCATGTACTTTTCCTTCAAAGGATTCTCATGAACTCGGCAGGACACACAAAGTACTGAAACAGAGCCACGAAGTGAAGAACATGCACATCTAAAGGATTTGTCTAACATAGGAAGAGACAGTTTAATATTCTCTGTGGAAGCTCCTATTTCCATTTCAAAAGGTCTTTTTTCAGGTTATCTTATGTCATTTTGGAAGAGGTTTAAGCTAAACGGTAATAGGCAGTACATGTCCCCAGGCCACCATGCTATTTTGTTGGCTCACTTGTTTCAGTGTAATTATTGTGGTGTAACTCATAAACCTGAAGTGCAGTGACAGTCTAGAAGGCTCAGATTAACTGAGAACGACTGAGGAAAGGCAAACCTTCAGGTTGAAGAGAAGACAAGAGAAGGTTAATTCAGCAGAGCTTTGGCAGATAGAAAGCCTCAGAATTCACATCACGGTAGATGAAATCTTTTGTGGATCCCTTTCTTCTGATCAGACTTAGAGTAGCTCTTCTTCTGACCCAGATATCCAGTTACCTAAATTAGGTGGAGTTAGAGTTTATTCTGTATATCCCATCAGCAAACCCATTTACACTTGTCTCCCAGGCTCAGGGGAAGAATGAGGAAGACATGAGAGAGGAAGGCAGGTTGGGGTAAGATTTTTTTTACTGTTTTCCAGCGACTTGTGGGAGCAGTCCTTGTTTTACGGTGGTTTTAAATGTGTAGTATAACACTGGGACACAACATATACATATATTCTGCAGGGTTTTCCCGGGGATCTTTGCATTATCCAGCCTTTGGTATGGCAATGTACATCTCCTGTGCATGGCAATTGCATGTGCTTAGCCATAGAGGTGCCTTAGGAGAGGAGCAGAGAGGCAGCCTACCTCTAACTGTGCAGACATCCTGCACTGTTGCACTTCTGAAAACCACAGGAACTACAAGTGGTATAATGTATTTTGGAGTAAATCTGCTGAATTTACAAGAGCCGGCCCAGAATTTATATGAATGGAGTAGGGTTCACAGTCCCTTTCCATGTATTTCATAAGAAATCTCTTTGTGGAAGCTGAGGAACAGGTGAAAAAAAAAATCCACAGCTTTACATTTCTGAGAAAAAGCCCGTGAACTCTGTCTACTTTATGAACCCTGTGACCTCCAGGATCAGTTAAGAGTTTCATGAACCCTCGAACTCTAGCAGACTTTGCCATGCCCGGTAGAAAGCCCTCAATTTCTTGTCATCCCCCTTTTGTTACTTTTGCTCTCTTTTATTAGCGGAGCAGCCCAGCTGTACAATCTCTCCCATTTCAGCATAATTGCATTAGACACTTGGAGGCAGTCGGATTGCCATTCAAGCTGGTATATAATGAATTTACTTGACATGCTGGGGTCCTTATGTCACAAAAGGTTTTCCTATTATATCTGAGCTTTTGGTTGTTTACCAAAAGACTCCGAGCCCTTGGCCTCTCCCCACTCACCGAGTGGGAGAAGTGCCGCGGGAAGCTGTCTCCTGGTGGGATACTGCTCAGGAAAGGCATGGCTTTTCCCAGGTTTTAGTTGCGTACCGCTACAACCCTTGTCTCACTCATTGGAGCAGTTGGAGCAAGCCCAGCCCTGGTGTCTTGGCCTTGCCCCACCATGGGTGATGCACAGACATGCCAGGAAGGTCTCAGCTGCCACCAAGCAGTGAGGGAAGTAAAGGCATGAGACAACACAGCAGCCCAGAAACCAGTGCCTGTTAAAGCCCCTTCCATGCTCCAGGTCCGACCTGTCCAGGGTCACGGCTTGTCCCACAGAAACCTTGTCCCACTCAGATGGCCTAGGCAGGATATGGGTGCCCACTGTGCTGGATAGAGGAGTGAATTTGAGTTTAAGCAAGCTTTGCACCCAGAGGGTTGGTTACTGTCCCAGTTATGAGCCATTTCACTGTGTTCTTGTTGAAGGATATAATCTGTGTTGCTGGCATAGACAGCACTGGGACACGTGGGGGCCATGTTACAAGGACTTGCTCCAGCCTCTGCCCACCTTGGCAGGTGTCGCCTCAAAACCATCCCGGAGCCTTTGCGTCTGGAGGCAAGGCCAGGAGGTGCTGCTTGGTCCTGCACCTCCTTGGAGAGTCATGAAGCAATCGCCCTTCCTGGCGTAGGAGAGGAGCCCATCGACCATCCCCTCTCTGTGATCAGGAGGCACCTCACCAGCACGGCCATACTGTGCGGGGCCTCCCGATCACGGCCATGTGGCAGCCTCGGCCCCGCGGCCCTCTCGGCATTCCCCAAAAGGCTGGGGGTAGGAGCGATGTCCCACATGAATGAGATAAGAGGAGACAAAGCGCACGGCGAAGAAAGGAAGCTTGTTGCTTTTCAAGTTCAATGAGGCTTACCAGGCTTTCGGGGGCCTCTCCGAATCAGAGGCCTGCTTAAAAGAACATGCAGGATTCAAAGCCTGTCCTTTTCCAGGCCCTCCGTGGGCTTTGAAAACCCTCCCGATTCATGTTTATACCCTTGTTTCTCCCCTCCCCCTCTGTCATAACTCCCCCTTCGCAGATACCCTTCCTCACTGTGCAGGCTTTTCCCCCACCAAAATGCACTGAAAGCTGCCCCGGTGCTTGGCCACCAGGTGCCCATGGAGGTCATCTCCCCATGCGTGAGTCCCCTGTGTCTGGTATCTGCAAATGGCCCCTCACAGTGAGTGACTTCAGGAAAAAGGAGCAGCCGGTTCCTGTGTCCCTTGTTGCCCAAGGCTGTCACTCAATGAGCGGTGCCTCCTGCATTGCAAGCACTTTAATGCTTGATGTTAAAGCATTGCTTCTGGCATTGGATTCCACTTTGGAAAGCTGCAGTGATGAGGAGCAGAAAGGCATCCATCCTTCCATCCCAGGAATGGATGGATGGACCTCTGCTTTCTGGGCAGAGCAAGGGCTGCAGAGCGGGAGCGCAGGAAGGGCGGGAAAGGCTGCAACCTTGGCTGACATTGCTTTAGAAACTGCAGCATCGACTTTACGTGCAAGAGGCGCTTGACACATTTGAGCCACCTTCCTGACCAAGGACTCTGTAATGAGTGGTGGTAGGTTTTGTAAAAGTCGTTTAAATGATCCCGCTGTCTTGCACGGCGATTGCAATCTGGTCCATGACTGAGGGGCCT
Organism: Nothura maculosa; assembly: GCA_032353885.1. Lineage (NCBI taxonomy): Eukaryota > Metazoa > Chordata > Aves > Tinamiformes > Tinamidae > Nothura > Nothura maculosa. The sequence goes on from JAUBOD010001087.1 coordinate 310,323, forward strand.
GGTCACAGGTCTCAGCTCACCCTCATCTCCTGAAGTACCATGAGGCTGTTATTACTAATGCCAGCAGTTCTACATTCCCATGGACAGAGCACAGAAGTGGGTTAGCACAAATGACCTTCACCGACCTGCTGCTGCATTGGTGGCCAATATCTCCAGAAAAGACTCAGACATCTCTTGTCTGTCCCCAGCTCTGTTCTGTCATGTTGGGAAAGGCAGTGGAAGGATTGGAAATGATGGTTACCCATGTGCATGATGACAGCATCCTCTGGGATGGGTAACCTTTTAGATTATTGCCTGATCTGGAGACTGAACTTTGATGTTATACCCATCCTGAGTCACTAACCATTGAATTTCAGAAGGATCCTCTCCCAGTATTTCCCTTTGGAATTGTTCCACTTGGAAAAAAAATAATGAAACAGGCATGTGAAGCCTGTTTTCTGATGAGACAGTTGAGCCTTGTTGGCACATAAAATAGAGTTTTGTCAAAGTAGGGGAAAACTGAGAAAACAGAAACCCTTGTAGTAGTCTTACTGATGTTCAAAGTTATTGAAAAGGAGGTGCAAGCAGGAGTTTTCTTCTCTTCCTCCTCATCCCTCTTGTCTCCCTGCAGACAAGACCTAATATGGCCTATCCCTGATTTGGCCTTGCCGCTTCAGACCAACAAGAGAACATACAGTTGAGGCGAATCCATAGCATTCCTCTGACTCTGTGCTGTTCTGACAGTTTAAATAGGTGAAGATATGTCCCTGTGTGTTTGGAAATGCCACCAAACCCTTTCTTCTTCTGGAAATATGTTCTGTCATACGGAAGAAGCAGTGTCAAAAACTAGATGCAAACCATTTCTAACACTTTCATCTCCTTGCTTAGGGGCTCAGCACATACTAAGGGCATTTGAGGTATTAGCTATGAGCTGTTAATGTCACTTTGGCTTAGTACCACTCATGCAATCCTAGGTCAAAGATCTATAAGTTTCCTCTGCTATCCACAACCAGCCTTATAAAAAGGGAAAAGAAAGAAATATCCAAACATTCATTTAATAATTTACCTAATGCTACCCCAAACAGGTGTGGGAGACACTTGCTATGACATATTCCTGTGAGTTGTCTATCTACTTCTGCTGTAGACAGATGGTGTCAGGGATGTCCCCTTTGATTCTGAAAGGAGCAAAGGGAACTCCAGCCTCTAGGACCAAAGTCCATCTGAGTAGCAGCAACTTGAGAGGGAAATATGTTTTTTGCTGTACATCTGGCAGGGATCCAATCGGAACAGAGTTGCCGCTTCTTTTTTCCTTTAAATAGGGTTGTAAAAATGCCTGTGGAGCAGTACACCTCCAAAGACCTTGCTGAATGACAGGGAAAATTTGCATGCCAACTAACGGCACATTTTAGGACATTCCTGAAGGAGTCAGCAACTGGAGAGTTATTCTCCCTTTGCAGCCATGCAAATTAGCTGAAGGGATTGATGAAGGACTGGGGGAAGGGGGAAAGGCGATGTGACAATCACAGCGAGTTAGCAAAGGAAAGGGAAAGAAGCAGCGTTCTGTATTTGAATGCAGGAGAGGTCCGTCTCGTTTGCTGTGACGCTGTGTAACTCCATTGAGCGCAAAGAAGTTTCTGCAGCTCAGTAACACAGAGGTGGATTGTGCCTCGTGGGTTCAGTTGTCAGTGATCAGCAGGGAGATGACAGTTCAGGACCAGATCCTCAGCTGACATGAGCTGCAAAAGTGTCACTGACCTTGTGTGGCCCTTTGTCACTATTGTCTCAGTTCCTCTGAAAAGAAACCCTTGCGCTTGCTCTTCTCCTCCAGGCTGGGAAAGTGATTATTTTTGTGTCCTGATCTTTGGTGGATGAAAATATGTGCACCTTTTGTCCCCACTTTCTCCATCCCAAGAGCTTTTCTCCCCATTTTTTATTATAATTTGTGTGAATCTGGTGTTCATTAAACTGCAACAGACTTAGAGGGGAAAGTCCAGGCAGAAAGCCAGGGATACCTTGGTTCTGCCCTGCAGACCCTAGCCTCATTACTCCAGTCCTCCATCCCCATGGCAGGGGCAATATACCCTGTATGTGACCTGCAGCATACGCTGTCCCTGCAGTTCTGGGCCCCTTGAATACCACGCAGTGCAGCATGCTCCTGATCTGCAGTCTTCTGTATTGCTCCTGTCACCAGCCTCTTTGAAGAAGACATTTGCAACCGGATGAAATGGTATTGGGGTTCTGTGATGGGAGCAGAACCCAAGAAAGGCCTACAAAGATCACCAAACACCTTTCCATAAAGTGATGCATCCCTGCCTCAAGATAGGAAAGGTACATTTATGTATGCATACTTATCCATATTTGTGTGTGTGCATAGATTTATTTATAAATACCTTTTCATATTCTGAATATGAGAGCTCATACCGCCTCATCTAACCTGCTGCTTTGCTCACATACACACATAGACACATAGACACCCTTGTGCCATGGGTTATCCTTTACACCACTGCAAAGTTAATGTGAAACCCTGTTGGAAATCCTGCCTTTCTGAATCTACTGGGCTTTCCATTTGTCCTGCACTCTTTGTGGTGGTACCACTCACTACTCTGGGGTGGGGACATGGGGAGCATTGTCCTAAGAGGTGTAGGCCAGTGAGTGCTGGGACATCACAGAGATAAGCAGTGTATATTACTGCAAATTAGCAGTGCAGAAGTTACCTGCCTATTCAGACTGGTGCAAAAACCAGTAACACATATCAGAATTTTTATGAGGCCTGTCCCCTAGATGCATGATTTTTTAAAGTCACTTTGAAGTTTGCAGTAAAGTAATGCTAAGGAACTTGGATGAAAAGACTTCTTGGTGCAGGCAGAGTTTTTAAGCTGAGAGATCAGAGATATAATTGTTGCTCTGAAGTAACTACACTTCTGTGTTTATGGCTTCATCTGCATATGTTCTGCAACCCTGGAAGATTGTTATTGAGAATCCTGATCTCTCAGGTTCCTTTGAGCTGTGGAGCAGAGATGTGCTGCTTTGAGAAACAGCAAAGATTCTGTTTCTCTTCCTTCTTTTTCATTCAAATGTAGAGGGTAATTTCTTGCTTATGGTTTTGATATAGGTAAAACCGTAAAGGATGCAGTAGAGCTGGATTTGCATAAATGAAGAAATAAGGGCTATTCTATCATGTAAGCCTGGCTAGGATGTACTGAGCTGGAGCAGTGTAAATTGGACTGTGGATGGATTGCTGTTTAATTATCTGTTTGAGCTGCAATTCAGCCAACACTGCCTGCTTAACGTTCTCGCTGAATAAAACGTTAGTGCAAACTTTAAGGGCCACAAACCTTCATGAGAAGTATTCCTAAGGGCACTAGTATATGAAATGGTCTAGATGGTGGGTACGTTGAAAAGCGTACGTGGGAGCCCAAAGGCGGATGGACAGTCAGACCAGGAGGGTCCCTTGTTGGGAAGAAGATGCCTGGGTTATGGACCTGAACGGTTGGATGATGCCAAAGGATGAAGAAAGGAGGGACGATGCAGGAATTCAGGATCCTGCTATAGGAGATGAGCAGCATCGAGATGAAGTCATCTGCAGTTCTGACAGTAGATAATGGCCATTCGATATAGCCCAGTTCTTCTGGGCTATAAAGCTGATGGACTGAATCAAACCATGGTAACAGCATTGATTTTAACAGAGTTAAATTAAGAGATGCATTTGGCTCTGCAGTTGCTCGTTTTACTCTTCATTTAGTAAAGCAAGATGAATTCTCCTGCCTGGTGTCACTCCGGTGACAGGCAGCAGTGGGGAGTGCAAGTATGAGGAATATATAAGGTTAGAGACTAACAGCCTTAGAAATGAGTAGCTGAGAGAGAGGAAGCCAAAACAACCAGTTTGAGAGTAACAGCATGTTTAAAACAAATCTTTTCAGCAATGGGTTTTGGCAAAGCTCAAGCAAGCAGCTCTGGCCTGTGAGACAGGCTTATATACCTACCATGTAATGAAAAATCATGTAAGGGAGCTTTGTTTGGATGAAATGCTGAAGTCCAGTGTTGCCAGAATCCAAACGATGGAGTTTTTGTTTCATTTAACGGATCCAGCACTATATCCCTGAGCTTCCACAGAGGCCACTGTGAAATCTGCCTGTGCATCGCCCCGTGACTGTTGAATCTGCTGGCCAGCTTCAGCTGCATGCAACTAGGGAGCAGCAGGCTCAGAGATAATCTTAAAATATTGAAATACTAAATAGGAGGCCAGGTAGAAGGAATAGATTCCAGGAGAGGTTGCAGGGTAAGTCCAGCCCTCAGCAGACTCCTGGGAAGGCCCAAGTCAGCAAACACGGTGCTTCTTGTCATGTAAGTGTAGAGCAATTGCTGTGCTTGAAGTTACTTAGTGCTAGCACTGAAGTCAGCATTTGAAATAAATCCGGTTCATTTTAGCAGGTATGCTAATGTTTTAATCCTTGTGAAAGAAATAGATTTTAGTGCAGTTATTGGTGATTTATGCAAAGTAGGAGGAGGATTAGACTAAAGCCTGAAAAGCAAGTATCAGTGTCCTTCGCAAATCTCTTAAGTGGGGTCACAGAAAGCAATTTGGGGAAAAGCAAAGGGCTAAATATGAATCCTTCGGAGAAAATCCTCCCTATGAGACTCGTAGTATGAAAACTTTAGAACCGAATGTACCACCACCCATCAGTTAGCAGCCTAGAAGAGAACTCTGCCAATTTAAATGCTGCATGTGACATTCTTAGACCCGAACTACTAGTCTATAAGGTTAAAAATGGAAAATTAAGCCAGATGTAGCTTTGCAAACTGATCATCAGCTTCTGGCAGTGACCTGACACTCATAAATTAGGTGTCATAGCATTAGAAAGAGCTTGTGAGTGTCCTTAGCCCTAAATAGCCATCCCCTGCACGGGGGTAGCATCACAAGTGTGCTCCTTATTTATGACTGAATCAGAAATGATGACTTGCAGCCATTTCAGTATCATATTCAGTAAAAATTTTTAAAAAATAAATAAATACCAAACATGGTGCCATGGCCTTTAGTCTTGCACCCTGAATAGCCACTCTAGCAGGAGTTATGGGAAATATCAAAAGGGAAATATCAAAGGAGGTTGGCTGTGGTGTGTTTCCCAAAAGAGGAGTCTTCTCTGATTCTTCGTCTTCATGGGAGCAAGAACTAGGTAGGCTCCAGTTTTTGCTAGTCTGTTCTCTGCGGTGCGGCTTTGCTTAAAGGTTGTGGGCTGCAGCTCAGCCATATGATTACAGCTGTCCTATAGCAGATGTCTTCAATCTGCAGTTCAAGTATGCTCATGCAGAGGTTAAGGACAAGATCAACTTTTCTGAGAGCAAGGAGGGAAACGTGCCCTCTTCCTCCCTACATTCTTCTTCATGGCTCTGGTCACTGTTGTTATCATTTAACTGCAAGCACGAAAGCCTCCGTATATTTCAGCTTTAACAGAGGTCATCCTCTTTTATGTCTTGGAGAGTATGTAAAAAGCCACAGGGACATGTCAGGTAAGCTGACAGTGCCCCTTTTCCTCCAGAGTGGCCAAGGTGATGCAATGATGTCAGCTCAGTGCACTGGGATGGATAAACTTCTCTAAAGCTGCATGGGACGAAGCCACCTGCAAAAATTAGACCAATCTGTGACTACATCGCAACTTACATGAAGGTTAAAATGTTTTCCCACAATTTAGAGACAAATATTATACCCCATTACTAAAGGGAAAATCTGGCAATAACGTTATTGAAGTTCAGAGATGCAGTCCTTTTGGAAGATCATTTGAAATTGTTTAGATATCTTGGGTCATGGAATTTGGAGCAAAATTGTTTATTTCTGAGCAACTGGGCCCCTGGTTTCTATCAGAGCCTGGGAAGAGTATTTGTCAAGGCATTTCACCCTTTCCAAAACATCCTTCTGGTGTCCTTCCACAGGCAGTATAGCAGCAAAGGCAGGTGTTTGTCCTAGGCAGTAGTGAGAACCTTACTGCACTTATTGCCCACTGTTGGCTAGTTGGTAGCCACAGCAGGGTGAGTCTTGGCCTATTTCTTGCCCAAAAGTAGTCTTGCTTTATCCCATCCAGCATTCACCAGCTGCTTTGATGGCTGCCTTAACAGAAGGGTCAGTGAGTAGATGGTCTGCCAAGACTGAATCCTTCCTTCATCTCAAAAGAAAGCCCTTATAGATCAAGGTTGTAACTTGCCATGCAAGAAGCTCAAGTTCTCCTGCAAATCATGCCTTGATTCTGTGAATAAATTCCATGACTGCTGGTCCTTGTACTTAATATGCCATGTTTTTTATGAGGGCTATAATGATGAGGAGAGCCAGAGGCGCTGAGGAACAGGCAGATCATTCCTGGCAAGTGCCAAATGATGTATAGTGTATTATTACCATGGTGATGGGCTAGTGCAGAACCTGGGCAATGTTTCTTATGTAACCCATGGGTTTGCTCTCCACCAGACCAGCTTTCTCATGTTTGTCAGTTCCAGTGAAGCAGAAATATTTCTGCTTCCTTGCCTGTAATAAATTCAAAGAAGGTTTGTGCTTGCTGCAAGGCTAGAAGTGAAAGAAGCTCCTCCCATGACTTTGAAAGGAGCTGAAAAGTGGGACATGAGCAGATTGCCAGCTCATCAAAGAGCCCCAAGGTAACCTGTGCTACGAGATTTGCTTTGGTCTCTTGCTGGTACCCATCTTCTTTTTCTTCTCACAGCTTTAGCACTTTCTGCCAGATGGCTATTATTTTTTACAGGACTACAGACAATTATACCTGTCAAGGGCATGCCAAAGTAGTTAAGCATTTATAGTGTTAGAGAGATTACCTTCTAAATGTTAATGGCAGACACAGACGTGGTAACTTTCCTGCTCGGGATCCTTGTTAGTTCCTTGCTTTGCAATGCTAAATGGGCACGGGGAGGCTCACAGTGCAGGAAACGTAGCTGTGCACACAACATGCATGGCTGATCCTGCTGAGCCTCTCACACTTCGTTACCACGAGTCAGCAAAACAGGTTCTCTCCCATTGCGTGAATGGGCATAGGTGTGCAAGAGCCAAGGCTCAAAACTTTTGCCTTTGCATGATTCTCCAAGCAAGGCCACATCTGCAGTTGGTGAGCAATAGTTGTGTGTTTCCTCATCTAGAATTTGGAGATATCTTTGCTGCAAGAGGGGCCAAAACTGATATAGGAATCCACTAGTCCTCAGTTTCTGTAAATGCTTTCCCAGGTTTTCCAAGGCCAGTAGAACCGCATGGTTATCCTTGGAGAGGCAGCACCATGCAGTCCATTGGACCCAAGGCGGTCTGAGACATGGGTGGTGTCCCCAGGGCTGATAGGGATTCTCAGAGTCCTATCAAGAAAGGATCTTTCCAGTTTAGGTCACACACACGTCAAAGGAAAATGGTATTAAAATTTTCAGAGAAGAATCCTTTGGTGTTTCCAAAGGTGTTTCAGCTCTCTGCTTCCAGCTGCTGCCTCTGTCCGAAGGTTTGTCACACAGATGTGGAGCAGGATTTGTTGGCTTCAAGGGGGGAATGCTGGCTTAAACCAGCTGCACATCTGGCCCTTCCTGTTTACTCTTTCTGAGGATATCTGTCCTCTCTCAACCAAAGGAGAAGGTAAAACAGAAGTAGAGAAAGCATCCTGGAAAATAGTCTTGCAAAGAAAAAGAGAAGTGAAAAGGCTGTAGTTACAATTTTCTCTTCCCTGGGGTCTCCTGTGTCTGCCCTTGAGGTGTGAGACAAAGGGAGAGGTGAGGGGGGTTAGCAGTCCTTGGCAGGGGGCCCCCAAAACCCAATTTCTTTGACACTAATTTGTTTAAAGAATGAGAAGATTCATTACTGATCCTTACTCGTGTGTGCCTCCCTAAGCACACAGAAATCCCGTGTCAAGGTCAGGGGCTGTGCAATGCCCTGGCAGGGCATCCATTGCTCCCACCGGACCATGTCCTGCTCCGGGTTACACCGATGCAGATACAGAATGGCTCTGCTCAGGTCAGTGCATAGATGAACCAGAGCATTACTGTCCATAACGAGTCTGGCTTGGCAGAGTCCCTCTAGTTTTAATTGCCCTGCCACATTGGTGGCACCAGAAATGCTCCCTTCCACAAATGCTTATCCCACCTGGGAATCTCAAAGGATGGGTTAGGTCAGCTCATGAGAATCAAGACTTGCTTTGAGTAAGTAAGTCCACACTGAGCTGTACTGTGTCTGCAGGAAGCACCAGCATTTTAAGACACTTTCCAGTGTTCGTAGGAAAATTAATGAGCTGGACTCAGGCAAGGATATTGCTTTGGAAGATAAGATGCTGAGCAGACAATCCACCCATGGTTATTCACCAAAACCCAAATCCATCCACAGTTCTCCAGAGTATTGCTGGCCAGCAGGATAAGTTAATAATGTCACACAAATGTGAATAATCATCTCAGGTAATGCAGCATCAGCGTGACCGACGCGTCTTGATTATATCAATGAAAAGAGCATCCTGGGCCTGCCAGCTGAGCACCCTCCCAAGTGCCAAGGATGGGGAAGCAGAGAAGGCCTCGAGGTCTCTGACATTGTTTACAGGGAAGCATTATTAGTGCAAGACATGATTTTAGTACAATGCGTTAACTCACCCCAAAAAATGAAGACTTCAGATCCTGGACCAGTGAAAAATAACCCCCCAAATATACTTTAATAAAATCTGTCTGTCAAGCTGATTGTCTGTAGGGCCTGCAGAATTACACAATATCTTGAAAGAAATTTTCCCATCTTAGATAATCAACATCAGTAATATGGACCTCCCCAAAGTTATGGGTGATCATATTAGAAAGATGATGTAGGGGATAATCTCTTTCTCAGAGACAGTAAAGAAAAGAAAGGATTGATGCTGCCAGTGTCCTAAGTGTCCTTATTAAAGTAAGTGCAGACGGTTTGTCAGCTTGGAACCTTTCTGCAAGGTTTCCTAAACCTGGTCACACTCTGGATTCTTCTAGTGTTCTTCTGGGGCTCTGTCGGGAGCATGTCCTGATCAAAGAAGCTGCTTTTTTCACTTTTACAATTTTTCACAGCATTCTGCAGGGTCTCAGGTGTGCTGAGCTGTGCTGGTAGGTTAAAAATAGGATAACGTTTTTTAGGTGGATACATTATATTAGAGTATTAGGAGCAAGTTCTCAAGTGGGCTGCCACAAAAGACTGACAACTAACAAAAACACCTGGAACTTGAGCCAGCTGGTTGTCTGGAGAGTTCTCCCATAGAGGATGTGAGCAGCTGTAGGTTGCCTAGATCAAAGCCTGCTTCCATATTCACCTCTAGTGAAAGTGCTTTGGGGTAGTTCACAGGGATGTAAACATTCACTTCTGTGGCCCTTTTCACTTGCAGAAGTAGAAATGCTTTGGAGAGCAAGTTGGCACTTTCACCTTGCCCTAGAAGAAGGGAAACTGAGGCACAGACTTAAACTGGATGGTATTGGTGGTCTTCTCACCTGAAGTATTCAGCTGCTCCAGGGAGGCCTGCTGCTTGCATCTGTTTGATACCTCAAAGTCCAGCCAATGATGCCAGTACTGCCCTGGAAAAGAGGCCATTGTTTTTACCCTTGTTAGCAGTTTTATCTCAACTGTTTTCTTACCACGTTGTGTATCCAACAGTATGGGTAGAGAGTACAGGACATGGATACAGAGTACGTCCTTAGCAGACCTGGTCACAATTGTGGCTAACATTTCTATCAGTCCACATCAGTAGCTTACCAAAGGAGCCAAAGCTGAACGCCAGTTCTTGTTGCAAGAGCCTTTTTAAAATACATAAAAGACAACAGTCCCTATCCATCTTTTGAAAGGATCCAGTAGGATCCAAAGAGAACAACAGAAAGATTCTAGAATGAGAATATATATTTCTTTGCTGTTAGTATGGTTTCCTCTTAAATAGTTGCATGTATTTTGTCACACTTTCATATTTTAGTCTGAACCCCACAAGTATGTTTGAAAGAGAACCCTGGAAGATAATTGTTCTCCATTTTCAAGCCTCGTCTTGGGTCTGCAGGATGTTACTGCAGATGATGCTCTGTGGCAATTGAAACATCTTACACGTTGCTTTGTCTGGCCTAAGCTGTGCAGTTGGCTGTTGCAGGGAAAAATATGGACCTCAGTTCTTACCAGGTATGAATATAAAGCAAACTGGGCTCATATTTAAAGGATAAATTAAAAGTAGGGAGGGTGCGGGAGAGGACTGTTCGTTTCAAGTTTAAATCAATTCTCAGCTGCCCTGTGCCAGTGGTGACACGATGCCTCAAGTGCCCTGACAGCTGGGGTCTGCTCTCCATGACTCTGTCAACTGGAATAACGGGGCAGGCAAGAGGAAGGGGAGGATGTGGGAAGTGCTCTGATCTGAGGTGACATAATGCAGGGTAAGCCCCTCCAGCGGCACCAGCGGCTGTTTCTCTGCGTGCTGCTGCAGTGACGTTCCTTGAGGAGCACGGCCACCCTGCGTTGCTCCCAGGGACTGGATGAGGAAGGCTCAGACAAGGTCCCGCCTTCTGGGGTATGAGCTGCAAGAGAGCTGGTCCAGCCAGGGCCCATGTCATCTACTGCTCTGGGGGTGCCTGAGAGGAGCCCTCAGTCTCGGCTGACCTGGGGCACCGTGTGTATGTGCAGACACACGCTGCTGTGCCGCAAGATCAGGGTCTGCTAAATAGAAAAGCTGCAAAGGAGAATTCAAGTAACTCATCCAGAGCCTGACAGAAGATGAATGACAAAGATAGGAGTCTTGATTTCTGCACTGATGTGGTGGCTGCAGCTGATCATCCATGTCTCCGCTCATCATCCAGGAAGGAACCCGCAATTGCAGCTCAGTGCAGGTGCAAGGGCATCTGATGGAGCAGCACCTGAGAGCAACCTGGGGAGCAGAAAGAACATAGCTAAGACAGGGGGGGAGCTTCAGGGATTGGTGTTAGACCAAGGAGCTGCAGAGGATTTGGTGGGAGAAAGCCTAGCAGCCAGGGAAGCTTGTTCCTCACAGGAGCACAGCCCAGAGCCTCACTGCTTCACTCCTACATGTGCCCAAAGCCAGCAAGAAGAGCACGCTCGGCCTCCAGGCTCAGCCTTTCAAGCCCTGAGCATGATTCCCGTTGCACTCTGCGCTCTCCTTAGTGCCAGTCTGACACGGACCTACCTGAGCTCAGAGGACACAACCTGCAGCTCTCAGTGCATGAGGGCCACCTGAGAGCCTCCAGCTTGCACGTGTGCTTCTCCATCAGCCCGATCGTATGGAGGATGATGATTAGGGCATCTCAAACACAGCATTTCTACCCAGCTGTCAGAACCAATTATTTTTGATGGTACTTGACAGATTGAAGCTATTTATTTTGCTTTCTTGCTACAGAGTCCTTTTTTTTTTCCGTACAAAGATTTCTTTTTCTCACTCCTTTTCCAAAGATGGCCAGGAAACGGAGCATATGTGAAGATGGAAAGAAAAAAAATAGTCTCTTCAAGAACACCATGAGCCCTGTCATCCTCCCAGGAAGCTGTGGACATCTAAACTCACTGAAAAAGAAGGAAACTGAAAAATTTTCGCCAATTTGACTAGTTCTGGAAGCTTTGTATTTTAGTTGGGGATCAACAGGAGCAGAATTCAGTTCTTATTTGTAAGTAGACTATTTGCCCTTGTCATCCAAGGGGCGCTTCAAGCCTGAAGTTTAAAGTGTGGTTTTAAAGTTAGGAGCCTATGTGCAGAAAAGTGGTATCACTTTTGGAGCTGAAATGAACAGTCACAGTAGCTACAAGATACCATCTGGATCTATTTAGTAAGGATTTTACTGTTCCCTCTATTGTAAGAGTTGGGTGATGGTATTTCATCTTTTTTTTATTTTTTTATATTCCATCAGTTTTTAAATTACAAATGTTGATAATAAAAATAGCATCCTGGCTGCCCATAAGACTGATCTTTTTTTCCTTTTGGATTTGCACATTTTTAGCATGAAAATATTGAACGACTGAGTACAGAAAAAAAAATGAGGAATAATTTCTGAAAAACTGTTTTCCACTTCCTCCACCTTCACTGTTTTCCAGAGCTCACACCACTGCTTTCTATCCCACATGCTAAAGTCTGTGAAAAGCAACATCATTTTCCCTTTGAATTTCAATTTCTCTCCTTGCAGAATGTGCCTATAGAGATTCCTTCCAACTGCTATCTAAAAAGTATTGGATCAAGCAGGGGGAAAAAAAGGCCCTTTAAAGAGCAGAAGCATCTTCTTCGCTTTGCTGTTGTGCAGAGCTGTGCAGACCTGACACAAAACTGCTGGGAAGCCAAATGCTGGGTCCACAAGGTGAGCGTTGCCCTTGCTTCGCTCCAAGCTTTTCCCTTGAGACCTTCCATGTCCAGATTCCACTGCCCTCGCTCCAAGAAGACTTCTGCAAAATCCCAATGCAAACATGCCCAAGTCTGTCTGAAGCTCTTGATTGTTTTCAATATTCAAAATATTGAATAGGCAATATTTTCAGTTCTCCTTCCTTAAAGCTACCAGAGTTGTTTAACTTTCTACTGCCCAGCAAGTGCTGCAGCTTCCGAAAGAGGCCTGTTCCTCTCCCTGTCTTTGTGCTTGTTCGTGCTATTTTGTTCACTAGATGTAATGTTCAGCAAAATCCACTTCGGGTTTGAATGGAGGCAGTGGCAGTTTATCTGCACTTGTGCAAACAGTTGCTAAGTTTATTTCTTGTTGTTGTTTTGCATATCAGTAAAATGCAGTTGGCTACACAGTGAGAATGAAACCTTACATTTGATTGCATTTTCCTCTAGTTCTTCTGCAAGGTTTGACCAGGAATTAATATTGTGCATCCCATAGACCTGAACCACTAAGGGTTTGGTTTGGGGTTTGGGATTTGCCTGTTTGTCACTCCTCTGAGTGGGAAAGTCCTTGGGCATAATCAAGTTCATGGGCCCAGGCTGAGCTCCATGTTTGGTGCTGCATCCTTTACATTAAGCAGCAGTGCCTGCTGACCTCCTGCTCAGATTGTATTCACTTTGGGGCATTTCATCTCAAAAAAAGTAAAAGAAAAATTTTAAAAAAGCTGATAGTTCAGAAACACAACTGTGTTCAGATATCCTGAAATCCTGACATGCAGAAATGATTGAAGGGAGTATAGATTTTCATTCAGAGATGGACAATATTACTCCTGAAGCAAAGGCCTCCTTGCAAAGACACAGCAAATCATCTATACCTTGTATTTATGGTGAAGGGAAACTGCAGGCTTATGTTCCAGCACAGACCAAAGTTGGACTGTCAGGAGAAGCAGAAAGAGCAGCAGAGCATGGGCTAGATGTGAGTTGAGAGGAGGACAGAAGTGTCCATCACTGAGAGTCACTCACTTCTTCTCATAACCCACCAGGTCACTTTGGAAGCCCTTGGGCACAAAGACAAGGTCCCTGCCTGCCTCTCCTTGCACAGACCAGCCTGCTGTGACTGTTGCTCCTGCTGATTCTCCAAGGCCAAACAGATAAGTGTTGCAGGGCTGGTAAAGATTTTTTCTTTGCTCTAAAAAGCACTTTCACTGAAGGGCACTAATAAATTAGAAGGAGGAGAGGGACCACCATTCACTCGACTTGTCACTTTACATCTGGTCAGTGGTGCCAGGAATGAAAGCCAGCAGTCCAGGAGAAAGGTATTAATTTGTTAATGAACGACAAGAAAAAGTCCTGCTGCAGAGGGGTGCTGGAGATGGCAGCTCGCAGAAGTGGTCATTAAAGAAATGGCCATTCCTTTGATGCATGAGATGAATGCAGAGATAGATGGACACTCATCAGAGTCAAGTGGTAAAGTAGATCTCAGAGATGCAAGGTGCCTCCTAAAGGAATCACTGTGATTTAAGGTTGGATTTTCAAAGTCACCTTGGAGTAATTTCTTTGTGTTTTTAATATAGTGCACTGGATTGCTTGAAAAAATAAAGAAAAGAGAAAAGAAGAGAAAAAAGAAAAGAAAAGAAAAGGAAAATAAAAGAAAAGAAAAGAAAAGAAAAGAAAAGAAAAGAAAAGAAAAGAAAAGAAAAGAAAAGAAAAGAGAAAAGAGAAA
>JAUBOD010001087.1:329785-340758 GCA_032353885.1 Nothura maculosa
AGCAGGAATCAACTCAACAGGTAATTCCAAAATAGATTCTTGGGTGTGACTTCGGTGAATGTAGGGCCTGAGGAGTGGGCAGGCTCACGTGCCAGCTTGTGTGATATGAATGAGTGTGTTTGGGTTAAAATTCTTAATGCACTGGTTTGGGGAGGAGAACAGCTTTGGAAAGGAAAGGTGGCGATGTACTTGCTAACAGTGGGACCCTCTCTGAGGTCTGCAGCACCCAGCCGCCGTGCTTATGGGCACAGAAATGACCACAAATGCTCCTGGTGGTTGCATGGCTGTACCAGCAATATCACGGTGCCAAGGGCTATTCGTCCACCTCTCCGGTCCCACTCCAGCAGGATCTCAGATCACCACGGATCACCTTCCCCATCCCACAGCTTGCTCAGCACCCTTCCTGCCAGAGGCCTCTTCCTTCTCCTTGTTTCAACCAAAGCGGGAGGACCTGAGGGCTCTCCAAGTCCTTGGCATCTGTCCCAAAGACCTGAGGGCTCTCCAAGTCCTTGGTACCTCCACCAAGGACTTGCGAAGGTGGCAAGGGAGGAGTCTCAACATCAGGAGGACAGAAGAAACAGTATTCTCTTTGACCGAAACCTGCATTTAATATTGCCCTTCAAAGATTTCAATCCCAGGCTCTGTTCAGCTCCAGGCTACCCCAGGGGCAGCAGCAGACCCATGTGCACAAGCCGGGCTGCTCTCTGGCGCTCAACCGTTTGGTCTCTCTTCTGCCCAGCTTGTTTAGGGGCACTGTCCTATGCACAGGACCATTTTCCTTCCCAAACACCTGGGGGCAGAGGTTTGGCTCATCGAAGCTACAGGTTTCCCCTGCCTTTGGCACGGCTGCACCCCATGTCATGGGAGCTCTCAGCTAAATAAGCAAGAGAAGAGGGAGGAGGGAAGGGGAAACTTGAACACAGGGGTCTAAGAATGAGCCCACTTGTAAATTCAGCCGCAGCCCAGCTCCCCTCAGAGGCACAGGCACAGATACACAGTTGCACAAGGCTGCAGCAGATTTGCAGTTGTATGGGGTAAGTGTTTGCTTCCCTCTCTGTATAATTGCTGTTACTGATATCATTACGGTGCTCCACTTGGCACATCCGTTCACTTGGCAACTCTGGCCGAGGCCCTGGGCTTTCCACTCTTTGTGAAGCTTTGCAGCACTTCTCCCTGAACACACACTCTGCAGCTAAACGAGTAATTATCCGGGAGCTTTAATCAACCTTAGTTCCAGCTGAATTTGCCACTAAATCTGTAGCAAACTCTGAAGATCCTCTGAAGCATGAATGCACGTTGAGGGCTTTCTTTCTTGTGCAGGGAAGGCCTTGAATCGCCTCGCTGGTTCGCACAGAAACTTTCTGTTTCCTACGACCGCTCTCCCGCCTCGCGGCATTCAAATGAATGGGTGCCTGGGAACGCAGGTGAAGGAAGCCCAGCAGGGCCGGGTCAGGAAACAGCTCCACATCTGCCAGAGTGTGAACACTTTTATTTATGTTCCCATGGGCAAAAGAAAAGCCCCTGAGCAGGAGGTGGTGGCAAGGGGGTTCTCAACAGCCGCAGTCAAGGCCTTTGGCTTCCTGCAGGGCTTGCCAGGAGAGCAAGTCTACAATGACCACGTCAAAAGTTGATCCCTCCTCAACTGCCTGGCTCTGCTGTCACCCCATGTTCAAGCAGCTCAGTCTGTGGGAGAAGTTGTCGCCGCCACCTCTCACATTCTTTTGGAGAACCTTATTTCCGCTATAGAGAACATAGGCAAGTGGATTTCACCTGGACTTTGGACCAAGAGGTTTGCTTCTTTGTCCAGTTTTGACTCAGATCACTCTTCCTAAGTGTTTCCCAACTGGAGGTGGCACTGGGAAAAGTTCACTCAGAGAAATACATTTGCTAGTTATTTGTGTGGCACACCACAACCATAGCAGCTTGCCTTCCCTAAAAGAGTGTGCGTTGTGCATGACATGGCTAGGAGAACATCTCCCACGCTTTGCAGCAGCATTTCTGCTGTCCTCACCATCACCACGCTGCTTCCCACCGTGTCACACCTCAGTGACACAGGAGGGAGAGGATGAAACTAGGCTGCTTTTTTCCAGCTTCTTTCCCAACTGGTGTCTCACTTGCGTAAGTGCTCTTTACCACCAAGATACCCTTGCAGCTGATGCTCTGTAGATAGATGGGTACGTAGGGTGAATTCATGGACCCACCTTCAGCTGCCTCCAGGGCAGGAGTGCACGTCCAGGCTTTAGACTGCTGTATCACCTAACACAATTCTGGCAAAACACGGATCATCAAGTTACCTCAACTTTTAACCAGGTAGGATGTGATTAATCATCATCGCATTTCCAGAATTATGAAGACTTTGTTTGCAAGCTGCAGAAGCCATCACTTCTCTTAGTCATTTGTTTCAATGGTTACTTATTCTCACGGTTAAAAAAAATATGCTATATTTTTCATTTTAATAGTTGTAATTTTAATTTGCAGGCATCAAATTTTGTTACTAAATTAAACAGTTCTTGGGTATTAAGTCTTTTTCCTTTGTGCTGTTACAGATTGCACTGCCCTTCCTTTGCTAACAGAATATTTTTGAATCGCTCACAATAAAGAATCTGTGTTCAATAATTTCTCTACTCATTTCTCCTATCAGTACAGAGATCAATAGATCCCCAATAGAAAGAGCAACAGAGTGAGCAATAAAGTGACAGATAGATCAGTAGATGGAGCGAGATGGATCAATGATTAGAGAGATAAACAAAGAAGGAGCAAGAGATAAAGTGATAGCCCGAGAGGATCCACGCTCCTTGCAGGTTGCAGCAGCTCCTCACATTAACAAGTGGTTTTTCTTACCTGAATAAGCGCCTATCAGTAGGAGCGAGTTGCACAATCCATCAACCTGTTGATGAAACCATTTGCCCCTTTAATTTCACCTGGAAATCGTTTCCACTCCCTGATTGCATGTGGAAGCAGCCTCCCTTTTCACTCCCCACATAGGCTGGCACCATTGCCTACTATTTTTAGCAGTCATCTCTTCCTATCTTTTGCCAGAAGCACTCTATATCCGACACATTCAGCTTCACATCACAAACTTGCCAACTGGCAGGAGCAAAAGCAACTTTTTTTTTTTTTTTTTGTCCTTACTCGACTCTGGCCCCCAGCCAGTCGCTATCTTCATTTATTGTAATGAATTTGTGTCATTAATATGTTGGATATGCACAGCAATTGCAAAGCAGTACATTAGTACAAAAGCTATTGCTCTGGATGCCAGCGCTTTATTGCCGTGGCTGATTTACAGGCTGATAAGCAACGTTGCCGTTGTCCTTGAGGAGGGGAGAAGGACAGGTAGCGTGGCAGAAGTGAGGCAGGCACGTCATTGTAAGGGCCAAGGGAAAGTGTGAGGTTTCCCAGGCCTCGCACAGCTGGGGGTGGACTTGACGATTTCATCTTTTCTCTTTAAAACGTCTTCGCCTTAGTGGGAGCACTCAGCGATTCCCGAGCCAGGGGCGGGAGAAACACTGGAGACAAAGCCCCTGTGAAAATCTCAGGCACTTGGAAAGGAGATTAAATGCCGTTACAATACTGTAGGTTTGGAAGCTTCTATGCGACTAGCTCATAATAGACCCATGTCATCACTTTATTGCAAAGATACGATAAAGACAGGCATTATATGGTGTTAACATTTAACAGCCATAACTTAACTTTCAAAAGACTTTACAGGCCAAGTCACAGTGAATTGTTTCTTTCTGTGCATTTAATCCAGGGCTCACATTCTATAAAGCAGGAATATTTACAGAAAAGATAGATCGCTAAGCAGAGAGACAGACAGACCTGTCTGTCTGTCAGCTCTGGAGAGTAATCCCTTGGAGAGTAACCCTGAAAATTATTTAAAAGGAAAGCATGAAACTGGGCCAATGCAGACAATGTAGCTGAGTGTCAAAAGAAAGGCCAAGAACCCCTTTTTGGATTGACCCCAGGCCTGAAGGGACTCAGTACCAACCCCTTGTCCCGAACCCATCCCATGCCCAAGGGAGCCAGCAGCGATGCTCCCCACAGCTTCTGTGGGGCAGGAGGAGGCACAAAAGGTGAAGGCCACAAAGCGACTGACAAGTTCAAACCTCCAACCCAAGTTCAGATTTTGCTTCCTACCATCTACCCAGGCTTCAGGGTCTGAAGACCCATTGAGGATGGTTCCTTGGGCACCGCTGTAATGCAGTCGCTCCTGGCTTCATGTCAGGCTGGAATGGGAAGGATCCAACCAATGCACCATGCTGGACCAGGCCCTACCAAGCAGCACCCCACTGGGGCTCCTGGTCTTGCCCAGTATAAAGACACCCTGAATCAGGAATCTGAACGTGGTTGAATGCTTTCCCAGGAAGGAGTTTCCTTGTTATTCATGGAACTCAGTGCCATTTTTAGGAGCAACTTGAACATCTTGATTTATAAGAAAACAGATGACTTGGAAGATGACCTCTTTGGCAAGGGCTACAGACCCTTCTGCTTGGGATCATGAGTGAAGATTTGAGTACTGCAGAGGTACTCAATTCCCCCTGGAGAGAGCAAAGGAAGGCTGGAGAGGATGAATATCAGTGCTGTGGCCACGAGGCCATCCTGCTCCCTCCTCCAGAGCAGCTGCTCCAGGGCATTGCTGGAGAGGAGCAGTCGCTCCAGAGGACTCCTGTGACATCTCGCCCGGTGGCCTCCAAAGGAGGGGTAATCCCCACGGCTCATACACACAGAGAGAACCAAGCAGCCCAGGGGGCTCCAGGCTGTCACTCCCCATCTTGATCAGCCCTGCCAGCTTGCCTTGCGCTTTAGCTAATTAATGACTCCACTTCTTAGCGGCGTTTGCGGCCGACACCAGCACGTCCTGCAGGGACGGGGTGTTGCTTCCCGTGGCCCCTGGCCCCTTGTTCGCTCTTGTGCCTGATGCTCACACAACAGGAAGCGTCCGGGCAGCGCTCAGGAAAATCATCAACAGAGTTATCTAAGAGCCATATCAAATAGATTCGGGCCCGAAATGGGCTCAGCTGCTGAAAACCTATTAGCAGCGGCTCAGATTTCCTGTATGCCAGCAGGTTAGGGGGCAAGCACTCTAACATCGCCCACAGCTTGTGGTTAATTACTGCTTGGAGAATTACAGGCTGCAGTTATGCTTGACAAAATGCCCATAAAGGCAAAAATGAAATGCTTGCCGATTTTTGGACGGGTGCCACCTGTTCCCCCTGTCCTTCCTCCCCCACTGAGTACCAATAAAATGGCAGGAAAATGGAGCTGGAGTAGTGTGCAGTGTTGTGCTCGTTCCTCTGCTTGTTGTGGGCCCTGGGGCACCAGGATAGTGCTGTTTTCCCTTCTCTACAGTCCAAAATCCTCTCTGGATGGGTCTTTATTATCAGTACTCTTGGGAACAAGCATGAGCTCAAGACATGAAGTGAGCAGTGTGAGGTAGTGTGGACTGCAAGGAATGAGGAAGGGTCACGCGGGCAGCCAAGGGCTCTTCAGCATCAGAAGGATCTGCTGAAGGATGACTTTGTCCAGTGTGGAGTTCAGAGCAAAAGAAAGAGAAAAAGCAAGAAGAAGGAAGGAAGAGAAAGCCTAAGGCAAGAAGAGGTATCTCTCATCCACCTGGTGTCTCTCTATGCTCGGATTAATCCCCACTCCTGCGACAGAACTTGGGAATCAAGGAGGCTTCAGGAGAATGAGAGGGGTCATTTTGCTGAGGATGGCCAGACTGCAGTTTCTGCACATCCATCCCTTAGACCCTATTCAAGACTGTAATGGGCAAAAGAAAGAGAGGTGAAGATGCCAGAATTAGGGCTATGGATGAGAAAGCATGAAGAGCTCTAGTAGGTCAATGTCTAAGGAGAAGCTGGGAGATGGGTGAGGTATGCAGTGCAGGGGCAATGGAGAGAAGATGAGACAAGCAAAGAAAGAGCCAGAGCCATGGCAGGGAACACAAGAACCTGCAGCTTTGATATGAATGCTGAATATTTGATATGGATGCTGCAAAGGTCCAGAGAGCACTTCATACCAAGCAGTAACATGGGGCAATCATAAATCCTACCTATACATGGATCAAACATCATCCGACAGATGAATACTGCCTGCCCAAGGCTATCGGTTCCAATTGCTCCACTGGAACTACCTCCTGGGTGCTTTGGTGCCCAGCTCAGCTCTCCAGTACAGGTCCCTTCTCCAAAGAGCCAGACGAGGGCTGGGAAGACCAGGTCAGCTACTGGTGTAGGGTAGTCCAGGTTAGGATCCACTGCTGACCTCCTAGCAGGGCTGTGACCCGAAGGCTTGGAGAGCTTGTGCAGAGATTTATGCCTTGCTAATAACAGCACCGAGCAATCAGTGTAATGAAATCCAGGCTTTGCATAAATGAATGGCCAAGGCAGAAGGCTGGACCCAGGGCCAGGCCTGGCTTTGTGGCTTGGTGCTCCAGGCTGCAAGGGGGAGCCCAGCAGTTTGGGTGGGAATGCTGAGGAAGGGATAGTTTGTGCTCTGGGGAGCTGGGTCCCGCATATGACGAGTGCGAACACCTCATGGTGTGAAGAACCCAACCACTTTTTTTTTTCCTCTTGAGAGAAGCCCCTTTTCAGGTTTAAACAGCTCTTTCATTTAAACAAAAGAGATGCAGCAGGAGGACAGCAAAGTGGCTCAAAATCTTCCTAGTGCCATGCAACAGATTTTCAATTTCTGATTCAGGTACAGCTAAAAGTAGAGCTAGTCCATTGATTTTTGCTTCAAAAGAACCATGTGACATATACAGAGAGAGAGCTTCAGCCCGGCTCTGCAGATCCCATCACCTAGTTCTAAAATCAGCTGTGCAGCACCATCCTGCACTTGAACATGGCTTTACTATAATAGCTGCCTCTTACCTCAAGGTGACAGCTCCATCCCTTCTTCTCCAGCAGGAATCCCAGGCATGAAAAGAAATATTAAGTCCTCAAAACAAGTATGCATGCTTGAAAAAGAAAAGAAAAATAGAATTGGCTTCTTAAGGAAAAAAAGAGAACAGTCTAGTTTATCTTTTTTTATGGCAACTACAGCTAGAAACAAGATCATCTAAACTCCCAAGCTTTGTTAAAATCTGACATTAATTATTTAAAATCATCTTCCGGGGGGAAAGAAATAGGCTGGACTTTAATTTGTGTGGGAAAAGCAGTTTTGGGGACCCAGCACATCCAGGGCATCTGCCCCTGCCCTCTCTGCTCCTTCTCTGTGTGTGTATCTGGGACCTCAAATTGGTTTTCTCCGGTTTGTTGTCACCAGGGGGAGAATTCAAGGAGAAACGGGCTGAGTTTTGCACTTAAAGCCTGGAGGGACAAGCTGCGAGGACAGGAGCTCTGCAGCAATGACGTGGTTGTCGTTCTTGCAGAGCCAGAAGGTGCCATGGACAAGGGCCCTTCCAGCGCCGACCTGAAGAGCTCTGCAAAACATCAGCGCTTAACCTGTGCCGGGGGACCTGGCTAGGGTTAATCTGCTGCCATTAAGGATTTCTTAAGTAGAATGGCTGCATCTGGGCGACGTGGGCGCGTGCGGCACAGGCGCAGACCTGCACTAAGAACACCCTGCTTGTGCAGAGCCCGCTCACCCCACCGCTTGCACGCTCCTTGGGGCAGAAACGGGAAACGTCCCATCAGCGTTTTGGTGTTTATTTCTCTTTAACCTCCCACCCCTGCTAACTGCTGGGGCTGCGGAGGTGCAATTAAGCCGCGTTCCCATGGGAGCTGCAGGAGTGGGGAGCCGGAGAGGCTCTGCAAGCAGAGGTTCAAGCCCTCCCCGCGTCATTAGTGGAAATTGTGTTTGTGCAAGTTGTGTTTTACGGCAGGCGTGTCAATTAGTGTGTGAAATTTAATAACCCAATTGCGCTTCCCTCGCTCAGAGCTAAATTGAAATCTGCTGCCTGCTCGGGAGAGGGAAGAGGCTGTCACGGATGGGAGGCTGAGCTTGTGGGTAGGGTAGGGGCCGTTTTTCATGTTGATTAAAAAAAAAAAAAAAAAGGAAGGATTTTGTCAGCCTTGGCCAGGCAATCAGCACCAGATTTGCTTGGAGAGAGCAGCTGATTTGATTTTTCTTTTTTCTTTCTATTATTTTTTAAGGTGGTGACTCTTGGAAAGCTCAGGAGGCAAAAAAAGGAAAAATATTTGATTGCTTTTGCTTATGTTCTGGTGGGGGGTAAATTGCTCTCCTCTTAACGACTTCATTGCTGAAGGCGTATGTGGAGCAAGGCCGGCTGGAACACCTGGCTGCGAGGAGGAGGAAGGAGCGAGCAGGAGGGGCACCTCTGGCACCGTGGGAAGGCAAAGGGAGCGATGGGGAACTGCATACATCCCCCCAGAGCCCTAAAGCTGAAACCCCCCAGGGGTTGGTACAGTGGGGCAGCAGTCGAGGCCACAAAATGATCAAACACTGCCGATAAGGGCGACTTAAAAAAATAATCTTGAATGGAGAGCTAATGCGCATATATACATTACTGGTTCATTTAACCTGTTCGTGATGCTATCTGCTGGCCCTGTTCTGTGCAGTTTGTCTGCACTCCTGGGACAGATGTATATATATATATATTGAATAAACCTATGAAAATTAGTATTCTCATATAACCTCAAAGCACCAGTAGCTAAAGATTGATTAAAAAGACAAAACTGTCAGACTCATGGTTGCTCAGCTCGCATTTTTCTCCTCTGTCTCATTTTATTTCATGTTTTACAAAAATATGCCAACCTGGAGTCATGGAGTTTATGAACAATCCCTCACACTCTGCTCCCACCATCCATGGGCAAGCCCAAGAACCACAGCGCCCTAAAATCTCTTAAGACTTGAAGGAAAAATTACAAAATGGGAACTACAGAGACTTTGAAAACGGGGGGTAAATAAAAGTAAAGCAGCATGAGTTGTATCAAAGAAGATGAACCCTCGGAGTCTGTATTTGGGTCACTTGGGATTTTGACTCTCATCTCTGGGTGGATGGATGACCATACCGATGTGAGAATGGCACTTCACACCAAACATCTAATTTGTACTTATAGCCAAATGCCGTTGTTCTAAGATGAAGTTTACCTAAACATCCTACTCTTAAGGGTGGAATGTTCCATGTTGCCTCCTTTGTGAGGCCTTGGATATACCCAGGAATCCTTTGAAGAAATGTGCTTGGAAATAAAATTCCTAAGACCTGTAACAACCATCTATAACCATCTGTGGAGGAGCATGTCATGGAGGGAGAGATGGGGACATGTCTGTAGAGCATACTCAAGAATGAGTTATGACTTACCCTCCAATGTGTGTATGCAGTGGGAGCCATGTCACTAGCAATGTGTGAATCAGAGCAATTGAGTGTCCTACAGAGGATCTCCAGAGCTTCCAGTTGGGAACACCCTGTGAACAAGGAGCCCTACTAGGGACCACCTAGGGTGGCTGGCCCATGGGTGTCCTGGTCACTGCATAGCAGACAGATGCATAGAGGCCATTGGAAAGGGGTGACTTGTTTGCGGTCTGGGAACCGAGCCTATGAGGACACTAAATATCTTGGGAAGCCCAGCTCTGAGCTCGGGAAGTGTGGGAGATGCACAGCTGATACCAAGGGAAGAACTGAGAGGACAAATCCCGAGGGATTTTATCAGAGACATGGCCATATTCCAACCCTATCCCTTCCGAACTTGAGTACGAGAGATGAGTGTGAGTCCTGTCTCACCTCAGTCTCCCCTTTTTGTGTCCAGAGGGATATTTGGCCACTAAAGTTAAATCAATGGAAAGAAGTGATGACAGTTCTGCCTATCTGCGATTGAGGTCCATTTTAGATGCTGCAACAGACTCTTGCTTGTTGATATAAGAGTGAGAGGTTGGCAGCACCAAATAGGAGACTGAATCACATACTGCTGTCCTGTTTTGGAAATTACCTTCAATTCACAATAGATTTTAAAAAAACTGAGCTAAACATTTAGGCTGATGGAGAGAAATGCCCTCCTCGAGAGGGCATCCCCCAGCCAAGGAGAAGGCAGGATCTGACTGAATTTAGACCCAATCTTTAGAGGAGTTGAGCCACCCTCTGCTTTTTGTTCCTCACATCCTACCAAGGGATTGTTGGGTGACTAGTTCCACTTTAAATGTCAAAATCTGGGATGCCTAAATTAGCGTATACGTTTTGGGCTTGGAACTAGGTGGCCTGGATACAGCTGATCCTTTTCCCCTGTTCTAGAAACAAAGCCAGCTTCTGCAGTGTGCTCTTGCCCTAAGTCCTGTGGTCACAGGCATGGTGAGATGTTTCATGCAGCTCTGTTCAGCTCAGGGCTACCAAGTCTGCAGTCCTGGGGCTAGACAGAGCCCACAACTTCATTTGGGGTGGCAGGGTACTCCTGCACACCCAAAAAACAGCATCTAGCAGCAACAGTCCTTCTGCAGCGTCCTACCAAGATCTCTTCATTCCTTCCTGGGAGATACCCTTCAGCCAGGCTCCACTTCAAACCATTCCTGGGCTGCTGATTTCAAAGGTCTTGAAAGGGAACCATTATTCAGGCCACAAATGTCTCAAGCTGCTGGACTTTCCTGAAGGAAAGCAACGGAAAGGATTGTTTTATGGCATTGTCTTTTCACCAAGCTCTGCTGAGAGGACAGGCCCTGAACTGCAAGCAGCAAAGAAATGTTTATGAAATAGCTTTCATGTGGCAATGGGTTTGCAGAATAGGTCATGCCATTTCCTGAAATATATGTGCAATGTTCTGGATATTTAATGGCATAAAGATGTAATTAGCTTCAACTTTTTAAGGCCTTGGAAAAGAGCATCACCACGATTTGAAGAGAACTGTTAAAGAAGATTGAGTTACCAGACTAAGCACAGATACAATCTGCAGAGGGAACTTGATCCTGCCAGGATTTCCTCTACAGTGTGTTTGAATTGTATCAGCATCTAATCTGGTGCACATATCTGTGCTTCTCTGTGCCCGATTCAGACCCAAAAAGCAAGCCGAGTAGCTTCACTGAATCTT
>JAUBOD010001087.1:342064-353335 GCA_032353885.1 Nothura maculosa
GCATGAGCAGCCCAACTCTCAGGGCTTCAGAGCGAAAGAAGGAGAGAAAGCAACGAGCCTTGTAAGAGAAGTAGCAGTTGTCAGGAAGTGTGGAAGGCTGTTGAATTTGTAGGGTGTTTCATTTAGCCTTCTCCAGCACTGAACTTCCACTGAACCCCAGCCCTGAACCCCGGCTTTCCACCATCTGTGAAGCCCAGGCTCCCCGGGAACACTGTCCCTTCCTCTCTCCCCTCCATCCATCTTAATATCAATGTTCTTGAGGTGCCTGAGTGCCGTTTCGGATAGAAATAACCTGCTTTGGCAGTGACACTTGAATTTCACATCAGGTTCATCGCGTTATTAATGCCAAGATCAATATTACCGAAGCCGCAATAAGAGCTCTTACCATTCATTCACCTCTTGCACCTCCCTTTCCGAGGTGCCCTGCTTTTTAATATCCCATCTCTTTTCAAGGGTATTCAGCGTGGCGCTGGCAGCAGAGTCTCCCTCTGCCAGGCTGAGTTCATTCAGTCGCTGACAGCTGCACACACATATTTCTGCTGAGCCTTGAAGCCTGAGTGATAAGGCTCCGATGTGGAGTCACCCCCAGACTTTGTCTAATCAAAGCAACTGCAGTGGCCTTGCTGAACTCTCCCGGTACAATTAGGTAATCACGCTGGCAGACAAGCCTGATTCATATCGTTTTACCATCAGTAAAGTGATATCTATCACCTCTACGACAGACTCATTATTGCTGCAAACCACTTCAGTCTACCCGCTTAAAAAACCCCTTTAAAAACCCAAAAAAAAAAAAAAAAAAAAAAAAAGGTGGGGGGGACTTGGACATATTTTATGGCAAATTAACATTTCACATACTCTTTCCCTCCTTAATATTAAGATCTCATTTGTAGCTGACACTTGCAGTAATGTCCATGCTCCTCACTAGCTGCATAGGTGATTGCTGGGCTAAGAGTTGGTAGTGACAACCTTGAAGGCACTGGAGAGACCTCGGGTAATAGGAGAGGTGAATTGCCCTCACTTGGTGCTCATCTCTTTCCATTCACCCCTGAGGAAGCCTAGGCAATGGGTTGAGATTAATTAATATAGTTTAAAGCTTAGTTTAAATGACTAAGACTGCCTGGAATGAACCCTTGCCCCAAGGCCTGCAACTCTCTGCTCCAAGGAAACTCAGGCAGAGGCACCTGAACTCAAGCTGAAGTTATTCCCATCCTGTTGATGTTGAACTAATTTGGCACTGTTCCTCCTGGACCTCATCTGCAAGTCAATGAAGTCAATAAGAAAACATTACTGATTCAAATGAGCTTCAGATCAGACCTATAAAACACACAGGATATAAAGCCAGGTTCTGCCCAGTGCAGCCCTGGAGCAGTTGAGGGAACCATCATGATCAGCAGCACAAAGTAAATTCTCCTCTGCTGCCCATCTAAGGGGTCCCAAATCCCTTAATTTTCATTTTATTGCTATTCTGGAAGTGTAGTCTGATCTTGCAAACATTCAGTCCACTACGGTGTTTAAAGCATGCAAGTATGAGGGGACACGGACCATTCCACCACAAGGACAGGAGGACACCGGCTGGTAACCACATATGTCCCATCACCCCACACCACTACACACCAACATCCTGCCCTCAGTGCTCCCTGCTCTCCTGGTTCACAGCAAGG
Organism: Nothura maculosa; assembly: GCA_032353885.1. Lineage (NCBI taxonomy): Eukaryota > Metazoa > Chordata > Aves > Tinamiformes > Tinamidae > Nothura > Nothura maculosa. The sequence continues at coordinate 343,726 of JAUBOD010001087.1, forward strand.
CTCCCACCGGCACCATCCCTTGGGATAAGTGATCAGTTCAGAGCCTTCACCTCCCCACAGACAGACACATGGGTCAATGGAGAAAGGCTGATGTATGTGAACCAACTGGCTCCAAACACGGATAAGAAATGAAAAAGACACAGTATTTAGTACAGTTAACCTCTGTGCATTGAACCAATTACTCCTTTTCAAAGACAGACCCTGTCATTAGAGCATTTCACTTTGGTATTGCATTTCTGTTATTTTTCACGGAAGCTAATGTCTTATGTCCCAGAAGTTCACAGCAGTGAGAAATTACATCTTTATCATCCATACATCCCTACATATTGTTATTAAAATTTTATTCTGCTTCTGATTTTTTCTCCAGAATTAGTCGATCCATTTCTTCTAGGAGATTTGTACCTTGACGAAGCCAAAGCCTGCAGTAAAGAAATATAGCCAAGCCATTCCCCAAAAATACCTTCACTGCAGAACACGGGCTTCCCGTTATAGAGGCTGAGTGTGTGTCGTGATTGATCCCTAAACTGGCATTTCAATTTATTTCCCACTGGAGGACTCATTCATTACAGAGAAATAAGACTATTAAATGCATGATAAAGCACATGCATCAATAGACCAGGCTGGTGGTTACTTTACTATACCTATCCAAACAATAACTGGTAAATAAATCTCCTTGTGATCTCGTGGGACCTTTTAAAATGAATAAAGAAACAGTAATATCCCCATTATTAAGCTGTTGATTAGAAAAAATCGCTTGCTAGCATTAGCACTACACGCACACGCTTTCATGTTGCATGAGTCCCTGCAGGGCAGAGGCAAATGGGCTGCACAGATTGCATGCAAAGCGCCTGCAGCCCCGCTCGGAGTCCCGGGGGCCTCCTTCGGAGCACGCAGGTATGCATGTGCTTGCATGTTTATATGGGAGCAAACTCTTTATTTTCAGCAGCAAAGATGCCCAGAGGAGACCACGCAAGAGCCTGTAGTCACGAGTTGGGGGCGATCCTGCTTTCCTGTTCCCTTTCACCCCCTTTCAGTAATCTTCCACACAACCTAGAGAGCAGCAGAAAGGCCAAACGTGTAATTTTCCTTATATCCTTTTTTTTTTTGGGTCCACCTGCAGAGAGTGAAGAAACGCCAACAAGAAGACAACCTGAGCAGGCCCATGGTAGCAAAAAGACCCCTGAACCCTTCTCAGCCAGTCAATGCACCTCTGGCCTCTCTCTCCTCACTTTCTCTTCACCAAACTGCTTTACGGCAGCTGTTTCCCAGCCCTGGGCCTCCCAATCCCACTGCTTCCTCCAGGTTCACCTGCTTGCTTTGGGAAGGTGCCCTTGAGCAGATACTCCATCCTGGACTCACCATCTCCCCCCTTTCTTGCACCCTGGAGCACAATCATTTATCCCATGGCTCCTTACCTTAGGATGAACTTAGACCACTCATACCCAACCAGGTAAAAACAAGTGAAGGGATAAAACAACTTGGACTAAAACAAGTGATTGTGACTGTGGCCAGGTGTTGGGTAAGAGACAGATGAGACATCAGCAGGATGGGAGCAGCAAACACTGCTGGCAGGCTGCGTTGCTGCAGATTGCCTACTTTCCCATCAATTTTGGTAAGTTACTGTTTGGCTTCAAGGAAACTTATGTCCTATCTGAGGTAATGCTGCCCCCAGACATCATTTGTTCATTCAAATCTACTCTAAAGTTTGAGAAAAATAAACAAAAATTAAACGCAATCTCTAAGTACAAAAATAAATCCTGGGAAGAGAAAGCTCCCTAAGGCCTTTATGGATGTCATGGAGATTTCACATGAAATCTCTCCCACCGAAATAGCTAAATAACAATAAAAAAATCATTTTCCTCATTTAACTGCATTTCCTTTTGCTTATCAGACTTAATTTTAACTTGCTGGGCAGTTCAGTTACTAGTGCTCGTCACAGAATTATACCAGAGAGCTTGGGGCAACCAGTGATCCCTGCTGTGCTTGGCAGGGGACTGGAAGGCTCCAGCAGAGAAAGAGGAAACAGAAGAACGGGAAAGAGGGAAAAGACAACGAAAAGGAAAAGGAAGGAGAAGAAAGAAGTGGATCTTTACCAAAAGTTCCATGAAGAGTCTGAAATGAGACATGAGCACCTCTGTGACCAGAGTCCCCTTTCACTGAGACTGTTGTGTGGGTCAAACCAGTCTGGTACTTTCTGCTTCCACTTGTGAGTGCACTGAAGAGCCTCACAACAAAAAGTCCCATCAAAGGTTATGTCCAGATTTTTCTTTTGTCCTATCTTTCCTAAAATTAAAGGAGCTCTAAACAAATAAATAAATAAATAAACAAAATAAACACACACAAAGAAGCTTAATTCTCTCCTGGCCATGTCCTTAGACCTCCAAGCAACCAGTGTTAGGCTAAACAGACGTGATATAACTCAGCAGATTTTCCTGAGCTCTAATTGGACTTATAAGCCATTACTTTATGGATGCATGTTCCAAAGCTTGCATATTCCCTGAGCAGCAGAGAGCGATTTACTGGAGCAGCAGGACACAGTGAGCTCAGGGCAGAGCCGGCGGGATCCAACACCTTGCAGGACCATTCCAGGTTGTGGTGGAAAAGTGACATCTCACAAACACGTGTTGGTGCCGCTGAGCTGTGCAGGTCAGGGGCGCTGGACAGATTGCAGGTCTGTTACTGAATGCCCTCACATGTTGATTTAAGTGAAACAGAGGGGGGAACTAGTGACACATAAATGGCCATTTTGGTCTCCATCTGCAGATAAATCAGTTATCTGCTTTTCTTCACTGTGCACAGCAATGGCAGTTTATGAAGCAGCTGTCTGCAAGGAAATTTACTGGACAATTAAAAGTGCTGACTTTCAAGCAGAGCTCTCAAGGTGGAGTCTGGAGTTATTGGGTGTGAAATGCAAATAGATTTAACAATTTTATTGCTATTTATATGACGTTCACTCATTCCAAGCTATTTTTCCTCCCTTTTTTGCTCTGATTTTAAATGGCCCCAACTTTCACAGATTTTAACAATCTCGGTCATATGCAGTAAAACCCAAAGCACACTTTGAGATTGAACAAACTCAGATTAGTGGTGCATGCAGTGAGGGTGGGGAGGAGGAGGAGGATGGGTGGAAGTAAACTCTATCCCAAACCCTAACAAAATATTAATTTAGAAATAAGCTGGTAATTACACCGCTTTTGCTCTGCTCCACAATCCTCTGAGGCAGTTCTTATTCAATAAACTTTTGGCCAGTGCCCAACAAACCTCCTACTTGAATAATCACAAATTGACCAAACTACTTGTTCTCCAGGCTTGAAAAGCCTTTCCTGAGGAGAGCTGTGGGAATCTCAGCGTGGCGGTGGGTCAAGCTCCAGGGAAGTCTCATTCCCATGGGCATTTCCGTGAACCACCCACTTGCCAAGATGCTGCCCTGAGGTTCGTCATCAAGGACAGAGCTTTTATGAGGGTTCATTCCTTGCCTGCTATGTAACAGTGAGGACCAAAACAGGTCACTGGATTAATGGAAGATTAAGTGCAAAGATTAGTTGTCTCACCTTAGCCAGGCAGAGGCTTGGAAAAAGTGTCAAGGAATGAAAAACATCGGGAGAAGCAAAGTGAAGCAGCCACTTTAGAGGCTCCCATCATTGCACCGAGTTTGAGCTTTGTGCCTTTTGGCTCATCTGACATCTTAGTTTATTTAAACTAAATACATATTTTTTTTTTCTTTCATAGAGATCTCATCAAAAACATTGCTACAGAACGGGCTCTGCTTTGCTACCTGCAATGCAAGAACCTCCTGTACCTATGATCTCTGGTGCTGCCCTCAGCTCTACCAGTGCTGAGGAAAAATATTTGCTTCTCAAATATCATTGTGTGAGCAACACTGTACCAAAACAACCTAATCTCAACTCAGTTTGGAGGCCGCTCTACATATTAGTTATTCACTTTGTTGTTTCTGTGCTTGTGACCTTCATTTATCGTTAGCAAAGGGGATCAGCAACCTCCCTTGCCAGAGTCTATATTGTCTTTGAAATAATATTTGCTACTACTTAAAAAAATTACTGCAGCTGAAATCACAGGTCATGTATGTGGGTGAACTATCATTAGCATGTTCAGATAGGCACATCTATCTATCTAGTCAGCCAGGCACCTATCAGGCCATCAGTGTGACCTCAGTTCTGCACAATTAATTCTAATAAATATATGTATCTGCACTGGAGTCCATAGAAAACTATTTCATTCACCTGCCCAGTCTATGGCAAATTCTGTTTGCTTTGTTACATCTCTTCCTATCTTATTCACTGAATGAAGCCCCATTGAAAGAAATTTGGTAATCAAGTGGTTAAGTAAAACAATCAATTTGATTTGGCTTAATTTAGTCTCAACAAGGAGGTCTCTACCACCATCTCTCCTCTGCTCTAATCATCCCCCAGTTATGGTGAGGAGAGGAAATTCTCTTCAAGGTCTAGGTGACACACGTGGACCAAAAGCAAGATACACCAAGCATATAGCACGTTCTTAATTGTCTCTCTGATATTACTGTAAGTCTTATAACCACAGTGTTGGGGTCATTCTATGATTAAAATACTAAAGATGAGACTTGCATCATTTTTATTGAGGTAGACTGAGTAAAAAGATACTTCATTGTGGCTCCTGTCAGGTTCTTACATTCCTTGCCATTTAATTCCCCATTTTCTTCTCCCATGTATTGCAAACAGTTTTGAGAAGGGAGGCCTGGAGAGGTGCAGGTGCCTCTCAGCTGTTACGGTGCTAACCCCTTGTGCACCCTCCAGGAATGGCACCTCTGTATCATGGATAGTGCAGGGTTCAGATAACTTCTCCCCATCAGAAAAAGCAAAGAGCAGCAGGATCTGCACAACTTTTCTCTCTCCTCTCCTCCAATCCAACACTACCCTTCAGTAGACCATTTTGCAGGTGCTGTTGCACAGATATATTGAGATTTTCCTCCATTTCTCTTTCTACAGAAATTAAATCAGAGATGGAGAATCAGAAATGGTGTCCTGAATGTGAATGCCGTTCCTTCTGCACCATCACTCTTACAGAGCTCATATTCCTGTAACTCACCCATCAAGACAAACTTTCCAAGATCCTTCCCTGCAATCTAATAAATAATAATAATCATCACTCTACCAACTCATATTTCTGCATGCTGGCACTGATTTATTTTTTCGCTCTTGCATCTGAACTGACTTAAAATATTCAATAGGTAATGAAAAAAAACCCAAACAATTCACTTTTAATTCTGAAGTTGGCCAACCTAGGAAGGTCTTCAATAATGATGAACACACATTCACTGGGTTTCCACTTGGCAACTACACTTTGTTTAAATCTCTCTACATGTGTATATCATATATGCAAATAAATTATAATCAGTTGGGGGTGCAAACAATAGAAGTTTGGGGATCTAGTCAAACAGCAAATTGACTTAGAAGTGGTTGGGCAGTTCAGTGGAAACTGTGACTGTCTTGAGGGTATCTTACTCCTGGTCCAGAGCAAAGTGGGCTTGTTCACAGGTGATATTGCCATATATCTGTGCTTGAACCACAGAGCCCCCAGACAGTGGGCAACCCCTCCAAGGGGCAATGCAGCCTGTACTATGTCTCTGCGTGGGTTGACTATGGATGTCCTAAAACGTGGGTCCATGCTGCACACACTGCAAATGAGCTCATTGGCTTGGCCTTAAAGACCATGCCTCAAGGTCTGATGTTCCAAGCCAGAGACAGGCCCACGAATATCTGGCTGTGCAGCAGCCCTAGCTAGAAGAAAAGACTTCTGAAGACAGAATTAAGGGTGAAAACGATTCTTGCTTCAAGGGGCTTTCAGTATTTCCTCGGCCAGATGTTGCACAATGCTGGGGGAGAGGGTTGGTGCCACCAGGCAGTGCTGGGCAAGCACCATCGGGTGCATCACCCTGTCCCAAGCTCCCTGCTCAGGTGCAAAACAACTGAGGTCCGGGCAGGAGGGAGCTCACAGGTCTGGACTGCAGCTGCAGAGCCCCAGCAATGGGAGCATTGGGGGCAGGAGCTGAGAGCCTACATCTCGTGCTCCGTGTGTAGCTAAGATTGCACATCGGTCTACAAGTGCTGGGCATAATGCAAAAGACAATCTGTGTGTGGGTCCTGCTGCATCTGGAATTAGTAAAAATCACTGCAACGGGGATTAGGCAGAGTAGATAGTGTTAAGAGCAATATTTTTGTTTTCAAGAGTTATGTTAGCCTCTGTTTTCCCTATGCTAGTGGCAACTATTTGCCATTCTGCAGAAATGTGATAACCTCAGATCTTCTGTGGTATGTCACAAACAGGGCTGCAGTTCCCAGATCCCCAGATAAGTGGAGGGAACCTAAGGAGTGGTAAAAACAATAAGATGATAAGTGGAAATAAACGCCAGGTCGGAAGTTGCTCCTGCGTGCTATAGAACCTCTGGAGTCATTCCCATAAGCTCCTGCAGTGGTGCAATGCCACTGCAAATGAAGATAGTGCTGGGTTTCTAATAAATATATATAAATATAAATATATATGTAAAACTTTGCATACATTCATGTATATTATTATTATTTTCCTATGAAATACTAGTCTTTTTTATTTCCTTGCATGTGTTCCCTGACCTTCTCCACTCAGAAAGACCAAATTGCAATATATTCCATATCATCCTCTTTAAAACAAACAAAATTATATGTATTTTATATTTCCTTTTTTTTTTTTAATTTTACATTTCAAAATCAATTCAAGTTTGGGCTGTGTGGGATTTTCTATTAACCAGAACAAATGAATACAAACTTCAGGACATGGTCCAAATGGTGAGGAAAGGACCAGAAAGGAAGGACAGAGCAGAGTTAAATGGTTGTCTAGGGCAAGTGATTGCCGACTTCCTGAAATGGCCGAAGTATGAGGCTGTACCTGTGGTGGCAGAAGACCCATTTTAGGATGGTATTATAGGCTCAAAGGTGAATTCTAGATGCCATTTGTTGGTAAATGCAAGATATTTCTATATCAAAATGACTAAGATGAGAAAATATAATGCAGCTTTTAGGAACAAGGTAGAAGTGGAGGCACAGGAAAGAAAGGGGAAAGAAATCATAAAAATAACCTTGAGTTTGATCTTTCTAGGACTTCCCAGGACTTCTGCAGTATCTGCTTTCCAGAGACTGAGCTATGGGCTAGCCAATGGAGAACAGCGGATATACATGGAAAAGAGACACGTCCTATTTCTTGGGCATGATCATGTCCTGATCTCTAACCTACTTGTTAAGTGGAGATGAAGCTCCAGCAAGATCTATCAAAGCTTCACTTTAAAAAGTGAGCTGAATGTGGACAGTGTTGAGTCAACCTTCTTACAAACGTGGTCAACGGACTAAATGAAGGCTGACCACATTTGGAATGTCATTCCACGTCTGGAGTGACAACATGGAGAACCAAGCTGGAATGGAAGGGGTAGCAAGATAAGTAAGAATTCTTCTGTAATTACATTTCTTTTCTACAGTGTCAAGAGATTTTGTTTCAAATGTCACGTTGATCCATTTCATTTAAACTTTTATAATAAAACACTAATTGTATTATATATAAATGTTGACATTCTATGAATATATTAATATATTAATATTGTGGTATAATATAACAGTCAATACAGAATGAGCGGAAATGACAGTGCACATATCAAATATGGGAGCCCTATCAAAAATGAAACTTCTCAAAATGCCAAACATTTCTTTCTACATTGTATTTCAACTGTTCTTTTCATATTGTATGTTTGTTTTTAGCAACTCTACAGCTTTTATATGTGTCTTTATGTCCTCTCACACACCAAGGCCAAAGACCTCTGGAGAGAAGACTTCTGTACTTGTTTTAAACAACTTGTTTAAAACAACTTGTTTTAAATTGACCGTGTTTCACATCCTCTTTCCCTACTTCTTTTTTGCTCCAAGTTCACATGGTCCCTCCTTCCATCCTTGCTCCAGCCTATTGCCCAATCTAGGAGAGCTGTTATAGGCCCCAAGTTCATTCCTCTGCTGTTGGTACCAAGGGAAGCACAGCACAAGTCCTCACATGCCCGGGTTCAGAAACAGAAAATGCTTAATGTTTAAATGTAAACAAAATTAATAGAATTTGTGAAAAGTTTTAATTTTTGACTCGCTACTTTTGGCAATAGCTATTGGATGACTTAAAACAGAACTCGTGTTTTGGTACACTCTAACATTTCTTTCTATTTTTTGCTAGCCTCTAGAACTGGTTGCAAAAAAATGTCCCCGCTGTCACATGAAAAACACAGTCAGAAACTATTTTTCACTTCATTTTTAAACAGAACTAGAAAGAAAAAAAGTATGTTTGGGCATCTTAGCTTTGGAAAACAATTTTTTTTCAGTTGAATCCTTAAAATCTGTTGCCAAAACCCTAAAGCTTTTGGATTTTTCTCCAAAAAATAATACAATTGGGTTTTGAGGTATTGTTCTGGCATTAGAATAATGTTTAAAGTAGAGCAGATGCTTTCTGTAGAAAAATGTCATCTTGTGAAAAGAAGCCTTCCATCTTAAACAAAGTTGGTGCCAGAAAGCGTTTGATGAGTTCTATTAGCAGCCCTCATCTTCTTCCCAAGCATAAGCAACATGGTGGCTGTTTCTTTTTAACACCATGAGTCTTCCAAGAACAGTTACAGAAGAATCATGAAAGTCTGGTCATATCAGCGTATAGTGCATAGGATTACAGAAGGAGCCAGACTTATATCCCAAACCATAGCATCCACCTATTGCATGTCATGCAATTGCTGTTAATAAAGTGACTCCATAACTTAAATGCAAATCCTCCTTTGTATAAATATATATTTCCTCGGTAGGACACTGTGGTTACTTCAAGAAGCTGGAAGACATCAGAGCATCACGTTCCAAGCTTGGCATTGAACAAGAAGCCACCAGAATTAAATCAAAGTGCTTCTTTCTGGCAGGCAAAGCAATTGTAATGAAAATCCCAGCCTTGATCCTCTGCCAGTGGTAGGCAGCAAATTGAGTGCATGCCTACCACTCCCAAACTGAAGTCCCTCAGTCTTGCCCAGGATGCCAACTACTAGAAGTACAAAAGATGAAAACACTCTGCCAGACACAGCAAACCAAAGCACTCTCTTCATTAAAAGGAGATTATTACTTTCTTCCAGCTCCACCCATGAGCAAATCCATCCTGCTCAATCTTGCTGGCTAATGAAAGGAGACTCCAGAAGAGCTACTGAGGTGTCTTCTACAGTCACCAGAACCTGCCCTGATTCCCATCCATTCTTCCCAACTGCTAGGTACAAGATCACCATGGTTATAGAGGCATAGCCAGTGAGGCAGGCTGGCACAATGCCTGGAGAGATGAGGAGAAATGCCACCATGACAAAAGAAGATTGAATTCAGAGAGGAGGCAGGTTCATCAGACCAGGTTATTTTCTCGCAGTGTCAAAGATCTGAGTAATATCCATCATAATGTGGAAGTGAAGCTGTCATTCTTCAATGCAAAAGCATCTTAACTGGTACATAGCATATGCACTGCAGCTGGTGCTGTGGAGCCACCTCAAGACTTTTACTCAGACACTTCCCCTTCCCATCAACCATATAGGAAGACAATA
>JAUBOD010001087.1:359506-372366 GCA_032353885.1 Nothura maculosa
GCCAGCATCCCTATCAGCACGGCCTTGGAGATGTGCAGCATACTGTAAACGCTCTTGGGTCAGCGGCCTTCAATGCACGACCAGGACAATCTGCACCGTGAATTTTGCTGCGAGGGAGGTGCAGTCTGCACTGACAAGAAGTCCAGGGTTTGCTGTAACAACCTCCTGTGCCTGATAAGAGCTGCCCTTGGGACAGTCCCAGCCTCCTAAACAACCCAGGCCTCCTCTCAGTCCCACGGACACCCCAATGGCAAGTTGACTTTGTATTCATCCTCAAGGTAGTTCAAAAGCCTCTCTGCCAGTGTGCCAACAGGCTCATTGCACACAGACACCATGCCAGACTACAGACACCTTTCTATTAATAGCATTATCCTCCACCACAAAAATCTACTGATTTTTTCTTCTTTACAAGTATGGGAAAGCTTGCTCCAATAGGAGTGAAGACTGAGGAACAAGGACTTCTCTTCACATCTGAACATTGAAATATCCCAAAGTCCTTCAGGGATCTTAGTGCCTTCCAGATCTTGTCTAGACCTAGGGCTATCTCTGTAGCTGATCCCCAAAATACTGTAATTTTAAGCAGAGAGAGACATGAGGAGAAAAAAAAAAAAGCCCAGTTACTCATTGCCCCAAAATCAAAATAGATTTTTTTCTCTTTTAACAGAACTTCCTTACTGTAGATGAAAAAAAAGAAAAGCTTAGGGAGAAAATGTGCAGCGTATTGATAAAACTTTTCATTTAAGCAAGCAGAGTGAACAGGCTGCGTGGAAACTCTACCTCCATCTCTGTGCTTTCCTTCAGCCACATTGCAACTCCACTGAGGGCCCTTTTCACACAATTCGGGTTCTCCAGTTTAGGCAACATCAAGCCGTTTGCTGATGTACCTTAGGGCTTTGCTAAGCCCCTTCTCCCTGATGTCCCCATCCTGTTTTTAAGGGCTTTGGAGAGCTGGGAATACCACAGGACCTTAACGATTCCTTCTGGGAGTCACGTCAGATCCCAATGGCCCACTTGCCCTAGACAAGACACCATTGAGCAGAGCAGGGGTCACACATTGCAGCATGAGATGTTTGTGTCATTCAGGTGTTTGCCTTAAAAGAGATCTCCTGAAGCAAAGTGCCAAGTGGCAGCTTAGAGCGGCAAGGTCTTTGTGGCCCTTGGGAGTTTTGATCAACTTCAGTCCATGCCCACCATGGGATCCGAGTCACAGGCTCTGCACCTGCCTGGTACCCATGGTCTGCACTCATGGCAAGCCCAAGCACAGGAGACCGAGAAGTAGGAGCAGCCTCAGGCTCTGCCCAGAAGGCATCATCATGTCCTATGACATTCTGATGATATTCAACCGCTCCTCGCATTGCCCTGCATCCCTCTGCATCCACCCGGCCATCCCGGGAACCCGCAGAGCCCCAGGGCAGGAGCACCACCAGCAATCCCACTGCCACCCACCACGCTGCTGCTGCGGGGAAGCATCCCAGGGCACAGCTGTGTTTTCCTTGGAGTCACTGAGAAAGGAAGGGGATTGTTGTTCCCCATGAAGAGGCCGTTTGTCCATGCTCAAGGCAGAACATGCCCCATTCTGGGGCTGTAACACACGGCGCTATGGGGCACCAAGCGCTGGCAACGACGGCACAGGCTGCCCCACGCATGCAAACAAAGATAACTCGGGGCAGCGGAGGGTGTTTTCTGCAGCAGGGTGAGCCCTTGGAAAAGAAGAGTCAGGCTTGATTCAAGCCAAGGGGGACTTTTTAAAAAGAGCCTTTCTCCATGCCTAGCGGGATGCTAAAAGCTTAGAACAACTTTCCTCCAAACAAAAAGCAGCAGCTTCCTCCAGCAGCACAGAGACGGCCGTTCCGGGCAGAAGAGCGCCCACTGCTAGGAAGTGAATCAGCGGGAATTGTGAGACTCCAAAGACGGAAAAGTTGGTCCTGCTGTTCCTTCCCAGCAGCTAGGCCAGGCTGCACAGGGAGTCAGCTGATAATCTTCTGCAGCCTTTTCTTTATGATAGAAAATAAGCTTTCTACAAATGTAAAATGTTTCATATGAACTCCTCCTTTTTTTCTTTTTTCCCCAAATAAATGTTGGGTTTCATCTGGCAAATCAAAATACAGCATTTCCTTTTAGGCTGGCTTAAGCCAAATAGAAATGTTCCATTTTTTGCTGGAATTATCTAAATTCCAGCCTATATATATATATATAATATATATATAGTAATGCATCTCTAAAAAAATCCACTTTGGTTACCCTGTATGGGTATTACCTGATGGAAAGTTTCCTCTCCCATACTCTCCTCATTTCCTCCCTAGACTCATCCCCTTGGATGACCACATCTCCCACCCAGCTCCCATCTCACCCACATTGGCACCATGCATCCAGGGCAACATTTAATATATCACCTGCTGGAGACACTAGACAGCCAGGGAGCTGGAACAGATTTTGGAACAAAATGCCTCACAAATCAACATACCAGAAGAACATGACCAATGTTTACAGCATCTTCTATTTCTCAAAGCTATCTTCCCAGCTTCATCTAAAGCTCATTTAAGTCTTTCAGCTGTATTAATAATGGCAGATACCATGGACCTAATTGGCCGGCAGCTTGGAGAGCATGGCCGAGCGTGCACACAGGCAAGGATTTCAGCAAATATTTTGTTAGTGGGAACCAGCAAAGAGGAAACACTTGCACCGACCATCGTGTTTTTTCAGAGATTTATAGCCCAGTGCTCAGCCACACAGAACCTTCGCACAAAGCAAGGCTTGACCATAACGAGGAATGACCAAGCGGAGCAATACCTAACCTTCCTGCCCGGCAAACAAGGATTTTATACACATGTGCATTAATTTCAAATCCTACCCACTCTTTAAAACAACTTTCCAAAAGGCTTTCCAACCTCTATGGCATTGGGAGGGGAGGGGGGATACTTTTATAAGAGTTTCCAGAAGTTTCAATTATGTCATGTACGTGTCACACAAATGCATAGCGCAGGAAATAGCTGAATTTCAACACCTAAAATTAAAAATTTTCCAGGGTAGCATTCCCCCTTAGCAGCCTGAAGGAAAACATCCTCTTGTTTCAGTCCTAGAGGTTAGCTCTAGGTGAGAAGCCCTACTGGAGACTGCAAGGTCCTCCACAGCACAGATCTCCTGTGGCACAAAGGTACAAACACATCCACACACACATGTGCACCCCAGTAATCCTACAAATAATCCTAAATAAACACCAGTTTCCCCACCTATGAAATTGAAATTATGAAAACACTCAATGTGTATGGAGTTTACCAGTAAGAAGGTTGCTCAAAAAGAATAATTTCCCTTTGCTTCCTATTTTGGTTGGTTCTGCATTGAACGGCATCCACGTGAGTAGCGATGCCTCTCGCTTTGTCGCTCCCTCAAACCAGGTGTCCTACCCAGCCCATATCCTGGCCTTTCTCCCCGGAGCAGATCCAAAGACCACCCTTAGGGACATAGCCCAGGTCAGGGCCGGCCTCACAGGCAGTAAACATGAATTACTGTTGAGCTGAAATCTTTCCATTCCATTTGAACGGCAAAATGTTCCACTAACCTCGAGTGAAAAAATGCTGGTATGTTTTTTCCTAGTGGGAATCTGTTTTGTTTTGTTTGTAAGTCAAAAATCTGATTTTTGTGTGTGTGTGGGAAGCATGTTTTCCTCCTGAAACAACCTTCAGCAGAAAAAACCCCCTTGGCAGCCTTCGCTGCCGGCTATTGTATCAAGGCCACGTTTGAATGATTTCCAAAGGCGCCGCAGCCTTGGGAAGGCCACATGGCATTTACGGCACCGCGCGCGCCCCAACGCTGCTCGCGAGCCTGGTGCGAAACTGCAGCGCGTTATTAAATATAAGCGCTCTGCCACACCACGTTCCCGCCTGCTCCTGGGCAAATATGATGTGCTCAAGGGCTTAAAGAATAATAGGCACAGAATAATAGAGGTAGAATAGTACCACCACACCTCTTCATGGTGCAATCAAGGAGAAAATATATATTTTACAGACAAAAGACAGTTTTGCACGAAGATAATCTCCATATTTTGGGCAGGTCAGAGGTTCCCCACTCCTCTGCCTTGTTTTTGGCTTTGGAGCTGGGCAACGTCACTCTTTGCAGAGACACAGAAATATCTAGATAGTTTGACAGCCCATTGCAATGCTCAGCACAATTTCTTTAGGGCCAGTACATGCTTTCAGGTAAGATATCTGCTAATTGTCCTTGTTTAGAATGAACAAAGCCATGCAAAGCGCATTTTTGCAGGCCTATCCCTAGTCCTGTCTGGTCTCCAGAAGCTGAAAAGCGCCCAGCTATAACTACTGTTAAGTCAGGGGACATTTTTCATTCTTTCTAAAAAAATCCAATCAGTCTTTATTTTTCCTCCCTCAGAAGTCATTCCCTGCTGCCTTAGGAGACATCTCCCCATCACACTAGAAAACGGGGCAAGGTTTCTTTTGCAGAACAAGGACTGTCCTCTTTGGCACATCCCAGCTTTGCTAGAAAGCTCTGCATTTTGCCCGAGTTTTGAGGGGCAGAATCACTGTCACTTGGAGACTTCCATGTTCCATGTCTACTTTTCACACAGCCTTTTTTTCCCCCAGTGCCTAATTGTGCTGCAGGTTTTCAGTGTCTTTTTTCATGTGTTATTGGCAAATGCTTTCACCTAAAGCAAGCAAACCATTAGTACCCAAGCAAGGGATTTGTCTTTGCCTTAAAACATTCCTGGTCCATCCAGGGGCTGCAGCAGGTCCCACTCTTGGGCTTATGGACTAACTAATCAAAAGAGCCCAAGAAGAATAACTTAGAAACTCATAACCTATGAACTTCTTGATAAAAGATATCAACTGGAAAGACCCCTACCAACTTCCAAGCCCAAATCTGAAGGAGCTGCGTCCCACTTCACAGGCTGTGTCTACGTGCTCATGGGAACTCAAGCCCACTGCTGGTCCCCATCCAAACGGAGCCAATGGGAGATTCCCCAGTGCGGACACTCACTCCTGTTGGGCACCGGCTCAACTAGACCAAGTCGCTCATCTCTGCCCATGCAAGCCAGGTTTGGCACAGCAAGGCTGACTCATTACATCTCCACTAGCACCCTGGTCCATGGTCCCCAGGAGAAACCCCAGCACGAGGCTCCCCTGCACCAAAGCAAAGCCAAGTCTAAGATTGTCCCATGTCACACAGGAGCTTATAATCAAAACTGCCCAGTCCCCAGGGAACGGTCTCTGCATCCCTTTTTGCATCATTTTGCATTTGAAATAAGGGCAAGGAAAGTAAGCTGAGTGCAGAGCTTGCACCGTGGCTTCTAGCAGGAGTGAACTTGACTGGGGTAACCTTTAATTTTCCTTTTCCTCCCTCCCCCGAGCTTTTCCTGTGCCAGGAGTTAGGTTTGAAGAAAATCCCCGACGCAAAGAAGGCCCCTAGTTTATCAGTTACGCCTCCTGCAACTGACTCTATGTCGGTCACTAGTTCTTCTGATTTCCTGTGTTTATTAAATATGCAGCAGCTCTGGGGACTGTGTAAATAAGGCCTGAGAAGCAGGACTGTGCAACGGCAATAACATTTGGCACAAACACATTCATCATCCGCTTCTCGGCCGCTCAATGGCCTTGCAATGCAGCTAATTACCACGTGTCCCTCAGCTTCCCCCGGGGATATTTGGTGCTTGGAGCTGCAGGCAAAGAAGTGAGCTGGAAGCCAGTAATTCTGCACCAGCTGGAAGGACGCAGAGCTGCAGTGAGGTCTGCATGGCTGCCTGGGGAAGCAAGTGCTTCAGAGGACATGCAGAAATGATCATAGGATCCTTAACCAGCCCTCATATGATTTCTACCACAGGTTCACACCAGCTTTGCACATCAGTCCCTGCCACACACATCAGGGTTTTGGGGGGGATGCTAAAAGTTCTGCAAAGTGGTTTTCCACCCCCACCTCTTCCCTAAAAGCACTAAAACAGTTTAGGTTGTAATGGTCTTACTTGTGCAGACTCTTCTGGAAATGGCCCTTTCTGTTTAATGAGGGAGTTGCATCCAGGAGCAAGGGAAGAGGGGAGCTTCTCTTCTCATGAGAGCCCCATGTCCAATCTCGGTTAGCACAAGTCACTCCACTCCTGCAAACAAAGCCACGCCATCCATCAGCCCAATCACTGGAGTCAGGACTTTTAGGGTGGCAGCCCTGAGGTGTCCAAATGGACCACGCAGTCAAGAGGACACCTGGAGTCACGGTATTAGTGCGATGCCTCCGAGCTCCACGCACCACCAGAGCCATCTCACTCTGCTGTGGCTCCATAAAACAGAGCCCGGTCTCCCCTAGCTCCATTCAGAGCCCAACTCCCCCATTTAACCACATCTGATGTGCAAGAGGATGCCCAACACCCTAGCCAGGCCACCACACGGCCCAACGATGGGGAGAGGAAGCAGTTCATGGGCAATCCCTGCGCGGCTGGGATGGACACGCACGCTCATTCCCTGCAGCAAGATGCCTGTCAGCACATAAACCAATTAGGTGCAGCTTTTGTGCTCAGAATAAGGCCGGGCAAGGCGCTTTCTAAGAGCAAATGCTTTCGAGTGAAAAACAGAGCCTGAAAGAATCTGACAGTTTGTACATGAGGTTTCAGTTTGCTCAGGATTTGCCTTTTTTTTAAAAATTCAAGTAATGAAAATTCTCACATTGTTTCAAACCAAGAAACTATGTCTTGGTTTTCAGCAGTTCTTCCTTCTCACATATGCACACATCCAGTTACTCTTAGTTTCCTGTGTTTTTTTAATAGAGGGAAGGAGACAAAAAAGGAAGAAAAACTGTTGATTTGAAAGGGAAACATTGGAAACAATTGTTTCCTCTGTTTCAATCAAATGAAGTTGTTTTAAATTCATTTTTGTGTGTGCATGCTACCAAGAAAGTTTTGGGGAGAAACTTTTAATGTTTGGGTTTGAGTTTGCATATTATCCCCGGCCTTGTAGACAAATGATCACCTTTGAGACAAAATGAATTCTAGCTGAATCAGGAATTAGGAAACATAAGCACCCATGAACGCTGCATATGGGTATGGATAGGTACAACATTTGTAACACACAGAATTTTTAAGTGAAATAATACGATTTTATACTCTTTCTTTTTGCTCTCCAAGGCATTTTCCCAGCTGGAGATCCCAAGCACCATACAAATACAGACACACAGCGACATAGGCCTCTGATGAGAACAGTCTTGTCCAGGTGGAAAAGCCGAAGAACACAAAATTAGTCCCAGATATCCCCCAATTTTAGTCTTGGTAGCAGCATTGACCGGCTGGATAAGAGCCCCTTGGGGGACTTCATATTCAGCTTTGTGATGGGAACGCTTCACCTTGGCGAGGCTGTGTGATCTACAGTGACCAAAGTCAAAGGTTCTTCCCAAAAGGGAGCCCAGCGTCATTGGCTCTGCTTCGCAGGTGCGGGAGGTTCCTCCTCCCCGCAACTGTGCCAGGGCTAATCACACTTTCTGGGTGATAAGGGAGCGAGAGCAGCACGAGGCATCATCAGCATCTCCCTCTAGCGGCTGCTCCAGCCCTGGCATCTTGGGACAACCAGGACGGGAGGAAGAGCAGCGGGAGCGGAGGATGCTCATGGGGTGCGCACTGCTCGGAGACACGGATATTGCAGGGGTGTCCTCGTGCCTGCGGGGCTGCAGGTGGCCCTAAACCTCCATGCAGCATCTCTGAAGAGCCTGGGAGACCAGAACACTGTCCCTCGAAAGCAGAGCACACCAGGGACATCTGCACTAGGCTGCATCCGCACCACGTCGTGCCTGCCCAGACAGATTCCTATCGCTCTTTGTATAAAGACGTTCAAGTATGGGTCAGGAAAGGGGGACAGGGATGGAGAGGGCAAGATCACCTTGAGAAAAAAAAATGTGTGTTTGTGTTAGGGAATCCCAGAAGATCTATTTTGGACTCAAAGGCAAGATCATAGAATCACAGAATGTTCAAGGTTGGAAGGGACCTCTAGAGATCATCTAGTCCAACCTTCCCGCTCCAGCAGGCACACCTAGAGCAGGTGGCACCTAACAGACCCTGCTTACCTTCCTACAGTTATATAAGCTGCACAGACACATTTAAAATAGGAAGCTGGTCCATTTTAGGGATGGAGCAGCCTAAGTTCAGAGCAGGTGGAGGCCCATATCCAGGATCCAGCCTTGCAAAGCTCTGCAGGCTGCACAGGCGGCCTTGGTACCGCAGCTCTCCGCTCTGCTCGTGCTCCCACCTGTCACAGCTGAAGGGCTTTTGTTCCACCATCCTGAAAGGAAAGTTATGGGGGTGAGGAGGGAGGAATGAAACCTAGCCAAATATCTAAAGGAAAAGAAAATCCTGACATCACAAGATATCGCAGGCCTTGCAAGCAACATGTGCAAAAGCAATTTCCAGGAGTGAGTGGAATCCAGCTCCCCACATACACAACAGCAATGAGGAGGCAGCAGCATTACAGGGAAACAGGCAAAGACAGAAGACTTAGGCTTGAAGCCTAGAGACAACTACATCTCTGCATGCAATTTGCCCGTAAACCCATTGTTCATTTTGCAAAACAATCCAACTTCACTGCTTGGTACCTGTGACATCTGCCTCCTGGGGCAGGATGCTACTTGTTCAGAAAGAGCCCAGCAAGCATCTCTCCAGCTCCAGCTTTAGAGTATCCCTCCATGCAGGACCAGCACCGTGCAAGAAGATGCAGCAGTTGTTGCTCAAGCTGAGCTCAGCAAGATTTTTAGGTTTTGCATTAAGAGGAAAGAGTAAGTGGAAGGAGAGAGGGCAGAAGGGTTGGGAGTGGTATGCACCTACAAATAGATTTGAATTGAAAAAAAATAATTAAAAAAATCAGCAAAGCCCTGTAAAGCATGAATTATCTGGAGAATTCCCAAGGGCTGCTTTGATATCCAAAGTGCTGTATTTTGAAATGGACACAGACCTTAGCGGGAAGTGGGGAAGCAGACAGTAATGTTTTAATAGACTGTGGAATGGCTATTTAAAAAAAAAAAAAAAGGAAAAAGAAAAAAAAGAGAGAGGGCAGGAAAAAAGAAAAAGCAGATGGCAGCCCCTTCGCAGGAGCCATAAAATTTCATGGTGTATTTTCTATCCATGGCTTCACTGTAATTCAAGCCTTGGGGGCCAACTTTCTCTGGCAGTGGCTGCTGAGGGGCCTTGGAGGCCAGCGCTGCAGTAACAAAGGGTGGACACTTCTTGGGCACACTGACCAAATGCTCCCTCTTGGGTTGCAGTGGGAAATAAAAAGTAAATCCCTTCAAGAGAAATGCTCGGGAGACTTCCTAAATGCAACCTCACAGCCGCAGGTCAGAGTCCCACCCCCCGCAAAAAAAAGAAAAATTGGGGGGAAAATAAACAAAAAAGTCCTAAAAAATACTAAGGGAAAATGAGGTGCTTTGCATGTGCAGAGGCACAGCCCAGCTGACAAATAAAGCAGCCTCGATCCTGCATGGGAAACCACTTTAAGATCCAAAGCAGGATCTGGCCTGAGCCTGGGAGTTTTAGGAAGGCCTAGGCCCAGCTCAGTATTTCAGTCTTGAAAGAAAGCCTTTTAAACCTCCAGCCCTGCACTTTTGATGGTGTCTATGCTTAAAGCCTCCCTGTGATACAAGTAACTTGTGTTTCAATCTGAACAAGCCAAGATCGCACCTAGATTTGATTTTGGCCTATTAACAACAAGGATCTCGGATACGAACGCAAAAAACAAGTGGGATATAAAGGTTAAAGGACCTTTTCTGGTCCCATCTTTGCTTATTAACAGTGCCCTGGACTTCAACAGTAAAGTTTGGGCCAGGCAGTGTCTGTTCCCAGAATTTCCCCTTGGTGCCACCTTTGTTGAGGCATCTACAGGTTCCTGGACCACCCCAGCACGACATCGCCAAAACCAGAGAGGCAAAATACACCTCTCACTATTTCCTCCTCTCCCTTCATCCACTCCATATTATTTGGAAGGTGAATTCAAGATACATGAGATTAAGCGATGTTCTGTCCACAATACATAACTAAAAGAGAAATTACTTTAATGGAATAAAAGAAAAGGAGGAATTCTTTTCTTTGAATATATTCTGAAAATACTCAGGGACTCTAGTTTTGAGACTAAATATTCCGCACCCTCTAGAATAAAAGCAATTAGAAATTAAACGCAAAACTCAGGTTTTTTTCCATCTTTTTTCCCTCTTAAGCCATTGCTACATGGAACACAAGGAGGGGAGGAAGGAAAGAAAGAAGCAAGCCTGCTGTGCTTCAGTCCCTTTAACTATTCCAAGGTTCATCTCTAAGAGATTTGCAAATTCTTTTGTTTTCAGGTGATGCCAAAGCCATGTGGGAGACAAATATTTTCTCAGGGGTTCAAGAAGTTTCAAGGAAATAAAAACAAAAAGCAATATTTTGTTTTAAAAATTCACCACTACAAATAATACTCAAGTGGAAGTATCTCAGTGTCTACATGTATACAATATATATACAATACTCAGTATCTATATATATATACACACATACACTTAGGCTCTTCAGTGAATTGTTTTCTTTAAAACTCTAACATATAATGCAAACCTGCTATTTTATAAAAACTGGAGATTATAAAAAGTAAAAAAAGAAATCAGAGCCAATGATGCTTTTGTAGCATCTAAGTGTATCTTAAGATGAGCCACAGTGATGATCAGCACAGCGAGCACTGGCAGGACCCCAGAATGGATGCTAAGGGCAAGGGCAGAGCGATATAACAGGACTGGTATGTGCAATTGAACACAACTTTATCCTTCTGTGCAGCAGCTGTCCAGCCCCGTGCCTTATCTGGTGGTGGCAGGCAAGCCTCATTGCCCCTTGCTACCACAGGGCGATCAAGCTGATGCAATCTACACCAGAAAGCAATTCCAGGTGGGGGATGAATTTTGTTATTTCACCTCACTTCTATTTTTGGGAGGGGAGGTGGAAATAATGAAAACTTAGTAATCTCTATGATAAAACAACTAAGATGGGGAAGAAAAAATACACAAGTCCTCTGCTAGTGTGAGGAAATCACAAGGCAGCTGGAGATGGGATGAGCCAAGGAATGTTCTGCTGTCCTTTAGAAGTCCAATTTTCCAAAGTGCTCGAAGCCTGAGTTTGCCACCCAAATTGCACAGCAGCAAGAAAGCAGGTGGCTTTGCAAGTGGCACCAGCTCAAACGACTATTTTCTCACCAAAGAGCAAAGCAGGAGAAGGGAGGAAGAGGCAAAGGGGTTTCCTCCTGCTCCTTGCCTCGAGGGCAATTCCTCTGCTGCAGGATGAGGAAACCCCAAGATACAAGTGCTGAATTTGAGTGTTTCTCTAGGAAATTTTCCCATCATTTCACACGAGCGGGATTTTTGGAGTGAGCCCAAGGAGCATCGCACTCGGAGCGGTTCCTGCCGACACGCAGGAGCAGACGGCAGCGCTTCCCGCTAATGAGCAATTCCTCGGGAAGGTTAAAGGAGAGTCAAGGCTTTCGTTAAGGACCCGGGCTGCTTAATTGGCCTATTCTGCAATAACATTTCCAGGAAGGCCAGGCAGATAAAGGAAAGAGTAAACAAGGTCAGTGGCGTCCGTGTGAAACAAACTCTTGGACATGAGTCTACAAAATGCTTATTGCTGCCTCTGCTGGAAGAGTCCTCCCTTCCCCTCCTTGTGGCAGTTCGCACATGCGGGTAAGTCCCTGCTCGCTGTTAGTCAAGAATTTGCCTCCAGGATGCTCAGGCTTGCATGGCATTAATGTAAAATTGTGCAGACACCCACACGCTCAGCCTGGCCTCACTGGGCTCCATCGGGCATCATGAGTGATACCTTTCCAGGCAAAAACAGAGAGAGCCAAGAGAAAAAGTGCTTGCTTTAATCTTGGATTTGACAGAATACTTTTAAACACTGAAAGAGCCTCCAGGTAAAGAAAAACATAGGAATTTTTAAAGTAAGGACAAAAATACTTTTTTTCCTCTGTACTTTTGGCCTCCAAAAGATTTCATTTCTTTCCTGCATTCCCTTCTTTAAGAATTTTCCCCTCCACCTCAAAGAAAAAGAGTGGATAGAAGCTAAACTTGTACTGTAGATTTGCAGTAAAACGTAAGGAAGGAGGGAGAGCTGGCACTAGGCCAGGCAGTATCATCCTGTTCTGCCCTCACTCAACTTTGTCCTGAGGTCCCCAACATTTCAGAGGCATCTGAGCTTTTCCCAGGAAACCCCTCCCTGGTAGCACCCGAAAAAATCCTGGAGTTCTCGAAACTTCCAGAGAAACGGGGCACTCGAGAAGATGAAACACGAAATGCTCAACCCCGACCAGAGGAAGCATTTCTAATGCGAGTAATTATCCCGCGGAGCTTCCTGCCATGCAACACAAGAGAAGCAAATAATGCAGAATAATTCCTCAAAGCATCGGTTACTTAGTTGAATAACGGCATCAGCTGCAGTTCCCCAGCCTGAGTTTCGTATTATAAAGACTCCTGGCGCTCGTGCTTCCAACTAATCCCCTGCTGGGATCAGGAAAGCAAACAATATTTCAGTGTCGGCGACACTTGCAGCTTCAGGTGATGAGGAGGGGCAGAGATCGCTGCCGTGGGTGGGATGCTGGGGGAGATAACACATCAGGCTGCTCACTTGCACCCTTTCCCATGCACCGACTTGTCCAAAACGGTATTTCCTCCACAAATGAAGCATTTCTCCAATGCCTGTGTCCACTACCTGCTTGGAGAGCATGATGCACCTTAAAACTGCACAGAGCCCGTGTTGCTTTGAATGATCCAACGCCTTGTGCTTTGTCTCTAGGTAGGTATCCTCGTCTACTCAGCCCTGGTGAGGCCACATCTGGAGACTGTGTCCAGTTCTGGGCTACCCAGTACAAGAGGGA
>JAUBOD010001087.1:379256-391154 GCA_032353885.1 Nothura maculosa
CTGTATGCTCTCGAAGGATAGATTTTAACCCATTATGGGTTTAAATATAAAAAATTAGTCTGGCTAAAGTGCATTTCGGTTACGTTTGTTGCACAAGTGGTCAAACATCAATAGAGCAAAGCCAGTGGGCCCTCAGTGCTATTCAATGGGACTAACTCAGGGCACAAATGCAGTAAACTTTCCTTAAATTATGAGCGAGTCCCATTTCTCAGCACTAGAAATTGATCCAGACTGATGAACACCTTCCTGCTGATATATTCTGTCCAATACAGAGTTTGCTTGGACCATCCATTGCAGCAATTCATGCCCCAAGCTGTATCACATGAGATGGATGTGTCCTCCTTGAACTTTGGAGCTTCCAGTTCTCCTCACCTCAATGAGTGCAGCTACGGGATGTTCACAGCCAGACTCAAAAGTTGACTGACATTTGTTTTTGAACCTCCAAGGAAGTTTAAGCTTGGTTTAAATTTCATTTTAAGTGATTGCTCCCCATTCCAAAGGCTCACGTATATCATAGTGAGCGTATATCATAGTATATCATATATATATATACACACACACACTCCATGAGTGACAGCACACTCAAGTAGTATTTCCTACTTGTTGTGCCTCACCTATTTATATATCAAACTCCTGCAATGGTTCACAGAAAAAAATCCAAAGCTTCCTTAAAAGTCAGGTCCAGGACTAGTCTTGAAAATGAAGCAGGGAAAAATCAGCGTAAGAGGAGGAAGGGAAGGAAGGGAACAAACTACCACTAGTGTTTTGGTTTCAGAGAGTAGGAAGGAACCCAGCCTACACTTCTGGATAGCTGGACCCTTCATTCCTGTTTTTGCTGACCTCTGTACTTCATGAAAAAGACTATTCTCACACTTCTATTAACCAGATTAACTCATGAGTCTGCACAAACATTCATTTGCGAAGTCTGCAGGAACCGCGGGAGTTTTCAAGCAATCCTCTGAGATTTCAACTTCTTCATTTAGATAGCAGCACACGAATTGTTCCATCCCGGCAAGTTACCAGGGAGCTGTGCAGAGAAAATGTCTGTTTTCCATAGGAACAAAAGTTTGTTTGTTTTTTTATGTAGGTGCACTTTAAAACTACACACTACCCCTTCCCATTTCCTCCTCCTTTCCCTGTAATCCATCACCATACAGGGCCATTTGGACAAGAGAAATACATACAATGCATCATCATCATATATAATACTCCCCTGATATTAAGAGATCTTCCTACCCTTAATACAGTAAAAAGTGAACTAAGGAGATTCTAAACCCATTGCTGGCTGAGCAACTTTTGCCGGGCCACTTGTAATTCTCCAGGCATAAGAGGCATTTCTTTCACTTTTCATTCTCCAACTGAATATAGTGATCCTATATTCTCTAAAAAAATGCTAAAACCAGAGAGATCTTTTAAAATTTTACACTAGAAGGGGAACAGGAGAACAAACACCAGAGATGTTAGTCCTGGGACCTGAGAGACAGTCAGAAAATGCTCAAATACAGGCATGGCATATCACTGAACGTCTCATCTAGCCTTCTTCTATCAAGAAACGTACCAGAACAGCATCTAATAGAGAACAATAAGGAAAGTCCATCTCAAGGGAAAGTTGTATCTACCTGCAAGTGTACACTGGCCATCCCATTTTGAAGACAGCACATTATGCAAGTGGGGATCAGTGCTGGAAGTCATGCTTATCTGCACACTAGTTTTCAGCTGTAAGGAAGTTAGATAAATAGAGCTGAATCTGAAGAGCACAGACTAAGTCTTCTGGAGCATACAAGGTTTTTATGACTAGAGAAAAATTATAATGTATGCACAAAAATATGCTGTAATCACAACTGCATCGCCACATGGTATTATTTTCATAATAATCCTGTTTTATAGTATTTCACATCTGAGTAAGTTCTAATGGACTATTTCCCACAGAGGCTCCCAGAGAGCCTCTATATCCCACTCTCAGTGAAACCCCTCCTGTTTAACATCCATACTGCAGGTTAATAAATGCCATAGTGTCATTTCCTCAATTCGCTGATTTTAACAAATGCCAAAGGGCAACATACATAGTAGAAACCAACTGTAGAGAAGAGAAATGGCAGTTACTGATGATCTCAAAGAAGTTTCCATTTTTTTATACAAGTTTTTAGGTTCATTTTGGTTTTATGTTTATAGTGAAGAAACCCTCTGATTTATTATTACTCTCAAATCCCATGTTGTACTAAACACCAGCAAATTGCTTGTGGGATCTACCATTTCTGGAAGATGCCCCTTGTTACACTTGAAGTCCAAAGGCTCACTGAGCCTCCCCCTTTCAGCCAGAGATGTACAATAAATGGAGCAGAAAAGTGAGTTCAATGCAAAGGTTGCTTGGAGAGATTCATAGACCTATATAGCATGTCTTTAAAGGAAAACAAGAGGGAAAAGAAAAAACAAACAAACAAACAAAAAAAACCCAAAAAATCATACACCTACTTCATTAGCATTACAAAGGAAGGACCGGGGCTCTTGATTAACCATAATCCTCAAGTTACTATGAAATTTATATTGCGAATATTTGAGATGCCCTTTTCCCTCTTGCCCTTCACTTCAGTCAAAATAGCACCCTTCTAATAATATATATATAAAATATATATGCATATATACACACACACAGGTACACACACACACACATCTATGTACATATATATATAGCAGGTTTTAAAGAGACTGTGTGTCCAAGACAGTACATTCTCTTTAGCTGGAATAATTATTGTATGGAGCAAGTGCGATCTGGCATTGGGAATGCAAGGATGAATGGGCAGAGGTGTTATCAAAGCTGTACATTTGAAATACTGTGGGATGAATGTGTTCAGGTGATAAACCACCATAAAAAAAAAGAGAGAGAAGCACTATGAAGAGCTTAGAAACACATGCCTGAATGTATGGGAGGAATGAGCAGCCCCAGGATCAGCCCACACTTCATACCAGAGCTGAGCACACAGATTTGTGCCTACAAAGGTCTCCAACCTTTTCCAAGAACACACTGCTTTTCTAGAAGTGTTGATACACAAGGAAGACTTTTTATTCACAGTTTTGAAGTGAGAATCCAAACAGTAAACTGGATTCATTCAGCTGCACTCCTGCATTCCCACAGAAGAGTTGGGCATCCAATGCCACCCCTTCCCAAGGATCAAAGCCTACTTGTCAGCTAGCATCGACTGGAAGTTTTTAACTAGGATGTCAATGAGGAGATGGATGTTGGTTGAACAGTAGCTAATCAGTCATCGTACAGTGGAAATAAATAGAGCTCCTTTGTGACAAATTACCCCTGAAGCAAGCAGAAGAAAATGAAAACATCCTATTCCATTGCCCCACCAAAGAGTTCATCAACTACTCCACCAACAGGAAAGCAGCACCAAAACAAACATGAAACAGCAGCTTCTCTGAAGGACAAATTTTGTCATTTTTTCATTGTTTTTGCATTGTCATAGGCTGTGGGCCAGCTGCCATTCAGAGAAGAGGCTGGTGCTGGATGCCACCCCTACCTAACAGCAGCAAGGCCCCCAGGCCTTGACCCATGCGGGTTCCAATTAGCCAAAATTAGTCAGCTGTGTCCGGGGATTGTCTTCCT
Source organism: Nothura maculosa (assembly GCA_032353885.1). Classification (NCBI taxonomy): domain Eukaryota; kingdom Metazoa; phylum Chordata; class Aves; order Tinamiformes; family Tinamidae; genus Nothura; species Nothura maculosa. The sequence goes on from JAUBOD010001087.1 coordinate 382,867, forward strand.
TTAAACACCTAACTGTGTGAAAGCAACTGCCCCTTTTGCCAGTCACCCCCTCAACCAGTCCTTTGTAGCCTTACACCCTCCCCCCTGGGAGCCTCCTCTGGTTTTGTTTCTCCCCTCCATGAGCCACGCCAATCATTTAAGAGACTCAGCAGCCCCATTATCATCCCGGGCAATTCTTAACTCATTAGGCTTTAAAGTTTTTGGAGCAGGGAAAGGAAAAAATAAAACACACAAGCAAATGCTTAAGCATGATAAAAGGATGTTAATGTTTTACCTCATTGACAATGACTGAACCTGTGGGACAGTTATTATGGATATTTCCATGGGCTTAGTGTTACCTTTTCTCGACATAAGGCCTTCTGTAAGGCAACTAATTAAAAATAGAAGTGTTTAAATCAGCTGCCAGCTTCCGAGGCTGATTTGAATTCTCCCACTGTGAACTTCCAGACATGGGAACACGCCTGCTTACACCAACAAGATCCAATATCCTGCTTTCGCAATAGACTTTTTACATTTTTTGGCAGCTGAGGTGCCTGTGATTATCCAGACTGCAGGCATTAATAATTCACTACCTGATCTGATCTTGCAACATAAAGCAAGAGTAAAGATGACATTAAGAGCTGCTTGGATTCCCCTCCTCTGTCATTCTCTTAGAGCATCTCTTCAGGTTGCATTTAACCTAATGGGAATTTAGTACTAAATTAACAGGTAAGTCATTTTTCAAGGAGGTCTTTCCACATCTACCACTCAAGCAAAAGATTTTTTTGCTGTTTATCCTTAAAACTCCTTTTGTTTAAATGTCTGCAACAACAAAAAAAAAAGATGTGTTTAGATTAGGATGCAGCAGATGTTAGACGCAGTTTTGGCTTGTTCTTGGTTTAAAAAAAAATAAAAACCTACACATACTAACACTTGCCCCTTCTTCCTTCTCCTTGTACGAGAGGGCAAGCTACCTGTAAAAATGAGAGAACCCACTCTTCTTAAGGGAAGGAAATCTACTTTCTAGCAAGACTTGTTTGTGTTTCCTCTGCACTAAAACAGAAGAGAGACCTCTTCTAGGGAACAGAACTACACCACAACATTTTTACATGATTTAAAATAATCCAGGCCATTTCACCATGGGCACGGCAGAGACAGCTCCATGGATGGTCACACTGCCATGGAGCTGTGGAGCAGGGACTCCTACAATGACTCTTCAGCACCAAAGCTGGTCAGTTTATCTACGTCCTCAGGGCCTCAGGTGTCTCTGAAGCTTTGGTAAACTACAAACATCCAGTATTTCCCAAGTCTTTCCTCTTCTCAGCAATTGGGCTTTATTTTTAGTCAAGAAAGAAAAATGGAAGGTGGAAGAAGATAATCTCTATTTTTACAAAGCTGTTCCATTCAGCATTTTTGTGCAATGTGCTATTTTCAGGTAGTGTCATGTGCTTCCATTTGGCACCCTAATTGTTGCACCCAAAAAGCTAAAACAAGGAGAGGAAAACACTTCTCCTTTCTGTACCAAAATAGACCATGTTGCTACTTTACACCACCCACTGTTCTGGTGCTGTTATCGCATTAACACTTAGAGATCCCAAATGAGGTCAATGCTTTTGTCTGCCAGCCTTTGTGCAGTCAAAAGACAGTCCTTGCCCCAAAGACCTTAACATATAAATAGATAAGACAGACAAAGGAGGAAGAAAGGAAACATTTTTCTTTGTCAGAGGTAGGAAATAGGAAGATAAAATGGTTTACTGAAGGTCACTGACACAGAGCTGAGGAAAGAACATGCTCAAGTCTCTGCACAGAAGAACACCCAGAAAAGGGATCTGTAAAAAATCATTGTGGACTTTGAAACTTTCAGTTTTCGAGAGCAGCTTTTGAAAGAGTGGTGTCTTGGGAAGGGGATCTAGTGAGTTACTTCAGGAGATATTTGGCCGAAGTAGAGTCTAAAGATCAAATGTCTTATGATTGGATTCAGTCACTGAACCATTTGACAGTCAGATGGCTCAGAGAAATGCAAGCAAGGGTTGGACTACAGAATAAGGTGGTCAAAAAACTCATCCTGCAAGAACTGAGGACAGGAAAAATGTAGTAGCAACTAGGGGAAGAAGGCAGGATTGGGAAGAAACAGCCTAAACAGATCTGCCTTTGGTGTCATCCACAGCACTAGGACATGGAGAAGACAGTTTAAGTCACTGCTGCTTCCCTTCATGCCCTAGAAAGGCCAATGTATTAAAGAAACAGTGAGACCCACCTCAGACATAGGCAGGAGAGCTAAAAGAACAAGTTCACCATTGCTGTTTTCCACTGGTATATAAAGAGTGAGGGAAAAATTGAAAAGAAAATAGTAGACCTTATGGAACAAGCCATCCTGCAGAGTTAGTTCTTCAGCTCCATTTAGTGGCTGGCATGTACCTTGTCATGTGACATTCCCCATCCTTTATTCATTTTTCTCTTCCAGAAGGTTGTCAGTGAAAGAGCTTTCTCTTGCAGGCTTTCATCTGCAGCAGAGCCGGCGGCAGCTGGCTCTGTGATTAACCATGCATCGTGTGGTGGCTCTTATCCATGGCTATGACATGCCAGGCAAGTAACGTTAGAAGTCTTATGTTGAAACACTATTTGGGAGTATTTAGTTAACCCAGGCTAAGCTCTGCAGTTCCTCCTTTTTCCCCCCTCCGAAGCACAGATGGCCACAGGAATTTGCAAGTTATTGTTAAAAAAGGAAAAAAATCTACAACTTTGTCTTCACAGAGATGCTAGTGTTCAATATCCTGCAGTAGGGACATTTACTGTACAGTATAAACTGAACAATGCAAAAAAAGTCAGTTACATCACTAGCAACTTGAACAGTGAACAGTGTGGCATTTGAGCCCAGGAACTGGGTTTACCCAAGAACTGGGAGCCCAAGAATCTGACCTGGCTAAATAACTTACATTTTTGAGTTAAATGATGCAAGTGAGTATCATGGCCCATAGCACCAAGAGGAAGCCAGCTATATCGAGTACATAGTCTGGATTCCTCCCTGGCTTATAGCAAATAGGTGCTGAGATGCTTCAGACCCTGAGAGAAAACAAAACCACAATCATTTCCACATCAGGCTCACTAAAAACTCCCACCATCTTCAGCTGAGGCAAAAAGGAGAGTCTTTGCAGTCTTGTTCTTGTCTAGAGAAAACCCTAGCTGTCACCAGCTCCTTCATAATGAAATAAAGCCAGTTATACCCCTTTCTGCAGGTATAAGCTCTTGAGCAAAAAAATCTCTCACCTACAGCACCCAGATACAGAAGCTAGCACAGCACTCATGAAACCCTGACATAGAGTGGGATCTTCATTTGTTACTGTACCACAAGAGCCTACGTTTTCCATAACCCACTGACCCTTTCCAGTCCTACAACCCATCATATGGAGCCAACTTCTTTGGCTTTCCTTCTAAGCTTCCCTCCAAAAAACCAACCAGCTCTCCTTCTCTTACTTGTTTGAACATAGTCCCCCCTATTAAGAGATAAGCGCAGAATATCGCTTTAACTACTGCAGCCTTCCAGAGTCATTCCTGATGTTTTAAGAAAGCTTCAATTACTGATGGATAGGACATTCCTGCTCACAGTTGTCTTTGCTGCCAGTTGTGGCTGTAACCCCGCCAGTTTCAACAGCCTCAGTGGGTTAGAGCTTAACCCTTCCAGGGACATTCCAGAGCTACGGGGATCCTCCGCCTTTCCAGGAGGAAAGATCCTTCCCAAGAGGCATGATACCAGACCTAAGGCTGAGAAGCAAGAGAGTTGTAGAAAAGACAAACATGCACTTAGCCAAAACCAGAAATACAACCTGCCTAAACAGGATGAAACAGAAAATAACACGAGATCTATCATCTATTTTTCCATTTTGAACCACGTTTTGGGATACTTTTTTTTTTCCTTCATTGCTTTCACATCTTCTCTCTCCTCAACATTATCCACAAAAAATAACGTCTTCTAGTTCCTTTGTCTCACATTTTCCCTCCTCCAAAACTCTCTTGGTCTGACAACCAGGGCCAGTAACAAAAGCCCATTCTAATTGGAATGTTCATGGAGATAGTTCATCTCACAAGAATAACACACACATCAGGGGAGCAGGGGATGCCCTCGAGCCCTTTTCTGCCTGGAAACCCACACCTGTCCTTTGTCACAGCTGGATTGCCCAGACCTGGAATCTAATCCCAGGAGGGGATGGGGAGGATGGTTATTTTATCTTCAGAGAAAGGCAAACAGGATGGGCACTCATCGATCTTGAGAAAGAAACATTAGCCAAGTCAAACACATACTGGGATCTGAAGCAACAGGATGTCCATGATGTAATGCCTGGATTCACCTTGCCATCTCCTTTTACACTAAGGATGCACTTGGAGAGAATATGAGGAGATGAGAGCATAGAACAAAAAAATAAATAAATAAATAAAATAAATTGCAGAGAGCATTGGCAAAACCTGTTCTGAATCAGTGTTGATTCCCCATAATCATAACACTTCTAGACTTGGGAGCCTGCAACAAACTGGGATGTCCAACAGCTCAAAATCCCAACCTGTATCATGTGCATTACCTTCTACCATCTTGAGCTACTCACCAGAACATCCTTCCTAGGCCCACTGTAAAAGAGTTGTTTTATGGTAGTGCCCTTAAGATAGTGGGGGTCTCACTGGGAGAAGAGCACATACCTCTCCAACCGCAGCCAGCTGTGGCTCAGCGTGAGTTGAGGCAAAAACAACTTGGCAGAAGCAGCAAACAACAGGAGACTGACATTTCTGTTTCCCCTCATCCCTGAGAACAACCTCTGAGGACAGTCACATGTGATTTTGTCTAAGAACTGGTACAAGGAGTCCAACAGAGAAGATCCTGCTGGGAAAACTACCTTTATCCAGAGCTAGGAAACCATATTTTTAGTTGTTGGCTCGCATACTCTTGCTTATGGCCAAAGAGCACAGAGGAGGCAAACCAGAAAAATGGTTGTAATCACCCGTGTCCTGTCCCTTTCTGGAACCAGTTGACAGTCATCCCAGATAAGCGAGTTAAGTCAGAGCAGCAGTAGGACACCACTGAGACAGTGGGAAGTAAAAAGCTCCAGGCCCAGCCAAAAGGTCTTTTAACCAGAGCAGAGAAGCTACCTCACCCTTGAGAACATTCTCTAGGCAAGAACAGAACAAAATAATCCTTCAGCTCTGGCATCAGCCTCCAAATCTTTTATCTCATAACACATGGTGGCAAGTCCGCTTGGGATGAGGAAGTTACTGTGACTGTAACCACCAACTTGCAGCAGTGCAACTTGTAAATACTAATGGAGAATTTATTATACTGGCCTGAATCTAGTCTTTACACTGAAAAAGGTCTACACCATCTCTAATACAAAACCAGCTGCATTAAACAACATAAACCAGAGGACCAATTACTCTTTTGCAAAGGCTAGCTGCCAAGCAGCAAATTAAGGAAACTTCTGTGAATACAGTCAAAAGAAAGGTCTAGAAAGTCTAAGTCATGCCAGCACCCTGGCATGAACTTCAGCATTTTGAAGTCTCCGGTACTTCCCAAGTCTAACTGGCATAGGTGCTACCCGAGGGAACTGTGGTCCTCCTCCCTACAGCCAGTTTCTCTTGTCAGAGAAAAGGAAAGAACAGAAACATAATTAAAAAACACTGCGGAGAACTTAATGGGAAACCTGCAAATTGGGTGGTGGCTTTGTTAGAGCCGAAAGTCAAAGCTCTGTTTGATCTACGCTCGTTTACCAGAACTAATTCAGAGAACTGACTACTGGCATGGACCTCAAAAGTTGATTTCCTTGCCAGTATTCCCATGCTTGTATTACCTCCTTTAACAATAACACTATAAAATTAGACCTTCATTAATGCTAAATTCCACATTAATTCATAAAGACAGCAAACAGACCTAATATGACCATCCAGGCACTGATTAAAACAGATGCCCAGGAGAATGCTATAATGAAGATTCAACACTTCGGAAGTCTTTGCCGTTAGAGACCCGTCATTTTCTAATGATTTGCCTCATTAAGCTAAAGCCCTGCAGACCTGCCATCCCCTCTCAGATACTCTAGAGCATTGGAAGCAGTTGCAGGTGGAAGGCAAGGCATATCCTACCATGTCTCCCTTTTGCCAACCTACCTTCTCTTTTTACTTAAAAATTTTTAACAATTATTTCTAAAGCCAAAATCCAAAGTTTTTCAGCTGATAAGATGATCATTCATTTCTAAAGAGGAAAGTTGGGTTTTTTGTGTGTGTGTGTGTTTGTTTTTAAATGATGTGGTCAAGGCTGTTTCTGCTGGAAGAACACAATAAGTAAGGAGGAGGTGCCTCCCCTCACTCACTCAGTCCCATCCTTCCTGAAGAACTTTATTTCCTTGAAAAGTTTTACTTTTTTCATCAAGTATGATGTTTTAGTTGGAATTTTTAACTATTCTGGTTGAAATAGCACATGACCACCTTCAGGGTTTTAATAGTTTATCTTCACTCTTTTGGAAAAAAAAAAAAGTTAAAGAAACTTCCTTAATTGGGAACCTTTGTCAGAGGCAATCATTTAAAATTTTGGAGAAACTTATGTCTAATTAGGAATTAGCTCTTAAACAGCACTCTATTCCTGTTCATATGCAACTTCTCTATATTTATTTACATTCTGTAGAGCTGTCCTTAGCAAGAAATCTGAGTCAGTCCCAACCTCTGAGATGTTATCAGCCCTTTCTTGGACATGGTATCAGACATTTGTGAGTGTAAGGTTTGAATTAACACACATTTGAGTGTCAAAGCCTTTCAAGTGGAGGAGTTCTCAAAAGCCTCTGTTCAAGATCAGCTCCTTTTAGATTTGCACCATCATAGTCCACCATGAGAATCGTTCAAGTTTTTACTGAAAAAGGAAAGTACTTCTAAGCATTTGTCCAAAAATATTATTTTAAACATTGAAGAAAAAAAAAAAAGGTTTATGAAAGTTCGCTACCTCCTCCCTTTTTTTCAATTAAAAAAAAGAAAAAAAAAACTGGCCCAGTTTTCTCTTTGGATATTCTACAGAAAGTAAATAATTGACACAAAAGATTCCCACTACAGAGACACCCCATAGTGATTTTCCATTTCTGACCACCTCTAGAAGCCCTTCAAACTTAGCTGTCAAAAGAAAAGTTGTTTTAAACCAGAGCCCTGGCCCACCTCTGCACCCCAGAGCTTCTAAAGCCCGATGCTCCCTAGGCCGAGTGAGCAATCACATGAGTCTGGCTTGGGTTAGCACAGTAGGGAGGGAAAAAGTCTTTCCTTTAGTACTTTTGTTTTCTTGTAGCCTGCTAAGAGAGACCTGAAATCAACCTACTGATCCAACAGCAGCCAACCTTACCCTTTATTCACATGCCACGGTGGAGCCAGCCCAAGTGTAGCACCACAGAGAAAGAGCCGGGAGTCATTCTTTGTGTTTATTTTCTCTTGATCTGCGAAGGACGCTGCCAAGCAGAATCACTTACCTCATGGGCGCACAGCAGCACCATTGTGAACCAGGCTCGGGGCAGAGTGGGAAGGCTCTGAGGTTTGATGTTCAGGAGTTCTCATGTTTTCCCTGGGGTGGAAAGGGCCAGCTTAGGTTCCCAGCTACAGAAAGAAAGAAACAAAGGAAAAAAAGGGAGAGAGAAAGAGATGGAGCAACATAGCTATGTGCCCCAAAACTATCATTCTTGACCTCTTTCTGAACTCCAAAGCTTTGGAAGAATGTTCAATACGAAAAGCATTGAAGACATTTCTTCCACAACAGCCCATTTCCACCTAAAAATCAAATGCCAAGTTGAATACCATCGTATACGGTCAGACCCTGTTGTACACAGGGTGCTGGATGCTACAGACACTCTTATACATCCAAGTCTTGCAGTTCCTCAAAGGCCCTAGCAAAGCTTACCATGCTGGCCTCTCCCCCTTGACAGCCTCACAAAAGACACCTCGGGCAGCTCAGCAAGGGAATAGCCTATCCATTATCCGCCCCCCATCTTTCTTTACTCCAAATTACTCTTTCTGCACTAGTGAACACTCACACCTCAGACCACACGCAAATGGCTTCCAAGAATAACACCCACTCACACGTCAATAGCCCATGATCCTTTGGTCTCGCTCCCAACTACCACCCAGAGTCCCTTTTGGGGAGAGGAAAGGCAGAAGAACTCGTGATACATAGATCCTCACTGCCATTAACTTCACCTGAGCTTTAACCTCCTCCAACACCACTCCCCCCAGGTGGGCCTCATCCCTCCTTTTATAGGGCCAGGGCTTCTCCACCCACCAGGTCCTTTAGCCAGGAATGGTTA
>JAUBOD010001087.1:433902-445947 GCA_032353885.1 Nothura maculosa
GTAGACCTACTTCTGCATTCACAGAAACAAGGAGCTCTGCTCCTGCAGGCTAGTGCAAAGACAGCATGTCCTTGGCACCAGGGATGTCACACCTTCAGTGTAATATCATTTCTGTAGCACAGACGCAATCTCATCCCCAAAAAAGGCAGAGGAAGAGATTCAAGGTCTTCAGTTACCAACAAAACTGCATGGAGGAAAAAAGTCAAAAACCAAAGCGGGCCTATTGCAGGCTTTTGCCAGCTCAGCTTTAGCAAAGGAATCCAATTTGGAAGAGGTTTAAAAACAGATCAGCAAATCAGAACTGGTGGGAAATCCAAAGCCTCACATGGGTGCAGGAAGGCAATGGAAGCGGCCACCACAGAGGAGTTTAAAGGCTAGTGCTTCTGTCACTGGGTCCAGCAGAGGCCCTGAAGCAGCAGCTCCATGAGGCAGCAGCAAAGAGCTTGAACCAAACACCAGGGCCACTAATGCAGGCCCCACTGGAGCAAAGGAAGCTCAGTGCCTCCTGCCTGCAGACAGCCCTAATCCAGGACACCAGCGGGAGTTCATCCTGACAGCCTCATCCCTAGAATCCCTGCTGGTCAAGGCCTTCTAAAGGACCCCTGGGGATAGGTCAGCAGTGGCCTTCAAGGAAACCAAGGCTCATTTTGCACCCAATGTCTTGTGCATGTAATGCAGGAGACCCACGGTTTATGCATCCACCACCCACCCATGCCATAACAAAGCAGCATTTTCACGGGCAATGCTGCATGAGCCAGAAGTTTTCCAGAAAAGAGGAAGTTTGTGCCGAGCGAGGCTGCCCCGGAGGGCCTGGTCCAGGGTGGCAGCCCGCAGGGGTCACACAGAGGAGCTCTCACCTTGGGCACCGCAGTGGCCGCCACGCTGCGCTTCACTCACCTGCACCAATCCTGCTACACGGGGGAGGAAAGAAGAAAAACACAAAATTTCCCACCCACCGCCGAGCCAATCCTTCCCTACATGTCGCCCAAGTCAACAGCCAAGGAACAAAGCGGAGCCACCAAGACGTGGGCAGGACCCCGACTCCTCTGTGGCCCCGTCCATAAATCACGGTCCTGCTGAGAGGTCTTTTGTGTTTTCCCTGCCGAGCACATAAATTAACGCCCTAATCGGTGTGCCTGTGCGGACAGGTAACAAGTCACCCAGATAAGGCGGCCTTTTGTCAGGCCCCCGCGCCGGCGGGCGCCGTTTGCACAGGGAGGGCCTTCCTCGCCGCCCCGCATTCCTCCTCGCCGAGCCCAAGCTCCTGGTGCTTAGACCAGGGCTCCCCGATAAGCGCTGAGGTGTCCCATGTGTCGGCGACCGAGCCCTTCCTCCCTCCTCTTCCTCTCCCAGCCAGGCTCTGTAATTCCCAGCAAAGGGCAATCCTCTCCTTTGCCTGGGGATTAGGAGCTGCACAGGAGCCTGGTGCTGGGGTGTCCACCCGAGCACCCCGCTCCTCTTCCTCACTGCAAGGCAGCCAAGGTGGGAGGGCAGCATCTCCCTTGCTGGATAAGCCAGGGATTGAGGTTTCCGGCTCCTTTTTATGCCGGTGCTCTCTGGTTGCTCCCTGGATGCACAGGGAGTCCTGGGAGCACTGGCAGCTCCTGCAGAGCGAAGCCCATCCGCACACGCGGCTCAGCCCCTGCGTAGCCGGCAGCTCTCAGCACTGGGATTGAGACAAGGCCAACACAGACGGACATACCTGTAAGAGATGGAGCCCTAATAATGGCTTTAAAAAGCCAAGCGAGATCCCAGGAATCATCCTATGCCCCCACAGGGACCACACTGGCCAAAGGTGAGCAGGCACCACCTCCTAAAGCAGAGTCTGAAGAGCAGAGTCCTCTGATGACACCTCTGAAAGTGGCTTCCTTCCCATTTCCAGCATTATCCCCCCCAAAAGTAACAACTTCTTTTCCGTCCCGCTTGCTCAGAGCTATGTATGCCGATATTTACATACACACGTTCCTAGCACAGGCCTAACAATGCTGGCAAACCCCAGCTGCGTCACCCCAGCTGCCCCTTGAGCAACGTCCCAAACGGCCGGCTATCATTTTCGCATGGGGGCTCCCCCAGCTTTAAAGATAACAGGGTGCTCTAACTGACAGAGCGCAAGTTACTCAGGTAATCATGTGAAGAACAAGGTGCCAGAAGACCCATGGGTGGGAAGGCCTGGGCTGCCGAGCGCACCCTGCCCTTGCTCACCTGCTTCTTGTGGCATGGAAGAATTACCGTCTGTTGGGAAAGGCTTAGATGTGCCACTAACCCGAATTTCTGCCTCAACACCGGATCCTGGCAGAGATGCCAAGGAGAAATTGGTCCTGGCCACTTGCCAGCTGGTTTCTCATTACCCTGACCAGTCCACAGGGTGATTCAAGAACTTAAAATTGGTTTAGACCTTATTCCAGGCTGATCTATCTAATGCATTTACCCGGGTCACCTGTCTCCTTTCCCAGCACCAACAGATGTTCCTTGTTGAAGGAGGCTGGAGCCTCCTTTGGCGGCAGGAAGGGGCCAAACTGGGCAGGCCCAAACCCGGCGCAAGGGCCTGGCCAGCAGGTACCACCTGAGGAGGAGCTATATTTGCCACCTCCTGGAACAAAAGGTCTGCCCAATTAATACACCCTTGATCCTCTCAGTACTGATCCCTAAATGCATTTTAATACAAAGGGGATTGCTGTCTCGACTCATTCATTAACGGATTAGCGATTTACAATCGTCAAGGAGTGGACAGTGCATTGGAAATTAAGGGAGCTCCACTGTAAACAGATCAGGTTATTGAATGAGAACACGTTTGCTCAGATTAGGATTTTCCACCCGCAAAGAGGTGCTATCAGTCAGACCAGTATGGTTCTCCTTAGTCTCTCCTCATCCTTCTCATCCAATGCCCCTATAGCAAACATCAAAAATAATACAAAATTGCCTCCCAGATGAAAGGAACAGCGTAACAGAACTGCTACCTATTGACACAAGAAAGCTGCTACACCCCAGTGATGGGTCTCAGCTCCATGAGGAACCCAAATTAAGAAGAGAGCAGGAGGAGACAAAGAGCAGCCTTGGGAAGGAGTGAAATTCCCAGCAAGGGAGGGAGACAAGCACCAATTAGGGAAACAAGAAGGAGCAGGTCTGTCTGCAGACTCCCCTTCTCCCCCGGTCATTACGTGGGATCATGACTTGGTCATAAACAGTCAACTAAACGCAGTCAGGAGCTCTTTAAAGAGCAGACTCAGCGAGGCAAGATGCACTGCTGTAGGTGCAACAGATGCAAAGCACTGCTTCTAATTAAGAAGGTATTCACGTAATTAGAGACTTCACATGGCCATACCAATGATTTGCTCCAGCCCAGCACACTCGCTCAGGCTGTATTTAAGAGGGCTCTTCATGCTCGCCTTTCCTTTCCGACTATGTGGGTCATCTTCCTTTCAACCTTGCCCACTTCTCCTCAATGCTGCAGCCCATCCTGGTGACTGGGACCACGGTGGCAACCAACAAGAACCTTGTGGGGCTGAATCGGGCAGGAGAACCCCTGAGAGGCACTTTCAGCATTGAGCCTGGTGCAAGGTTCTCTTCACAAGCAGGTCCACTTTGCCAGCCAGGTCTATTGGCCGTGGTGCAAAATGGACACAAAACCCAACGTGGTCCCCCCTTGTCGAGAGCCGAAACTCCTTCCAACAGCTGATGTTTCTTCCAAAGGCTGATGCTCCTTCCAAAGGCTACTACAGGGATGAATTATCCTGCCGGCCCGCAAGACACTCTGCATACAGAGCACAGAGAGTTGTATGCTGAGGCCTTGGAGCACAACCCAAGCGAAATGACTTTTCCCTGAACACCAGGAGCCTGAATGAGAGCTATTGTTATTCAGATGAAACCGAGTGTCAGATTAACAAATCAATGGGCATAAGAGATATAAAATGGGCTACCATTGAAGCTTTTCAAATACCCAAACATATGGATGAACCAAATGTGAATTGTAATTGACTCACCCGCACCTTTGATCTCCACACCCTTGGGTTCCCAAAGAGACAGCGGAGGCCTCCTTGGCCGGTGCTGAACTGGCCGGGGCCTCCTTTGTGAGCCCTCACAAAGCCTATTCTCTCTGCTTCCAGCTCCTGGATGTGGTGACATCCCAGCACTCAGCAACTGAGACAAGCCAGCTCTGCCTCGACGAGGGTGACGGAGCAGAGGAGCACGAGTGACCCCAAGCAACATCTGCCCAGGGAGCCCTGTGTGCCCAGGGCACAACCCTCATGGGCTCAAGCCACCCCCAACCGCTCCTGCACCCCAGCTCTCCTTGGAAAGGCACTTGGAGCTGCAATGCAGCCACTGCAGAGCAAGTCCACGCAGCAAGGAAGCGCGTTCCTCACTGCTCCCCCAGGGCTGGCGGCCATCAAGATTTTTTCCAAGGGTTTCCCCATACATAACCAAGGATCAGACTTTGCCGGGGTGTGCAATACTGCAGTCACTTGAGTGCTCTGTGAAGCCTGGACTGATACAGATGTGCTGGAAGTCACCCTGCTCCTCTATAGCAGCCTCAACCTCTGACAGCTCCTCTCACCTCCACTCACTCAGAGAGCATTCTGACTGCAGGCTGGTTACAAGTAACTTAAAGCCAAACTCAATACCCAATTTCTTACTTTTGGGTTTGGGAAAAAAGTGACCTTTAGCCAGTTTGGGATAAACCTCAAGATCAGTTAAAACAAACTGTTGCTTTTGATCCTATACAAACCTGACCATTCTGCACAGGACACCTGTGATAAGTGCGTTTGGCCATTTGTGTCCTATCACAAACTCAAAATCTGCTGCAGATCTTCCAGGAAGCCCCACTCCGTCTCCATCCCCACCTTCCCTGCAGCCTGTGGCGTTGTGTCTTTTACTCTGCGCTGGAGTTTCTCCACCAGCTCTGCAGCAAACAAGAACTAAGCAGCTCGGGTCCTGCTGTACTGTGACGCCTGGCACTGGGAGCCTCCGAACTGCCCAAGGCGAATGCCCGTTCACTATTCCCAGCACTGGATGCCAGGGAAGGCGATTCCCAGGCGGGAATGCTGCACCCGCCCCTTCCTCCATGCAGCAGGAGGAAGAGGGGCTGTGTTGGGGGGACCGTGACAACGCTGGGGACAGTCGGGCGTGCAACACCTGCACAAGTGACCTGCAGGCGACCGCAGGACGGGAAGGAGCCCAGGGAGAGGGAGAAAACTCACAGGCTCTTAATCTGCTTTAGGTCCGCCTGAGCTTGCTGTTTATTTATAGCTTAATTAATTATTAGGCTACATTTAGCAGTCTGACCTTGCAATCGTCTCTGGGGGAGCCGGCAGCCCCGAGGCAGGATGGGCAGCGTGGCCAGGGGCCGAGACGCGGAGCTGCTTTTGGCAACTGCCATCAGAAGGAGCCCAAGGAGCACTAGATATGGGCAGAAATTAAGGGAGGAAAACAAAATAAAGCACAAGCTTTGTGTGAAGCTGAGGGGAAGCTGGAAGGAGACGGACTTTGCTTGTTGTCCCAGCTCGAGCGCTCAAACAGGACTCGGCATCAGCCTGCTTGGCCACGGTTTCCCCCAGCATCTCTTAGCTTCGCTCCAAGTCCAACCCATCTGTAAAAACAAACAAATGAATCAAGCAAAAGCTGCGGGCCTTGCCAGGTTTTAAACAAATATTTAATAGTGAAATGAAGCGGCAAATCCTTTTATTAATAAAAACTCCGGGGTTTCGTCCTCCCCCTAGTGACTGGAAAATCGCTGCACCGAGTCACTCTCGTCTTTGCGGGCCCTGCTGTGAACGGCAGCAACACAGGCCTCAGCGCGGACGGCAACGAAACCACGAACACTAATGCAGCTGCTGGCAGCCTAACGCCGAGCAGCTCGGTTCCCAAAGGATTCCCTGAGCTCAGCAGTTCCCAAAGGATTCCCTGAGCCGTTGCCCACTGCTGTGCCTCTGCGCTTGGAAGACTTTCGTATCTCAAGGCAAATTTCTAAGTCAAATGCTTGAGAGAAGCTGCCCGCCGCAAGCCGAGGGGTGCAACATAAAGCTATTTCCAACTGCTTTATCAAACATCTTCCCTGCAATGGGTTTTGACGATGAGCACGCTGCTGGGGGACGTTTCCTGAGGCCGGCCATGAAGGAGGGCCTGATCCTGCTCGGGCAGGACTTAGGACAGCGTGAAACACAGAGAGGAGCTCAGGCGCCGACAAGGTCACTGGGAAGCAGCAGCCTAGGGCCAGGCCACCAGCGCGCTATTGGAGACACGTCTCTTGCCCGGGGCCAGCGTCACGCACGACGAGCACATTTAGTGAGGGAGGCGGCGCTTAAACTCCGCCTGGCCGCTCACAGCACCGCGCCTTCGGCCCTGTGCTCATGGTCAGTGAGGAACGTATAGAACATGTACATCCAGCCGTAGCGAGCGTGCATATAAAAATAGACATACGCACACATTTTTACTTGCTTCTGGCCTGACTAAGCTGCCAGCCTTCACATGGGAGGGGACAGCCCTTGCCAGTTCAAAGGAGAGGTTACAGCTGATCATTTTTCTAATTAACTTGGCACTTGGGTGGATTGGCAGCGGCGTGTGGTAGGACAAGGTGACCTGGTTGGCCAGATCACAGCTCTCATCCCACAGGTTTTAGCAGTGCAGGGATTCCGAGAAAGCACCAGGGCTGCCGATAGAGCTGAGGACTATTCCTCCGAGCATGGGCCAGCAGATTTGGCTTCCCCTGATGCTGCTCTGAGAAGTTACACACAGGCACACATCGGTGCTAAATTGCTGCAAAATATAGTTTGGGTCAGATCCTCAGCTACCATAAAGTGATTTTAACCCCTGATTTGTCCAGACTCTTGGTAGAAAACTACTCTATCCCTTTTCCACAGAAAAATGAGAACATAAAATGCATCTTGAGCGCCACTGAGGAGGTCCTAGCAGACGCAGAAGATTTAGCAGAACTACAATGAGACACGACAGTTTTTCTTGAAAAGAAATTCTCTTCCCTGCTTCCACTTACCATGGGACTGCCACACTCAGGGATTTCAACACCAGAAGCAAAAGAAAAAACTGTGAATGGGCAATTTCCTTGAAATGAGCGTAGGTCTTCTGCTCATGGCACTTCTATGTGTGTTTTCCTTTTAAGTTCCTCTCCGTATCATCAAGTGCGGCCCCCGCCTCAGTTTGGGCCTCTCTGTGTGCCTCAGCCAGGCTCCAGGTGGGAGCGCCCCGGCCTGCAGAACCCCGAGGCCCAACCACGCTGCCCACGGCTCTGGGTGCTGCTCGCAGCGTCTCCTCACAGCCCCCCCCCGGCCCCACACAGCTCCCATCTCCCCCAGCACGTCACGGCCACAGAGCTGTTACCACCAAGGCCATTTTTCTCCTCTGCCTTCAGAGCTACAACCAAGGGCAAAACCACCACAAGGAGGGTTTGGGGCCCAGCACGGCCTCAGATGTTCCTTAACATCTACTAACACACGTCTATGAACAAACCATGGCTGCCTGTGCATCGCCAAGGACGAGCAGGCCACAGAAATGCCCCTGCAAGCCCAGCAGGGCAGAGGGCTCCCCACGCTCATTACCCTGCTAACGACCTTCTTGCCTCCACTCGCCCGTGGCCTTCGAGACTCATCTCAAGGCATCTCACAATGACCTCCAGACCAGCTTAACCTCGCGGCTGTTGGGAGCAGGCTGATAACCGATGCGTTTTGTCACCAGCCCCCTCATTAGGAAGGTCAAGAGGAGGTCCGTTTACTGCGTGGCCTTTCAGCTGCCGCCGGCAAGGTCCGACGGGCTGCGCCGCGATGCTTCCAGCGAGCACGGGGTGAAACACACGCTGGCAGCAGCTGCAAGGCCGGGGCGGCCCCGGCGTGGGCGAGCGCCCGTGCAGCCGCGAGCAGCAAGGCAGGGCCGCGCTGAGTCAGGCACGGAGAACCAGGGCCTTTCCTGCTGTCCCTCCTCACGTGCCACGTGGCAGCATCAGGGAGCAGCCGATGGCCTCCGAGGCTCTAGCGGAGGCCGGGACGACACAGTGCTTGGAGCCCACATGGTAGCCCTGCCCTCAGCCCCCGGAGCAGTGGGATCTGCACCATCAGGACAGTTCCTGCTGGCTCTAGGATCACTGGCCTCCTTCCTGTGTGGATGGATCAACAGCAGTGCATCTGGGAAGGAGCAAGGTGTGAAGGCAAAACGCAGTCAGGATGGGGTGGGATGAGAAGGGCAGCTCAGAGCCACCTCTGTTCAGGGGGACTGCAGCAGTGGCCACGCTGGCGCTTGCTGGGTCTGCTCCGAAACAAAGCAGTCCCGCGAGCTCCTCAAGGTGCCCAAAGCACAACAGGCCATGGAGCCCTTGCTCACTTTAAAAAAGGAAAAAAAAGGGAAAACTTCCCCAAACTGGTGTTGACGGAGCCCCAAGGGCAGAGGCCAGGCCGTGCCCGTGGGCCGTGGTGGGCGGCGGGAGGCAGAGCGGCGCGGGCGGCTGTCCCCGATGGGCGCCCGCGGGGCGGCCCGACAGGTGAGGCCGTGAAACCCGAGCGGCGCCGGGGGCTGTGGCCAGGAATCTGCGCCATCTGTGCGGGCGGCTCGCGGCTCCTCGGGGCCCTCGCCCATGCCCGCGCCAGCCCCCAGGCGGCCGCGCGCCACAGGATGGGCTCTCCTCAGCCCCAGGAGCTGCCCAGGGCGCCAGGCCCATGAGGAGAGGGATGAATCGGGGCAAGAGGAGCGAGACCAGGCCCCGGCCAAGCCCAAAGCAGGGCCGCCCGCTGGCGTCGCAGAGGGAGCGCCGAGTGATGAAGCACATGCAACATATGAAGAGATATAGGTAGAGAGATCGGTATTAAGTCCCAATAACCCCTGTTGGGTTGGAATCACAGGGAATGTCCAACCACGGGGCCAGTCCCTGTTGGGCACTGGCACATTTGGACATTCCACACTTTGGAGCAGCCACAGTCGAACCCGTCCCCTATGCGAGTGGCCTTCATCCCCTCTCAGGCCTCCTAAGGGAGGCAAAGAAGCTTCCAGGAAAATACTAACAATAAAAACAACCACTGTTAAGGCGGCAGCTGAGGAGGTTTCCCACCGTGGGCAGGAGTGCGGGGCCGTGCTCTGCATACACAGTCCCGACCTCGCCGCTGGGCACGCAGGGGCCAGGCGGGCTCACCGCACACCCCGAGGCACCTTCTGTTCCCTGGAAAAATCACCACGCAGGGAAGCAGCTCCCAGGCCTGGGCTCATGCAGGGGAAGACGCTACGCAGAGCTCTGCAGCGGGGACCGCAGCCGCTGAGGCGCGCGGCTTCCCCATGGAGAGGCCGGCAATGCAAATCCGCGATGTCCGGAGGGACAGGATGGTGCGGGACGGCGCAGCCCGCAGCGGCAGGGCCGGGCACTGCAGCCCTCCCGGCCCCAAGCACGGGCTGAGCGGGGACAACACCCCACACCCTCACCGCAGACACTGCAACGTCTCCTTTCTTCTCGCCTCGCATTCACTGCGGGACAAAAGGCTCCCGGTCCGCAGCTAAACTTAAAAATGTGACTCCTGCAAGAAATAAGGAGCAATCTGCAAAGCACCTGCTCCTCTGGGCTTGCAAAAAGCCATTTCCCGCTCCCAGCCCCGTCTGGTACCGGGGAAAGGCTGCGTGTGGAGCGGAGCGCTGCACGGGCACCGCGATGCCGGGTGCTGCAAGCAGGAGGCTCCTTGGCCGTCCCCAAACCCCACGCGCTGCTCACACGAGCCTGCAGCAGCGGCAGCTTCTCGTTTCTCTTCTGTCATGCTAAATATTTTCACTCAAAGCAACTACCACATTGTATTTAATTTATCGGGGGTGAAAACCAAAAACAACCCACAACCCGCTTACCAGAGTGATTATCATTCAGTCTCTAACTATCTCGCTATCAAAAAATCCATTTGTCTTTTCTTCTATCCACACTACTATTTGAGAAAAGGGGAGGCAGTGCCGCTCGATGCCACTTTGCTGGCCCTGTGAAAGAAAAGTGCCTCCTTGCTGCACCCCAGCTCCGCCACGGATCAGAAAACGAAGCAAGAAGAAAAGTTTGCAATGTCCCCGACGAAAGTTCAGGGTTTTGGTTTTTAATTCTACACAAAAACTTAAGGCAGGGGTGGTTGTTTTATAAACATGATTAATTATGAGCACTTTGGAACAGGCACTTTCGTCGAGCTAAACAAGCAAACTCCTCAACTGCCCCTCGGGGACCTGCAGCAACGTTGAATTAGAAAATGCCACTGCACGGTAGGGACAGCTCAAAAAAAAATAACAGCAAATAAATATTTTTTAGCAGTGAATGGATTTGCTCTGCAGGCAGACAAATAAAATGTGCCTTACACGAGGCAAGGATCGAAACTTGCCCGGTGCCCTTTCCAAAAGGGCAGGAAAAGAGGTTTAAAGTAAAGTGCGGAGCGCCAGTTAACTGCCCCACTGCAAAGTTCAGCGAGTCAGTTTGTGCAAAAACACCCAGAAAGAAAAAAAAAAAAAGAATACCCCAAAATGGGGATCGTCCGGCTAAACGCGCCGCTACAGGCACGGTGGCGATTTTACAGCATTTTTAATCTGATTTTATTGGGCCGTTAACAAGCAAACACAAATGCTTATCCGCATTGACATTAAGATAATAACCGAAGTGCCCGTTGGGGCGCGTGGGAAGGAGCGTGGAGCCGCGATGCACCCAGGGCAGCGGGCGCTTTGAGAACCCGCTTCCCAAAATTGAAAATCGGAGGGACAAACACTGGCCTCTAATTCAAGGCCAAGTCAAAAACGCTGCAGAATCACCCAATAACTCGCGTGCCGCTGCCCTCAGCGAGCGCTTTGGCATAATGGGCTCTGCATTATTTATTCTTCCTCCCTCTTCGCTCTCCTCTGCTCGGGATCGATGCAGGTCCCGATCGCGCGGGCGGAGCAGCCCGAGCCGAACGGTGCCCGGCCGAGCTCCGGCCTCTCAGCATCACTTCAGCTCCGCGGCCTCGCACCGAAAATGAGCCAGATTTAAGTTTAAAATAAATCCGCTCGCCTAGATGCTCCTTAACACATATCCTGTGCGATGGGCTGCAAAAGAAGCACTAAGGAGAAACTATTTGTTTTATGCACAACCCAAGTGCCAATTTCTCCGAAATCAAAAATAATGTTTCCTCTAAATATCGACTTCCTCGCAACTGCAGCTGGGATAACAGATTACTGTAATCATAACCGCTCTGCTCTCCGTCTCCCCTTCCACCCCTTACTTGTAAAAGATTAATCAACCATTTTATGGTCTAATTTAGGTACCTAATTAAAAACAGAGTTCAACACGTACAACACCATTTTGCTAATAAATCTTGACAGGTCTCCCGCTTCACAACGCGCAAGTTCTCCTTGCAAAATACAAGATTCCTATTTAAAAAATAGAAAACTCGTGTAAAGCTTTGGCGACGGGCGTCCTGGGACAGCGCGCCGGACACGCTGCCCAAATCCCAGATTTGTGTAAAACGAAAGTGCTCTGGAAGAGGCTTCTTTCAAGCCACAGCTTCTCCTGCCTTGCCTTTCTGCCAATTGCTGAGGGATAGCAGCATTAAAAGTAAATTAATCACAGAAAAGGGGCATGAAGCTCAGGGCGCTGGGCGGCGGGAGCTTCTCACGCTGCCGGCCCCGGGATGCGGCGGCCGCCACCTTGGGCCGAGCTGCAGCGCTTGGGCCCGGCTCAGCTCCCCGCCAACCTGCAGCGCAAAGCGGGGACTAAAAACTCCCGCCGACGGCGGGGCCGCTCCGTCGGGGCCGGCGCTCGCAGGAGGGCAGCGCATCGTGTTTTAGGGCGCTGATACTGAGGCTGGCGCCTCTCCGCGCTGCCGCTATCAGCGAGGGGCATTTCTCGCAGCAGCCCGAAAATTGCCCCGCTCCGAGACCGTCACTGGGGCAGAAAGCACCGCGTTTTGCGGCTGGGCTCCCCGCTCGAGCGGCCGCGAAACCCGCTGCGGCGGCGCCGCGTCCCGCCCGTCGGGGCGGCCGAGAGCTCCGACCCGGCCGCTGCGGAGCCTCCGCTGCGGAGCCTCCTACCGAGGAGCGGGACCCGCGGCCGCCGTCCCGCGCACGGGG
>JAUBOD010001087.1:529353-544593 GCA_032353885.1 Nothura maculosa
CCCTCACCGCATGGGCGGCGCCATGTTGCCCGCCGTGACCGCCAAACGCCTTCCGGGGCAGCGCTTCCGGGGTTGGCTCGAGCCGCGGCGGTTCCCGCAGGCCGCGGCCGCTCCGCGGGGCGGCGGGAGGACCCGGAGCGGATCCGGGAGGACCCGGAGCGGATTCGGGAGGACCCGGAGCGGATCCGGGCGGAGCGGGGCGGCGGGAGTACCCGGAGCGGATCCACGTGGAGCGGAGCGGTCCCAAGGGGCAGCCTTGTAGCCCGGATTTGAGACTGCCATGAGGGTGGCAAAGCTCAGAGCTGGATAAAAGCCACTTGTGACATTTACCCACTAACCACGCATCAGAAAATTGGGATTTATTTATTTATTTATGTGTTTAGCCCTTGTGTGCTATGCTATGCAAGGCGGGATCCAAGGGGCTCCAAGTGGGATCCCGGTGGCTTCCCCTCTACCTGCCCGCTGCTCCCTGGATCCCTCCAGGCTGGTCCTGCTCCAAGGGAAATGTCCCTTGCCGGGATAACTCAGGATGCTCCGGACAAGGCCCCAAAGGGAGCAGGCAGGTGTGGGCTGCAAAGCGTGGCCCACATGCCCACGCCTGTAAAACTAAACCGTCAAAACTCCTAAGGGTTTAAGTGGAGGAGCTGGGGGCTATAAGTGACCTGAGTGATTCTGAAAATCCCACTCGATAGGAAAATCCTGCTTCCGGAAAGCCTGTCCAATGCTTCAGTGTGGAGATCTTGGAGCAATTTTCCTTCCTGGCTTTCCTGTCTCTAGCGCTTAAACTCACACCAAAGTCACCTCAAGTCATTGTTAGGAAGATAAAACGAAAACGCTCACACTAATTCACCAAGAATATCCTACTTGGAAGCATTTATTTTCACTCTATTTGGGGAGCTGGGGAGAAATGAGGATTTCAGGTGTCTTGCAGTTAATATCCTGCTCTGCTCCGAGTTCTCGTCGCTCGGCATCTGCCGGCTCGCGGGCCCTGTTTGCATCCCCGGGTTTACGACTTCCGCGGATTCGTTCTCCAGTTAAATTTACACCTACAAAAATAAACTGTACGTCGTGCAGCGAACGCACAGCAGCTTACCGAGGGATGGCCGGGTGCACTAGGGCTCCCTGAGGGAGGGAGGGGAAGGTTGAGGTAACTGAGCGCCGGTGACAGGGCTCAGATTTAAGGCCTGGCCTTCCCTGCCACCCACTCGGGCAATAAATTGCACCCCTGCAGAGAGGGAGGTAAAACGCCACTTTTCTAATTAAGGAGAATGTTATCCGCAGGCCTCAAGACGGAGAAACACTTCCTTAGGAAACGATAATGGTGATTTAAGGAATGTCACATGCCCGTTTGCATTTAACCACCACAGCTACTCCTGGAGAAGGAAAAATCTAGGGATTTTCAGAGGGTGCAAACATACAAAGGCCGGAGCAACTCAGCCTAAAATGCCCGCAGGACCTGGGGCCTCCTTGGCCGGGGTTTGGGTTTGTGGGGTGCAGAGCTTGGCCCCTGCGCCCCTTTTGCACCATGACTCCTTGGGGCTAATGGCCGCGGGGGGCGACTGCTTTGCCCCTGCGGCTGCTTGTCCGCTGCTGTAAAATAAACACTGCACCCAGAGGTGGGTTCTTGGGGCGAGGCAAGGGGCGTTTAGCCACGCGACTCCCATTACTGTTAATTACGCGGCACATATTAACAACGTTATACGATCCTCTCTCCTATTAGCGCCACCATAAATCCGATTGGGGTGGCTCAATGAGACGGCAGCAGCAGCACGCTGCAGTTTGGTGCGGGAAGGAGTGAACCCAGCGAGGCCGCATGCGCCTGGTGCTCCTTCATCTCCAAAATCTCCCCTCTCGTAACACCACAAGGCTCCTTGGAAGATGGATTTGTTGTCAGAAAGTGATTTAAAGGCCCACTGTACAAATATTATATTTTCCTTGCTTCGCAGAATGTGGCATTGATGCTAGAGCTCCGCGGAGGCTTGATGTACTCTGCGATAGGGAGCTTGAAAAGCCACGTGCAAAATAAATAAGCTGGCATCCTGCTGTTGTTGTGGTAACCTTTACAGATCGTTTCAGAACAGCAACTGCTGTGCAGTTTAGTAACATACCATGTGGGAAGCCGGAGCTTAGTGCAATTCCAGGCCCGTTCTACCTCAGGTTACTTAAGTGCAAGTATAGCTGCTGCTTTGGGACCAGATACAGGGGGGATCGTATCCCAAGTGAGCAACACAGAAATAAAGGATGAGAGGAACGAAGACAAGATGAAAGCCCAAACAAAAGTGCAGTGAAAATGGAGTGACTGTCTCAGGCGTGTGACCTGAAGGGAAGATAGAGCAGGGACGGGATCCTGCCCCTGTGCTGGGTGCTGCTGAGGCCGCCCCATGAGCCCTGGGCTCAGTTTGGGCCCTTGCTACAAGGACAGGGAGGTGCTGGAGCAGGTCCAGAGGAGGGCAATAAAGCTATGAAGGGGCTGGAGCCCAGAGCTCATGAGGGGCAGCTGAGGGAGCCGGGTTATTCACTGTGGGGAGGGGGAGGCTCCGGAGAGACCGTATCACCCTCTACAGCTACCTCAATGGAGGCTGCAGGGAGATGGGGGTTGATCTCTCCTTCAAAATAACTACGGACAGAACAAGAGGGAACGGCCTCCAGTTGGGCCAGGGGAGCTTCAGGATAGATACCAGGAGGAATTTCCACATGGAAAGAGTAGCCAAACGTTGGAACAGGCAGCCAAGGCAGTGGTGGTGTCACCGTCCCTGACAGCGCTCAAGGAACGTGTAGATGAGGCACTTGGGGACACGGTTCAGCAGGAGGGTGTTGAGGGGCTCACGGTTGGACCCGATGATCTCAAAGATCTTTTCCAACCACAGTGACTCTATGAAGATCTCTGCTGAATGCAATGGTTACATCCCTGCTAAGGAAGAGCTCCCTGAGCTGGACCTGACCCAGCAGCGGTAGCTGAGAAGCTCCCAGTGAACCTGGTAGCCATTTAAGTCATTCCTGGAATGGCTCCTAAGGGTATGGATTTGGCGGATTACGGCATTTTCTGCAAATGGGGATTTACAATGCCAAAGTTTCCCATCAGTGCAAGACTGAAGCATAGATGTGTTTGGGTCTTAAATGAGGAAAGCCCACATCCATTAGCCAAGTCTACTGATACCTGCTGAGAGTCTGAAACATTGCAATTCCACGCTGTTAAAGACTTGCCCTCAGGAAATAATTAGAAGTGGAGCATAGCAGGTAAAAAAAAAAAAAAGGAAAGAAAAAAAAAAAGAAAGAAACCCAAAAAATCTCCCCCCAAGCCAGTGTTTTGCAGTAACTGCAGTTTCCAAGATAATAATGAAAGAATAATCCTAGTAGATTAAGTAGATTAGGGCTCAGTAGCCTTTTCAAAGCACTCTGCCAGGCTGGTTTTCTTTCCCAAAGCAGAATTCAAATATACCATCGGGAATTGGCAGGACCTGGGAGCTGCTGTCCCACTCCAGCTGTCGGAGCCGGCCTCGGGTCCGCCTGTCCCGGGCTGTTCTTGGGCTGCAATGGGCTGCAATGTCCGACTGCTCACTTTGAGTGCAAAGCCTTCAGCCTCTGCTCAGACCGAGCTTTGTGGGGTGTCCGCTGTTAATTTAGCTCATCAGCTTTGCAGATGAATTCAGGAGAGGTGGAAGAAGTGGGGATGGGAGGTGAGGCAGCACAATGAGCAGCAATGAGCGCTCCCAAAGGCGGTGTGAGGGGAATGGTTCCCGATGGAAACACAGGCTCCTTCAGGCAGCAGAAAGGAGCCCCACTGCTTCACACAGAGCTTGGCTCCCCAGTCCAATCCCCATCACATCAGCCGTGCCTCTTTATCCCACCCTCATGCCGCTCTTTTGCAAAGCAGCACTGCTTCTCACCCTGCCAAGTGCTCACCCAGAGGCACTGATAGGTGTTTCCAGCAGCCGTCTGCTTGGCAAAGAGCACCATGAAAGAGAGGACTTGTCCCCACTGCTCTTTCAGCCGAGACTCGCTGCCCGAAACTCTCTAGACTCTGTTTCTTGTCTTTTTTTTTACTTTTTTTTTTCTCTGCCTAATTTTAGAGGTTTTTCTTTTCCTGGAAAAGCCATGTGAGATTCCCAAGCTGCCTAGGACTCAAAAGATCTAATAAAAATAAGATTTATTAAGAGCAGAGGGAGGAAATCAGATTAAAACTGAAGAAACAGCTTGGATAACAGATCTCATATTCAGCAAGTATGCAGGAGCGCTCCGTGCCCATTTAACTGTTTCGTGGACGTCCTTCTCAGCCGCATCTCCAGAAAGAGCAGCGAACACTAGAACATGTCTCCTTCTTGGGAGGACATAAGCCAGTTTTACATTCAGCTGCACAGCCTTGTCCTTGTGCCCTTCCCTGCACCTTACTGGACAACCAATTTTTTCCATGTTTATGGCCACCCAACTGGCTGCACAAGGAAGGTCTAGGCCTGGAGGGTTGGGAAGGGACAGGGCCTCAAGATGAGGCAGTGGCTGCGAACTGTGTCCATGCACCCATAGCAGCCAGCATGATCTGCTGCTCCTCACCCAGCAGAGAGGAGGCAGGATCTCTCCTCCAAACTAACTACTGATAGGACAAAAGGAGATGGCCTCAAGTTGGGCCAGGAGAGGTTCAGGTAAGATATTAGGAAGAATTTCTACACAGAAAGAGTGATGAAGCCTTGGAACAGGCTGCCCAGGGAACTGTGGAGTCCCTGTCCCGGGCAGAGTTCAAGAAAGGTGTAGATGAGGCACTTGGGAACACAGTTTAGTAGGAGGGGCTTATGGTTGGACTAGATGATTTCAAAGGTCTTTTCCAGCCGTAATGATTCTGTGATTCTATGAAGGCCTCAAAGACAATTCTTCAATACTGTCTAAAATACCATCCAAAACAGCATGTGAGAAAGCAGCACAACTGTGCCAGGTTACTCACTAAATTTGCAGATTTGGGACGTTTAGATAATTCAACTGAACTACAGAGAACCAGTTGTACCTCTACATGCCTGTATGCTTCGTCTTGCAACTTCAGCCCTGAAAAAGCCCTTATTGAATCAATCAATAAACGCTCTCCATTGACTTGAAAAGAAGCTGAATCAGATCCACTGCTAATGCTCACACATCCCTAATTAACTGTCCCCAGCATTACTGAGGTGAGGAGCGATCACTCCTCAACCACTGCGGTGGAAACGGGGACTGAAGAATTATTCCATTACTCGCTGCCCCAGCAATCTTGTGCTCCATGGTGCTCTGGGTTTGGTGGCATTGAAGACCCATTGCTCTGCTGTGGTCTCCATAGCTCAAGTGCCCGTAACAGCAGCACAGCTTGCTCGGCGCCCTGCGTTATTTGTCTCGCAGATTTAACAGCTTTCCAGCAAGTTTCCCCTGCTGTGTTCCTGTTACTTCCTTCTGCCCTGTGCTATTTCAAGCCTTTATATAAGAAGCGTCACAAGCCACTTGATAGTAGTTTGTTTGGACAGTTGTTCTGCAACAGAATTTGTTGGATTCAGCAAAAATGCCTTCTGCTGTCATAGCAGCACCAAACACATAAGCACCAGTGACTGACTCGCAAGGGTGGCAGCACTCCCGAGCCTTGTAATTATGCACGGTGATGCTGTTATATAATTGGGCTAGGAATTTCATAAATTATTCTGTCTATAGTTCTGCAAACATCCGACGTCAGGGTGAGCTTCAGTGCATATTCCCCTGTGGAAGGGACATTGGTTCATCCCTTGATCCGGTGAGTTTGGGAAGAGCCTTGTGCTTACGGCAACCCCAGTTTTGGTGCCTGAGTGGCACCGTTTGCAGCTCCTTATCTCATTACCTCATCCTCACTTCAAACATGCTTGAGAACAGTGATAGCAGATTCTGGTATAAATAATGGAGCCCTTGGTGATGAATGTTGTTTATTTTTAAATCGGTGTGAGACTAAACTGCTCACAAACTGTGCTAGCAAGGCAAGCAAGGGTTGTCCAACTTTTATCCCCACCTCTTTCCAATGTGCTTCATTGCCTGACCTGCCATGCGTGGCAGGCAGCCAAGACAGTCCTGCTGCCTGGGGTGGCGGTCCTCTTGCACGGCCCAAGTTGAGTGAGACTTGATCTGCTTACTACCCAAACTGATCCCTACGGAAAACCCATAGGGCTGCAAGAAGTGGTCCTAGTGACTCAGATGCTGGCACTTTTCCTTCTGAGTCAGTGCTGAACCACCGCCCAAGCATGGTATTAGGGGCCACAGTGTGGCAGGAGGCCTTGCCTGTCAGCCATGAAGTGTGGCTGAGGCTGTAACCACTCGTCATCCTTTTCCCCTTTCTCCTTCTCACTTGTTAGCTGCTGCTGCCTTGGGCTGTGGTCCCACGAGGAGGTTGTGCTTCCACTAATTTCCCTACACCTGCATCACCTGTGAACACAGCCTCTGCTATCCTGCGGGTGGTAGGGCTCTTTGGTTTATCTCCTTCTCCTGGTTGCTCGACTAGACTTCTGCTCTTCAGAGAAGAGCAGAAACACCAGTATTCCCTGTCACCATGAAGGGAGGAATGTTTTGTATTTTCCTAATTTGTGCATGGATCGATTTGGCTGCTGGAGGAGATGAAGTTGCATAAGAGAAACACATTGGAGGCTCCAATAAGAAGTGGTGACAGGAGGTGCAGGAGAGACCTTCTAACCCTACCAGACCTTTTAGCAGTAATCTACTTCCACCCCAGACAACTGTCTGCTGCTTTCTCCAAAGTCTTGCAGCCTGAGATGCTAAAGGAGGGAAAGAAATTATTACCCGAGGTGTGTTTTCAGTTGATCTGTATGTCACAGATTATATCCAAGACACAGCAAATCTCTCGTTCCGAAGACTATCATATATGCTCTGATGACTTCATCACTTATCAGTGTTTATCAGGCTTTAGGTCCAGGACCCTTAGAAAGATGATGGCCAGAAGGCTACCAGAGCTGGATAATTCAACTGCCTGCAAACTATTCCTGCAAGGTCCTGAGAAAGGGAAGAGCGGGTGGTCTGAGTTACACATGGTGGGTAAGCTGCAGGGGTGCAGGTTGAACAGCCCTGCTATGGGGAGCAGAGCAGAGCTGGACACCTTCCCCATCCTTGTTGAGCCTCCATGGCAGGCTGCTTCATGGAGATGTTGGCAGATCCCTCAACAGGAGGGTTCTGGGCCAGAAAGCTGAAGTTATCTTGGTTACCTTTTCCTTTTTTGAAAGAAAAAAAATAGCTTTTTCAGCTAATAAAGTATTGGAGAAGGCAGCCTTGCAGGGTAGGAAGATTGGATGGGCTTCCTGTCTGGCTTCCTGGCAGCTACCGGAATGGGCAGTTCTCTCTGGCCAAGCCCTTGTCTCACCAAAATCGGTGGTTACTGTAATTTCAACCAGATCAATATTTAGTTCATGGTCAACATCGCTCTGACAGACAAACCAAGCCTGAAAGAAACCTCCTTGACTTAAATGAAACCTGAGTGAGTGAGTGAGTTGGGGCAGAGCAAGGGGATATCTCAATTATATGTAATAAGTGGAAAGTATACCTTCTCCTTTGTTATGGGCAAGGCTTCTAGGGGTAAGAGACATTTACCTTAGGGGTAATCATTTTGGAAATCATGCAGCCAAGCAATCATTTTTTGAAGCTCTTCCATCCCAGACCAACTACCCGTTGGCTCATCTGAGCCTCAGCCGTTGACAATCACGGCAAGGAACCTGTGGAAAGGATAACATTTATGAACATATCAAAATGATTCATAATGGGCTATTAAAAGAAGCAAGAGATGAAAGAGGCAGCCTACGGATAAGCCATTTTGGGAATCTCGGTAATTCAGAACACTTTTAAAAGTCAAGTTTTAGCTATCACAGATCTGTCCCTGCTGCTCAGTAGATAACGAGGTAGGATTTTGTAATCAGGGTGAGATTTCTCTTGTACCTAGGGCTCTTTACTTCACTCTGGAAGCCATCACATGGATGGTGAGAAAACTTGTGTGTAACTCACACCCACCTATCAACTCCTGTAGGCTGCCAAAGCGGCAAGCCTGAGTACATCTCCAAACCAGCCCTGTTTCCAGGAGGCTGGTTCCTCTCAGCACTACCATGTTCTAAGGGTTAATTTGGGCAAAAAAAGAGTAGCTGGTAAAGCGTGCGCACCCCTGGGCTGTTTTCATAGTGTGTCAGGCACTTGTTAACACACTAACCCATTCATTTTTTGATGAATTTGTGGCCTGCTGGACACGAGCCAGAGGCTGAGTTGGGAACAATATTTATTTATATCCGTGCACGATAATTCATGTCTGCCCAAATCACGGACTTTCCCTAATCCGTAGTATTTCAAAACATTTGCAGTTCTCTCAGCCGATTAGCGTTGGCTTTGCTTGGCCCGATCGAGTGGAAAGAAACGCAAGACACTGAATGCAGCTGAATGCTTTGATTCACTGATAGAGGCTGACATTTCTTCCCTGGCTGTTCTATCAGTCTATAATTTTAAGGTTCTTTGGAGGTGCAAAGAGCTGCATTTTATTCTTTGACAGGTAATACTGGACATGTATTGCTTGTTCTCTAAAAGGAGTCTTGCCAAGTACCAGTCTGCACTGGGGCCGATAGCTTGGTGTGCCATTGAAACAAAGAGCCTGCAAGTTATACTTCTTAAGAGCTATTTTCTCAAAGTGAATCATGGTCCACAACCTGGAAAGAGCAAGTTGATGCATCATTGGCTTGATGGATCACAGAGTTTTCATAGCACTAGTTTCCAGCCACTGTGCTATGCTGAAGGAGACATATAACACAGCGTTGGGGTGAGAACAACTGCACAGCAGAGCATCAACTGAAGAGAACTTGAGAGTATACTCCATACCTCTAAGTGTGAAAGGAAAGTGGAAGAGAGGAATGAGGAAGAGAGGAAGAAGCATAAAAAGATTGAAAGGTTTGTTAGGTGGCTATGCAAGATGTGTTTGGGGATAAAAGCAGCTTAACTACAGACAGATCCATCATCCATTACAACGAGTGTGAGACAAACTCACTAAAACCCCAACTTGCTTTGGTTATGATAGCACTATGAGATTGTATCTGGGTGGTAGAACAAGACTCATGGTCGTGTATAATAAGAAATCTAGCTTCTGAGATGGCACAGCCCTGCTGTTATGTAGAAGTGGGAAAGAAGCACAGAGAACACAGAACCGGCTCAGATTCACCCAAAATAACCCCTCCAGTCCCTATGTGCTCAGTCCACTAGATCATTTACTCATATTTATAATTTCCCTATGTTTAGGGACAAATAATCACGGGTTGCCCTAGCTGGATCTCGGAAGGAGACAGGGATGGCTGCACCTTGAAGAGTGCCATCCCACAGGGAAGAGCCAGGGCAAATAAGAGGAAGATTTTATAATGGCAAGAAAAATGGTTTTTAGCTGTCTGTAGCAAATTTGGAGACTTGAGCAAAACCAGCCTTGCCTGTATCACTTACTAACCAGCCCTGTGTTCATTTATCAAAGCCCTGTTTATTTTCAAAACAGGCCAGTATGACGTATTTATACATGGTGGTAGCCTGAGTCTTTCTGGTCCCATATTTGCTTCAGGAGACCATTGTAATTTTCCATACAGTCCAGACAGCACATTTCTGGCATTTTCAAACTAATTCTGTCTGAGTTCTAAAAGAAAGAAGAAGTAAAGTTTAAGCCAGATTATTTTACACAGGGAAACTTGAAGGAGTTGCATCATTAACAGCAACTTTATCTGACCTGAATTTGGCTACTGCATAGTTTAAATCCCTTAGGGGACCTTCATTTCTACGGCATTAAGGAGGGTTTCTGAGTTTCTAAAATCCTCATAAATGTTCTTTTCAGAACTGCACTATAAATTCAGCTTTTTATCATAAACTTTTTCCCTTCCTAAATAAAATTTAAAAAAACTCACTTGATTTCATGACAGTATTTTAAAAATAGATTTTAATACCCACAAAACGCACTAAAAATCAAAGTTTCATATATATGGGATGTATCTGGGAGGGAATTTTCCACTCTGGGCCAGGGCTTTTTTTTTTATCCTCCCTACATATTATTTGAATTAAGCGCACTGCATATGCCAGCCAAGATCAAGATCACATGGCACTAGGTGCTATATAAATGCAGCATGAGACGCAGGCCAGGCCTTAGATAACTTAAATCAAGGAGATAAACCCGAGGGGGAGAGGGGAAGCCCTGTTATCACTGCTTTGCAGCTGGGGAGCCAGGCCACAAAGGAAGGAGGCTTCACACTAATTAACTTCAGGCCCCAAAGGCGGCCTGGGCCCGGCGCGCCGGCCTCCTCCGTCGTTGGCAAGCAGACGGTTGTCTCCATTGAGACGTCCACAGCGCCAGACGGGGAGCGTGTGTCATGGAGGGAGCCATGGGGCCGTCTGCAGGAGGTGACGCGAGAGATGGGATCCTGGCAAGGATCTAACTCGGCACCTCATGCCCAGCCAGCCAGGCTGCTGGTGGCAGCGATGGAGGAGATGTCCCCAGCGGCAACGCTGTGGTCTGCATCCCGCAGACAGGTTGGTTATCCAGCATCCTAACCCTGCTTTAGCCTCCGCATGGTTCATCAGAAGTGTGTTGAGCTCCATCAAGAGCCAGGAATGAACTGGTCATAAATACTGATTAAAAACGGATCTCATTAACAGACCTGTGTCAACTGCGTTGTCAGTGTAGAGGCTCATGAAGCACAAGGTCCAGTGTAAGACGTGTTTCATGCACAAACAGACCCACAAGCCCGAGAGGATGGATTTGTTGAGACAAGTCTCCTCAATAAGGAAGGAAAAGAAGCAATTTTGGGGTGAAAGAGGAAATCCACATGGATTTTCCAAAAGATTCCTGGGCAAAACTGAGTGTAAGAGCAAACATAGCCCAGCACAAAGGAGTATCTTAGAGGGAAAGCCTCTGTAGAGGCCCATCTCTGTGAAAGAGCATTAATACAGCTCCACAGTCCTGCACAACATCAGTGGAAAGTGGGAATGAAGAGAGGCACCCGCAAGTCCTCTTGTTGGGGAAGGACAAGAAATCACCAGGGTGCAGGTAGGACACCTTTCTGATTCCTATAATATGGAGTTTAAACATAGCTTTCTTTTCATTGCTTCATCTCTACCCTTTACATGTCATTGTCCATTCTGGATGCTATGAATCCTAGTGAGCCAAATGCACCATGTTTTGGTACTTTTAGTAAATAAGATCTAATCGTACCTGGTTATTTGTGCAATAGCATCAAAGGACACCTCTATTCATAGTTTTCTCCTCTGCAACATCCCCATGTGTTTGTTTGCACAGTTACCACCCATGTGGCACCCTGTGCTGCCGACCCGCGTCCCCATCTCCACTGACACCCAGCTCCATGCCAGGCTATGGGCTCCCATGCTGTCCCTGCAGTGACCAGGCGGTGTGGGCGTTGATATGGATGGTACCTGACACACACAATCCTCCTTCAGTACAGGTGTCAGCTGGCATCGCGGCGAGGGCCCGGAGCCCACACAGCTTCTTGACCCAACCATCTGGATCTCCGGCTCATCGGCTCTCACCCCAGCTGCCACGAGCTCTCCATGGGGATGCCCAAGGGCTTTGAGTTCCCTTTGCCGTTCAGGAGATTACCCAAACCATCTGCTGAGAGCGGGGCCAGCCATTCCCCGCTGGAGCGGCCGCTCGCTGAGCTCTACCTGAGCACAGAGGGGACAACAGCGCAGCTCAGAGGCTCCAGCCAGGGGAACTCCAATTAACTGCCCATAGAGTAGCTCTTTCCCTGATTTCTCTTGCTAACGACTGATTTTTAAAAAGGGAGATGAGCAGCTCAGCCGTTTTACACTCGCCATTAATTTAATCTTCCTCCTTATTTATTGATGGAGCTACTTTCTCTCTTGCCTTTTGTGTCCCTGTGAGATATATTTCTAAAAGCCTTCTCGGTGCCTCCGGGAGCAGTCACTCATTCGGCTGCCCTTGCCATCTCCCTGAAAACCTCCCTTCCTCAGCAGTGCAGACACTTGAATCTGCATCCGCTTCTCCTTCCCAGCATAAAACTTTTTATTGTTTCTGACTTCCTCAGCATTGAATATCCCTCCTGAAACTCTGCTTGTCCTCTCACCTGAAAGGCCTCTTCTTCCAAGCACAATGTTCACCCAGCTCCAAAGCTCCTCTGGTGCTAGTACCTTCTTGCACTCCTGTACTGCAGTAGTGCAGCAGCTGCCCTCATTTAGTACTAATTATCATTACTTTAATTTGGTCCTGATGGACCAGCTCATGGAACACAGTGGGAGACAGCCTCTGTCCCAAGGCATTTACACTCTCTCCAGGTGAACCCCAAGGGAAATACCTTTTTTTTTTCCCCCATTATCTGTTGGCAAGTGGCACAAGAAGAGATTTGTTCAAAGTCACCTCCAGTGGTTCAGCTCCCACGCACAGCCTGGTGCAGGGCCTTGCTTTAGTTAATCCTCCTCAAGTGTCTTGTCCTGGCCCACAGAGATGGCTGGCAGAGCCCTGGTGCCTGCTCCGGGACACAGTGTCCACCCCGTGCCACATCCACCAGCTCCTGCTGCATATTCCTTGGCTCCAGCTGTAGATCCAGCCTTTCATTCCTGCCTGATGCTGGAGCCCGGTCAGCCTCCAGCAACCTCCACAGGCTGGTGCAGGTTAGCTCCCCAGTAAAGATAGCGGTATCTCATTTTCAAGATAGGCAAGAATTATGGAAAAAAAAGAATAGGAAAGATTTCCCTCAAGTTTTAGATTTCTATTCTCGATGTATTTGCCACCCTGCAGAGTTATTTTGTCCCCTCCTCATCAAATGACCTTTCAGTGCAATGACCTTCGATTAGGCTGAGGTGTCCCATGGCTCGGTTGGAAATCCCGGCAGCCAAGTGATAGCTGCTCAGGTCCTCTTAGCCATGAGGAGTTAAGCCGTGGGCCACAGCTTGGGAACATTAATACCTGCTCCAGAAAGAACAGAAGGTTGTTTCTTAGACGAGTAAAGATGAGTTCAAGCATGTGGGTGTACAACCAGATGGACTGTCTGTGCTAGGAGCACACACTTGCTAGAGAAACTTAAATATTTTCTTTAGGGAGAAACAGCTATTCATTTAAAAAATAATGCCACCGGGTTTCTGGATATAAACAGGAACAAGGGATGATAAATACTGATTCAATCCCTCCCAGCTGTAGGAGAAATGCCTTGGAAGGGTTTCCTGCCTCACTCCTCACCTCCCTGGGAGAACGCCTATGTCCCAGAACTGGGACTGTGGGACAGCAAATTATTGGTGACACCTGTTCTCTTCCACATTATGTAAAAGAGATTTTTTAATGGTATTATTACTACTGGGAAAATATATAGGAGTCCAAGTGTTGTTTCCTGGCACCACCGGGTTCCTGTAGCCTTTTCATGCAGCTCGGAGATCATGCAGTGCGGTGCCCTGCTCATGTGCAAAGTGCAAGGCAGATTCCTTTCTCCTTACACGAATAGGAGTAGGTAACAGGGGTATAAAATGCCAGGGAATTTTGGTTCTGATCTTCACAAGGGTAAACCAGGAGAGCCTTCCACTCAGGTCAGACGAGTTGCAGCGGTGAAAAGTGGTATAAAGTCCATTATAGTTGTTTGTAGAGAAATTAGATGATATACAAGAGACTGCCCTGCAAATGCATCCTGTATTACCCTACACTGATGTATGCATTTATACCTTCTCCAAGATGTTTCTTGGTAAAACAACCATCTCCAAGAGGCTGTTGAGTACACCCTTCCTGCAGTGGTGCCAGTGTCACGAAGGGAAGCTACAGGCCACCTAAATACAGATGGAGCCTTTTATTGATGATTAATTGCACCGTCGAGGCTGAGCTGCCACTATATGGATAGAGGACTACGTAGATCACAGTGATGCACCACAGCACGTGCGTGATATTCGGACTAACTGAGCTCCCTTCCTGTCCTTAGGTGCTTTTCACTGCTTAGTTTGCAAATGAGGCAGAGGATTTGGGAGCCTGACTTTGGAGACCCATTTAAAAAAATATTTAAAAAAATTAAAAAACAGCCCCTTGAATCTCTACCAGATGCAGAGAAAAAGGAAGTTGTCCACCCTGGAAAGCAGCCATTAAAGAACAATTTGCCCTAAAATTCTCACTAAGTGTGATGAAAAATCCAAAGCAAAGGGGAGAAAAAATGAAACAAGATGAATGAATGCTTTACAACTGATTTCTAATGAGGCATGGCCAATGCTGTTGACGCGCCATTGGATCAGCTTCAACTCCCGGGCCAAGTTGCATGAATGGACAAATTCCAAGGCCGGAGACAGGCGCTGCCTCCCTCCTCCTCCGCTCAGCCCTTCTCCCACAGCCCGCGGAGCCTCCCTCCAGCCAGAATCCTGCTTTATAGCAGGAGTTTAATTAAAAGTTTCCATACGCAGCTTGTACTCCCTCTCCCTGACCTCTGAATGGGGCAGAAAATGCACTGTGGCTTTGAGCTGGTTTTGGGGGGAAAAAAGCTGCTATCCTGCCCACCACTGACGTTTGCCGCTGGCCTGAGGGCAATGAGGAAGCTTTGCCTGCATAAAGCAGCTCTCTATAAGCTGCATATATATATATATATATATAAAAATACGCAGCGGCAAATATATATATATTTTAAATACAAGATGTATTTTTTGTAATTTTGCATTTAAATACAAGATATATTTTAAATGATATGAGTAACATTACAGGCAGGAGCTTCTCTTTTCTATTAAATAGTGATTGTGTTTTGCAAATGAGTCTTCACACATGCTTTTTTGGAGGAAAAAGACCTAAGATGGGATGCGTTCACAGACTTATTTGCAAAGAGAAGCCCCTTTCTTTGCAGAGCCGGAGCTGGCCCTCGCTGGGTCCCTAGAGCTGGGAGGGAGCTTAGCTGCTGCTCTCCAGGCTTGAACCCAGCTCAGGCTCAAAACCCAGCTCAAAACCCAGCCTGACAGGCGCCCGCAAGCCAAGCCAGAGCTCAGCACCTTCCCTTCGGTCCACCAAAATGTGCGGCTGTGAAATGCTCCCTCTAGCAATAAATAAATAAATAAAAGAGCTCGTTTTAGGCACTGTAACAAAAGCAAATGAAATGCAAATCTGGCTTCAAAGTAGTGTGGGAAACAGGCAGTTGTTTTACCGACATCTCAAGGGTTTTGGCTGCCTGTGGGCGCTAAGTGTCCACCCGGGGCGGTCCCCAGCTCGCAGGCTGCAGAGCCAGTCACCCCCATGGATCTGCCCACAGGGGCTGTATAAATTCCGCTTTGCAAGAC
>JAUBOD010001087.1:544693-562256 GCA_032353885.1 Nothura maculosa
CCCAGCTCGCAGGCTGCAGAGCCAGTCACCCCCATGGATCTGCCCACAGGGGCTGTATAAATTCCGCTTTGCAAGACTTGGAGCTGCTCCTGCTGCTGGGATGCACGGAGCTTGTCTGAGCACGCATTACACGCTCCTCCCTGGAGCCCTGCATGGGAGAGGAGCACCCAAAGAGTCCTCGGCAGCCGTGGGAACTGAGCTCCATCTCCCACGTCAGGAGCACCCGCTCTGGTTCCCGCTTTGCTGCAAAGAAGCAGGAAACTCTCCCTCCTCTACCATTTCAGGCACAAAATAGTGGTTTTTCCAACAGAACTGTTTGGATGCTGAGGACACCTTGAGCCACAGGGCTGTTATAGGTTTATCCTATCTGCCTGTGTACTGGAAAACCAGCAGTTATTCACTGGTACCCACCTGGCTCAGTATTTTCCAACCATGCAGCCAGCGGGGAGAGGAGGAGAGTCAGGACCAGCCACTCTGAACTAAGCTGGGGGCAGATTAGGCACCTGCACTGCTTTGGCATCCGGAATTTGGTGCTGCCATCTGGGAAAACCCAGCCTGGCTCTGCAATATCCGTGTCCTAGGCCATGAAGGCTCCCTCCATCTCTCCATGCCCACCGGGCAAAGATATATCCCCTGTCAGAGAAATGCCTCCCCCTCCTCTGCCCTTAGGAAAAGTGGTTCCCACTGTGGTCGTTGAAAAACCCACTGGGACCCGGTGGCCCAGGATGTGGCTGTGGCCGCGGGCGGCTCGTGGCGCTGTCGCAGAGCCAGGCTCCTTCAGCCCGTTGCTGCTCTCCACAGTTCCTCTGGCCTGTCCTTGCATGAGCAGCAGAAATGTTGGCGTTTGGGTCCGTAGCAGCATGAGATAATTTTCCCTCTGCACTTTAAACAGTGAGGACAAGCAAGCAGGATATCAAAGCAGGGCGTAATGGGAGCCCTGTCCTGCCGCCAACCAAGCAGAGTTAGTAAAAACACACAAATTCAGGCTTCCCCAGACGCTCCTAGGTGCTCCTTTTAGCTACTGGTCCCTCCCCAAGGCGCCCGTGCCCGCAGTGCCCGGGCTCTGGCATTGCTGCCCCAGGCACT
Organism: Nothura maculosa; assembly: GCA_032353885.1. Taxonomy (NCBI): domain Eukaryota; kingdom Metazoa; phylum Chordata; class Aves; order Tinamiformes; family Tinamidae; genus Nothura; species Nothura maculosa. The sequence continues at coordinate 545,780 of JAUBOD010001087.1, forward strand.
GTGGGGGCTGCTGCTTGGGCCCCTTCTTCCCTTCTGAAGCTTCTCCCAGGCATCCCCAGCTCTTGGCTTTAGTCTTTAGTCTTGGCTTTAGTCTGGAGCCATCAACCACACGCCTTTCACAAACATTTTATTCATCCCAAATCGCCATCCGAGTGGAATAAAGTGTGCACACACACACACATATATATATCTATATGTAAACATGTTATAAGGAATGAGCACATTATGGTTGTGAGCTGGGTCAAAATAAAACCTACTGCAGCCCTTTAAGGCTCTTCTAAATAGGTTCGCCCAAAGCTTTGCTATTTCATAAAACATTAAAGGAGTCAAATGACTTTAAACACATCGGTGGAAATGCAGGACATGTTTTATTAAAGGTGTCAGGGCTGTCCAATCTCCCCTGCAGAAGATGTTCGTTTTGCAGCAGCAGAGGCGCAGGGATCATCGAGTCCCTCCTCGGTGCTAGGCGAGCGCTGCCTTTGCCAGCTGCCAGACTCGCTCCTCATCAAAATTTGAGCAGCAGGGGAAATGCTGAGAAACTACCCGTTGTCACTGAAAGCAGGGAGATGAGCAATGAATCCTTACAGAGAACTGCTTCCCTTTGGTGGGAGCCTCGGATGACACCCAATGCCAGGCAGGATACTGGGCTAGATGGGATGATGCTCGAGGCAGGAGGGTCCAGCACGGGAGCAAGAAGGAAGAGACCTGTGACTCCAAGTGAGGCTTCCAGGAGCCCCTGGATGCATCAATACCTTGCATAAAGATGCTGCCCATGCAGATAGCACCCCAGCATCCCCAGGTGTGGGCATTTTTGGATCTCAAATATTTTGCCATGAGATCTCGTCATGAGTTCCCTCCCTGCACATGGTTTATGGTCCAGTTCTCTGCTGTTTGGGAGCTCCAGTTGATGGGAAGGCTGCTGCTGTGGGGCAAGGCGAGATGGGCTTCTGCACACATACAGGTGTAAGAGGAGGCAAAAAAGCACCTGAGCGATGCAAAACGTGCCAATGGAAGAGACAATCGAGTGATGGGCAAGAAAAATGAAAGACAGCAAATGGATAAGCCCTAAGCCTTTCCTAGGCTCTCAGATGCTGCCCCAAAGCGAACGCTGCTGGCGCTGGGCCACTGATTCAGTCTTGAACTCTGCTCTCTCTTCCATTTGGGGTGAAATAGATTCATTCTCGGCTTGCCACAGATTTGCAATTCAGTGTTTATTTGTAGGATGCCTGGTTCCTGGGGCAGCAATGCTGGGAGCTCCTAAGGTTTGTTTTGGATCCCATGTTGGCTGCAAAGGAAGGGTTGGTTGCGTCAGATTCCTTCTGGTCACATTTGCTATGTGGCACACACAAGAAGTGTCTGTTAGGAGTCAATGAAAATACCACTGAGGTTGCATTAACATAGCTAATAGCTGTGTTAATAAATGCCATATAATAAAATAAGTAGGAATATTTTCGGCCAGGTCTGAAGCTATGTGAAAAATGCATGGGATTAATGAAATCCATTTCTGACTGAATGGGACTTCTATAATAACTATCCATCTATGTCCCCTTCTTGCTGGATAGGTATTTGCACTGCAGCTTTTTGGGATATTTTTCAGAAGATCCACTATCTGCTTGGCTTCTTTCATATATTGGTTGGCAGGAGATGCTGGATGATGCTTGCCAGTCTTTCGGCCCCTTTGGAGGTCAGAACAATAAGCTGGAGCTGCGCAATAGGCAGCACAAGGGGTGCATGCAGAGGAGGTTCCTCAGCCTGGGTTATAAGTCATTCCAGTGTCAGAACTGCATGTTACACCATTGGAAGTAGACGAGTTCCCCATTTCTTGACTTCATGAAGAAATGGGATTTTCCAAAGTGACCTGCTGCATAAATGTGTCCCAAAACTAGCTTGCACCAATACAGGCAGACTCTGCTTCCCTAACCTGTACCTTCTACATGAGCAGACTAGTTATCCTGCATAGCCTATTCTTATCCTGAGAGCTATGGCTTCATCCACTGCCCTCGAAGACAAACGAGAGTTTTCTTTAGCATCGAACTATACTTGCTGGACCTGCCAAAGTGGGAAAGGCAGGTGACTAAAAGGAAATGAATGGAAAGTCTTGGATTTAGACAAATAAACAGCTTGTTAATCAAATCTAACAGAGAAAAAATCATTAAAAACAGGTGTAAGTGCCTCTTGCCAGCTTCCAGTTTGGATGGTATCAACACATATTTTGGAAACTCTGCTTTATATTACATACGAATATATATAGGTGGGAGCATACACACACTTATCTTGAAGCAGCATCCAAAGTTAAGTTACTGAGTTCCTTTTAGCTTAGCCAGAAATGAATGTGACACTCTCTTTTCAAAGGTTAATTTGAATTGCATAATGTGTCTACGGATATAAGAATCAAGCAAATTGCACCGTCCTGCAGGCACCGGCTGGTGAGCACGGGAGCTCCTTCAGTGGTCACGTTGTGTTTCCATGTGTTGGCCAGATGCTTTCATGGGAGCCCCGGTGAACCAGTGCGGCTGTGATCTGCTAATTGTTTTGACACCATGGGAATTGAAAGGCACTGGTGAACACTTGGCTCCACTGAAATGTATGTTTTACTTAAGTGACCCCAGGGATGATCAGAGTCAATTTTCCTGCTTATGTCTGCTGCCCTGGCGCTTGAGGTGGTTCTGGTCAGTGCTATAGAAAACAAGCTAGTATTTAGTCAGTTCTTTCTGTATAGCTTGCAAAGAAGAGAAGTGCCCATTCAAAAGCCAGAGGCTCCAATTCAAGGAGCCACTTAAACATATGCCCTAATCAGGTCAGCACTTGAGTGTATACATGCTTATCTGTAAGCACGTGCTTGATTTCCACTAGTCTGCATGAGGTTTACACCCAGATTTAAGAGTCAGCACATGCTGAAGTGTTTTTGCAAGACGTTTTCCAGAACCAGGGACTAAGTGAGAAAAATGAGTGTGCCACATCTGACCACATTGGAATAGATTGCTGCTGCTTTTGCAACTGCATGCAAGGAAATACGGGCAAACTTAGTTCCCCTTAGGTCAGATAAATTATTTTCCATTGCTTCCCTTCTCTCTCTTCTCTCTTCCAAGGAAGCAGAGGAATTTCACTTGAGAAGACAAAGTCATTTCTCCGCTCATTGCGAGTTGAAGGAAAAAAGAATGTTGGCTCTCAGAAAGAATTTTTTTCAGGCTCATCCATTAAAATCATCATCATGCTGGTTCTTCCACAGTTGACTTGTAATGACTCCCAGGAGTTTCTCTCCCAGAAGTGAGGTCAAACGTATTGACTTCTCTTTCTTTCCTCACAGCTTTTCAGCACTGGACAAATGATTGCTTTGATAATTAAACATTTGCAAGCGCAAGGCCCAGTGATTGTACGTAAGGACTCTGTCTCTAGGAGCAAGTACCGCAGCGTAGTCAACTCTACTCTCAGGCTGTCTTTGAGTAGATATCCTTCATGAGCAGAAATAAAAAGTTTCTAATTAGGGATATATTCATTCTAAAGACAAAAAAATTGAATTAATAAAATTATTCATACTAATATGCTACCTTTTTTGGCTGTTTTGACTCTTGTTGGGCTGTTTGTTGCAGTAGTTGGAATCATGATCTTCCTTTTGCATTACCTAATGATGGCATGGTGGAGTTAGCACATGGAAAGGTCTCCTACAAGATCAAGGGAATTAAATGTCCAAGACTCAAATCATGAATGGGGTGAATTAACATCAGATAGAGATACTAAAGACCAGGAAAACAAGAATTCAGAATCACAGGATTATAGAATTATTAAAGTTGGAAGGGACTTTTGGAGATCACCTAGTCTAACCCCAAGGGTCACCTAGAGCATGTGGCACAGGGCTGCATCCGAGCAGGTTTTGAAGATCGCCGCAGAAGGAGATTTCACAACCTCTTTTGGCAGCCTGTTCCAGTGCCCTGTCACTCTCACTGTCAAGAATTTTTTCCTTAAGTTCCCGTGATACTTTTGGTGCTTCAATTTGTGGCCATTTCCTCTTGTCCTAATGCTGGCCACCCCTGAAAAGAAACTGGTCCCATCCTCCTCACTCCTGCCGTTAAGGTTTTTATATGTGTGTGTGTGTGTGTGTGTGTGTGTGTGTGTGTGTGTGTGTGTGTGTGTGTGTGTGTGTGTGTGTGTATAAATGTATGTATATAAATCTAAAATGGAAATATTTACATAAACAACATATATATCAGCAACTTAGAGAAGTGTTTAGGAAAATTTTCCTTTCAAAGGAACTGCAGCTCTGAGACACCTGGATGCAGCCCTTCCAGGCAGGCATGATTTAGAGAAAAAAAATGTGTTTTTGCAGTGCCCAGAGCTGTTCTGTGCTAAAGATGAAGTGCAAGAAGTCTTCTTTTTGCTCTTGCCTTTGTTAGTTCCCCTTTGGCAGAGCAGGACCGGAATCAGCCCACCACAGGGTTCAGATTGAGAGCCTACAAAGAGCACTAGGAAACCATTCCTCCCACCCTGCTGCCTAAGTTCAGTGCAGCTCTTTTTGATCTCCCTTTCATTTTACAGGCTTTGGGTGTTTTCCAGATCTGTGCAGCGAATTTGAAACTCTTGACCACAGTCTGGCCCTTTCCTATCTCCTTGCAGCCTCTCTGAAGCCGCCTCAACCCCTTTGTGTCCCTGGGAGGTATTGGTTGACCTTCATTTCAAGTGTAGGGTATCCCACTTTTCAATTGTGGGCATATATAAAAGCCCTCCTACCTCTGCCAAGCAGTCCAGCAGTTGCAGGCAGGACTCAGCACAGCGCATTAAGCACTAGTGGAACGGCCACCCTAGGAAATGCTCTCCTGCTTGCTGCTCAGCTTTGCTCATCCCATCCAGCCACCGCCGCTCAACGCTGCCATGAACCCCAGCCCAAACTTCTCAGTTTCTCTCCCTCCTAATCCACAATTCCTAGCACAATGCTATGTCCCTGCACTGGAGGGGTAACTCGCATCCCATCTTTCATGAGAGCTGCATTTCAGCTGCCCTTAACCCCCGAGCACTGAGTCCCACAAGCCATGAAATCCTCCCTTCCCTCTCCAGGAGGGCTTCCTCCTTCTGCAGAAACTCTTGCTGGGTCTCTGGATTGCCTTTTATAATTGCATCCATCATGTTAATTAGGCCTCTCAAGTGCAGGTTGCCTGGTCAGTGTGATTCGTTTCAACTTCTCCTTTCTGGTGGTGGTGGAAGATACTGAACCTCAACTACTCCAAAGCGCTTATAGTTGGTCTCCTCTGATGGATGAGGGTGGAAGCTAAACAAATGTACACTAAAAATAAGATGCATTTTTTTGTAGCAGTAGTGACCATAATTAACTGTTGGAAAGATTTACCAAACTGAGAATAAGTTTTTCCGTTGCTGGAGATTTTGAGGTCAGGATGGGATGCTTTTCCACACTGTGGTTCAAGTGGGAAATGAGTTCAGGGAAGTCCTACAGACTAGCAATATGAGACTTCCTTATCCTAATGATCCTTTAATGTTTACGAGACTACATCCATACTGAAGCTTAGGAAGATGCACCTAAGTCATCCCATGTTTGAATCTAAAAGACAGGATCTGATATTGGCAGTTTTGCTGCAGAGGCTCGAGGAAGGGATATAGGGAAAGGACATCTCTTGTTCAGCCCTTGGAACTGCACAACACATTGAAGGTAACTTTCTGGATCCGTGGGCCCAGATAGGTCCCTGGACATCCCATATTAAGCAGCAGTGATTCTAGTGAGACTTTTTATATATGCTGATGAGCCTGACATCAACTCCATCTCTTGAGAACATCAAAGAGACAAAGCATTTTCTTCCTGACTTCAGACAGACCTACATTCACCTCACTCCCCCTCACACGTACACAAAGTATTTGGACTTTTAGTCCCTAATTTCACCTGGAATTAATAAAAACTTGATGTTGTTGTCTGAGACTAGCAAGAAGTGGAACACACAGCTGCTGGAGATGATGACTCAGTGACCAGTTTACCAGTAGTTTCAATAAATATGTGTTTACAGACACCCCTTTCAAGCCGCCGTGGGTTTCCTTGGCATGGTGGAAGGTGACTCTAAATGAAGGAGTCTCAGTTGCACAGGAAGAGATCCAGGATGTCTCCTAATGCAAGGACAGACTAAAAGAAAGTACCTACATTGTCCTGGCAGGATGTGCAGGATGTGCTCCTTAAAAGATGAGAGCAAACTGCTGGGAATGAATGAGGACATCTTGTTCTGAGTGAATCATACCTCCCTTTATAACATTGCCCCATTGAAATATTTTTTTCCTTAAAGACCTCTTGACATTGTCACTAGCTTTGCAGATTGCTCATGTTTTTGAAGAGCGTTTAGGTGAAAGAAGATAGACTTTTTTACGCTGAGGAATAACTTCTCATAAATCTGCCAGAGTACGTTCATTTGTCTCACAAGTTTGCCTGAAGCCCCCAGTATCTCCACACATCAAGGTCACATCTGTTTAAACCTACACAGGGAGGCTGAGCCTGCCACTGGGGAAACATTGATTTGTGATCCGTATTGCAACAGCCTAAGTAATTAATATGATCAAAACATCCCATTCCATGTCATTATTATGGACCTCATGGTATTTATTTTCATCACTTAGGACGTAAAGCTAAAGGGGGCAGCAGCGGCTCTAGGGCAGAGCTGTAGGTGGGAGAACCCAAATGTGTCTCAGCTACCTCCATGCCCAGAAATGAAGAACACTCCTAATAACCCCTGTCAGGAGCTGATGGATATTTTGGTAAAGTCTTGAGGTCACTGTTGTTAGTTTCCAGCTGAAATGTAGATGATGCAGGTCAGGACTTTAGAACAGCTGCTCTTGTCTAGATCAAGGAGACACAGAAACACAACACCCTGAAAAGTGAATATGGCTGAGGTCCTGGTCACCTCCTCTCGGACTTTATTTTCTCATTATTTTCCAACTGGAGGAAGTGCTATCCCAGCAAAAGAGCTGACTTTGAAAGATGAACAGTCTTCTCAGCCCCTCTGCTCTTACACAAGATTGGAAGGAAAGGCATTTCTCTTGGATCCCTACACAGATCAACATTTATCCTTTCCAGTTGTGCCCACAGAAACATACTCCTGGCAGAGTAGCTTAAAGAAACCAAGACCCTTTCATATTCCTTTTCCAAGTACGATCTTGATGAGGGTTCAACTATAATTTATTATGTGAATGGTCCAGCAGCTCCCTTCATCCTAAACTCTTGTCTGGCCAGCTCTTTCTCAAGCGAAGCAATAGGAGTGAAATATGGAAGCAGACGGAGAGGAAGTGTAGTTAGCATTCATTCATTGCTTATGTTGTACGGGCTGTCAGAACTAATGAAATTTTATGACAGACGGGCAGCGATCAGCTTCTTGGTGTTATTTGTCTTTCCCACTTCTGGCTCTACGTCCCGGGTAATTCTTCATTCGTCTTTAAAAACGCCAAGATGACTAAGCGCAAGACCCACCTACCCAGAAAACTAGCAGATTGTGTCAACGTGTAAGGATAATTAATAATCACCTGGCTCGAATGATGAGTGACTGCCAGGCAAAATATTCTCCCGCTCCCTCTCCGTGATTTCTCCCCGCCCCACTTCCTCTCTCCCACTGAGCTTCCCTAAAATTCAAGAACATCCATTATTGGGGCTTTCCCCCTCCCTCTTCTGCCATCTCTCTTCAAGCTGCAACAGATGTTTGCAAAGACATTGCTCAGACCGAAGGCACTCATGGATGGCGCTGTGGGCACAGGCTGCCTCGCGCGGCCCCCGATCCGCATCGTTTATCCTGAAAGGTGCCAGCTAGGCTTGACAGATTCATTTGTAATAGCTTTGTAGTAGATGATGCAAATTGATGCAAAACATATGAGTGAAGCTCGCTGCGTTCGCCACCTGTTAATGGCAGGAGCTGGCGGGGAAGGAAAAGTGTTTTGTGCCGTCACAGCGACTACCTTATCTTGTGAAGCAGTGAAGGTCGCCCATGCCTGGGGTGCATAGGATGAAAGCACTGCAAGGAGAAGTGGGCATCTAAAAATTAATTTTCACATCCACCTTATGACAGCTCTACAAAGTGCAGTGGAATTTGCTTTGTCCCAAGACGGACATGTAGATGTGAGATCTCTGAGGGCATTCATCAATCTATCATGTTTCTCTCAATCAATCGACAAACACTTATCTTCACCTGGCAATATATCAAGCTAATGTCGATTGCATGAAAAATCATTCTTTGAAATATCATCTTTAGGTTTCGTAGTTAAAATGAGAGTGAAATGAATGAGGCATTTGCCATTCTTCTAAATTATGATTCCAGGCTGTCTGCAAACTTAGATGAACAATTCTGCTTTCCATACATTTGGTTCACATCTAGGCAGAAATGCTAGGAATTCTTAATGTTATTCTGAACTGGGACTTTCAGCCACTGATTTTAGACTGTTTATTCAAAATCAGTAATATCTAGCCATAAATGCAGAAGAGACTTATGACGAGGAAGCAGAGTGTACTTCTAAAGCCCTCTGAGATCTGTAGTTTCTAAATATATTTGCAATTGCTGGATTTTTTTTTCACAGAAAGGATTATGATGCTATGAACATTCACATGGGTGAAAGAAAAGAACCCAAACAGCTGCCTCCACTTAACTACCAGACTTTTCAGAGGCTATAGGGAAGGGGAGGAATCTGGGACTTTATAAACCAAAACCAGCCTGTTCCGAGGTAACTATGAAAGAAAGAAAACACTGCAGGAGAAAGAGGCTAAATCTACCTCAAAAAGATCATGCAAAGAACGGAAAATTTATGAGGAAGTGTGCTAAGGATAATGGGATATTGATAAAAGAAGCTTGCTTGTGCCTTTCGTGAGGTGATGACGGAAAAATCTGCCTCCTAACATACCAGGCAAATGAGAGATAATAGAATACAATTTTAAGTGGGAGGGAAAGATCTAAGTGTTCACAACTTGTATCCCCTGAACCCTGGTTGTCTGTGAATCAGGCAAACCAGTTGTAGAAGGAATGCTGTAGGAACACCTCATTATAGCACGTGGCTACATGTTCCCCATCCAAATATTCTTCCATCTATGTTTAAAACCTATCGTCTCTGCTGCCTTTTTTTTTTTTTCATTTTTCCTGTGGTTTTCAAATCAGCCTGACTCACTGGGCAATAACGCAGTGACAGGATACAAAGCAAGAACCTGTCTCAAGCGAGCCTTATCTGTGCAGGGCATTTTCAAGTAACTTTAACTTAGTTTGACTTAGTTGCGAAGCTCAGGTCCGTCTGAGCTCTACTTGCAGACAATGTGCCGAGGGTTAAGTAAGATGTTCCGGCTTCTCCATGAATGGCGAAACGGTTGAATCCCCTAAATGAAAAACTAGCTGGTCTATGGAGTCACAACAGCATCACTGGCTTTGTTTCCCTGTGCTTTCTTCTGTGATCTTTAGTTCTTTTGCTACCCCTGCGTTTCCGCTCCTTTTTCTCACTTTTGTTCTGCCGAGGAGGTGGGAGCTTCCTGAGCTCCCAGCTGCCTCCCCTCGGTGGCCCAGCGAGGTCACCTTCTGCAAAGGCTGAGGCACTGACATATCCTTATGGCCCATCAAGCATCCAGCTGTGGCAAAAAGTTGGCAGTCCAGAAGTTCCTCTGCCCGAGCGGCCCCTTTGTGCGAAATTTTGCTTCTTTGGGATTGCAGTGAAAGGCGTTTGGTGACTGATGGCCTGACCTCCATGGAAAAGTGCAAATCCCCAGAGAAAGGATCATTCTATCACCTCCCCTCCTCAGCTCAGTGGATGATGGATGGACCTCATGGCTGCAGTCTCACCATTTTTTGATTCTTCTGGGAACAGGCTGCCTTCCCTAAGTGTTTCCCTAAGGAAGAATAGAAAATCTGGGTAATCTTTTGACAATAATAGATTTCACAGCATCCCAGAATGGCTGAGGTTGGAAGGTACCTCTGGAGATCATCTAGTCCAACTCAAGTCCGCTCAAGCAGGGACACCCAGAGCATGGGGACCAAGGCGGCATCCAGGTGGGTTTGGAACATCTCCAGAGGAGACTCCACAGCCTCTCTGGGCAGCCTGTGCCAGGGCTCTGTCATCCTCCCAGGAAAAAAGTTCTTCCTCACATGGAGATGGAAATGTTTGTGTTCCAATTTGTTACCCAGGTGTTACTCTTTCAGACAAGTATGACGAAATCTCCGAGAAAACTGGTACTGGCTCTCACACAAGGGCCTAATTTAATGAACAGTGTCTAATAATTTGACTATAATGGGCCTGGACTCTGTCAAAAGCCAGAAATCGGAGTCTGGATCTAATAAGAATATCTTTGGTGCATTTTATTCCAAAGTCTCTATTTCATGGAGGGACAATGGGATGCCGAAAGCCAGTGCGCTATGTATTTAAGAGTAGATCAACTCAGTGTTTCCAGCGCTCGCATCCAACCGGCTCCCTTAATCCCTGCGGAGCCTGAGTCCCGGCACGCACTGCTGCCTCAATGGTAATTGGCAGATTCACCCTCATCCCTAAAACCACTGGTCCTAATAGGGAGATTGGCTGGGAGAGCAGATGCGGGTGCTTTGGTGCCCCGATTTAGCCTAGAGCCTGTTCTCACAGCACCGCTGCCTACGGCAGTCAGCTCGGCTTAATCCACAAGGACGGCCGAGACACCCGCGCTCGGCATGCCGGATGAAACCCGTCCCTCGGGGAGGAAGGACTTTTGTGCCTGGTCTTAATTGGCCTCGCAGACTAAGCAGCAGTTCCTGGCTGCCTGCATTTACAAGGTTTTATTTTCTAATTGAGATTTCATGGAAAAGCTGCACCTTTCTGATTAGTCGCCCCAGCATGAGCGCGTTCTCATAGCATAGACATCTGCCCTCCGGACTAACCTTTCTAGAAGCTGCATCAACAAAGTAATGCTAATAAAAATATCCATCTGTGCTTAAAGATAAACAAAGCATTAATACACCAAACTGAGACTTAGATTATATTAGAGTCAGCTTTAATGATATTACACATCTGTTAGGATATATTTCCCACCCGGGCCATCTCTCGCTCGCTTTTTAAATATCTTCATACCGAAAAATGTGAGAGCATTTCCCTCCGAGAGCTCAGCGTGCGTCACCATTGCAACTGGCCCTGCTCCGAAAGGGCCTTTTCCCTGAGCCACCCTGCTGGGAGAGGGCTCGGGGATTAGGGGCTGTAACCTAAACATTATTGTACTTAAAAGTAAATGTTCCCCAACTCTCCCTACTTGTGTTTCAGAGCCTCTTCAAAGGCTGTTTTCTTCCCTCCCTTGGCAGCAGGGGAAAAAATATTTCAGAGCCCAGAAACCAGACCCTTCGTGGAGTGTCTGCAAAAAGTGTGTGCCTGTCCGTGTCTGTCCAGGAAAGAAACTGCTCTAATCTCTCATGCTACTGCCAAAGCGGTGGTTTTGGGCAACGCTTTGCAGCCCAGAGACTGGGGCTGCAGGGATTTATTACTGGAAGCTCAATGGCATGAATCTCCCCATGCATAGCAATGGGGATATGGAGCAGGGGCGCACATCGCATTTGCCCTCTGGTTTTCTTAAAGCCCTCCTGCCTCAAAAGAGGCCAATTCATTTAATATATTCACAATCTTATCTTAAGAGAACCTGCAAATCTATTTCTTCAAGTGGTTCCTCTGAAAGGGTGGCCTCATCCTGTTACCCATGCAAAGCAAAACTGTCTGGAAATTAAAGCCTGCAATTCCCAGGATCGGCTTGTAATTCTGCCCTTGACCCGGGACAAATCATTTCCCTTTTCTGTGCCTCCTGTCCATGCATCTGTAAAATGGGAAAAACAGTTGTTGCTGGTCGTCCCACCTAAAGGAAGGCTCAGTGGCAGAAGAAGGAATATCATTGTATTGACTGGCACTCAAAACTATGGCTGAGAAAACCAAAGTTCATCCAGCCTCAAAGCTCAGCCTGATTCAGCTTCTAGCACCACATGAGCTTGGGAGCCACGTGCTAATGTCAGGCAAGTATGAAATTGTACCAAATAAGCAAGTCAGCACGGGATGAGCTGTAACAGGTTCCTCTGGGCCTGCCATGTGTGGGTGACCTCAGGACAACCACATCTTTGCTTCATAGAAGGGACAATTTGGACAGAGAGCTGCACCAAAGGGGTTCCTCTGGAGCCCTCTGCTCATTGGGATGCTTGGTAGATTTTTGTGAGGTCTTTCCCCTTCCCTCCTGCTGGGTGATGAGTAACTCAGTCCATGCTGACTGCTCAGTGTCCATTCATGTTCTTATGAGCAGGTCATTGAAGACAGGCTGGAGGTAGTATGACCAATTTGCTGGGAATGCACCAAAAAAAGTTCATCATAGTGAGAAATTTGTAATTCTATAACTAGCACAAAACAGCTCGTCTCGCTCTGGACCAGCCACAAGAACTACTCCCTCCAATCCTCCCGCAACTCATTCACCAGTTACACCACAAATACATCTTGAACCGAGTAACTGTGCTTCTCTGGATGGAATATTTTTTCCACCAAGGAATGACTAAATCTGACACTTCTGTGATATATCGCAAAGATCTGCTTCCTAGGGGTGAAATATTAGTAACAAAAAACATGCTTAGAACTCCTCTGCTTCCCCTCAATGTATTTATTTGTCTTACAGAAGCACCTAGAGATGCTTGCCAAGCTCTGGGTCCCACTGTGCTACAGGTTGTGTAAACACATAAACCCAGTATATGATTCCACAAAAAGCCAGAACTTAAACACTCTGGCTCAGAGCTAACAAAATATTTAGGCTCCTGCATTTTCCCTGCTGTCCACTGTCCATATGGATCATGATAACAGAGCAAGCACTCAACTTCAATGTCTGAAAATCCATCTCTAAACAAACCATAGAATAGGCCAAAGAGACATAGAAGCAAGAGGTAACTTGCTGTGAGTAATGATTTGGATCAATGGCACAGCTGGTGATGGTGAAAATGAGATCCATGATCCCAAATGTTTTAGAAAAGACTACGGCCAACAATCCAGACTTTTCATGGATGTTCTCTTCAACAACTTTTTAAACAGTATTTCCCCAATGTGATTTCACTTTGATGCAACCATTAGCGTGCCATGACCTTGGGAATCAGCATAGGAACGACCAAACCAAGCACAAACCTCTCTGACTTTGCCTCATGTCTGTGTGCCTCCCCTTCAAACCCAAAGGAACCACCGGGAGATCAATGCACTTTGGAGACACCCTGGGATCCCACGCTCATTTTCCTGCCCTACCTGGCGACAAAGCAGCAGGCAGCACAAGTTCAGTTTGAGGTGGTGAGATTTTAGCATTATTTGCTGTTGTTCTGTATAGGATAAGCTGGTGCAGATGTAGAGATAGCTAAGGAATTCAAGAGGTGCATAGCAAGATGCCTTAAGTATCCATGAGCTCTCCAGGAGGCAAGTGAGACTAGGCAGCAAAGTCTCCTATTTCCGTATCTTTCCAGCTTAATACAATATGGGATGTTACTTTCCCATCTGGAAAGACAGCATTCACATATTTCATTTTTAGTGTGAAATGGGGTGTAATGCCACTGCGACTCAAAGGTCTCCTTTCAGGCAAGTGCTTTGGAGGGGAGAAGTCATCTCACAGGAAACCGTAGATTGGAAAAGCAGAGCCATCCGAGCTCAAAAGAATGAAAACCAGAACACCGGTTTCCATGACAGAAAATCATATTCCTCTCCCAGAGCGTTATTAGCAGAGGAAAGAGAGATCCGCTCGCAACATGCGTCTCGCTACGATTTTTACGAGAATATTTACCAAATTGCCAGAGGATCTGCAGTGATTTTCCACCAGCTGCTGATGGGAGAGGGCAAGCGGAGCCTTGAAAAGCATCGTGTCCATCCCAGCACAGACCCAGCCAGTGTCTGCACTTGGCCACCTCCTGCCACCATGGAGTGGTGGGACTGAACCCAGTGTCCCCTCAGCAGAGAAAGAATGGGAATGGAAATAGGAATGGAACGAGAAAACCTAGTTTAACACTAGCTGCTGCATTACAGCTCACCTTGCTAAGCCATGTCTAGAGGAGCTGCTAAACCTGAACCTATGTGAGATATGAGTCCATCCGCACGTAAAGCAGCGGAGTCTTTCTGCAGCTCATCCTGCCTCCAAGAGCTCACTTCACGTGGGGGTTTAAAGCTGCGTTGCTTCAAAGGATTAATTTGCCTTTTGATCCCGTGAACACTCTGACGAATGCTGCTTTCCCTATCACGTTCAAACACACACACCGTTTTGGAAGTTAATAAACCCATTTGCTGCCAAATATATTTTTTTTCCAATTTTGCTCTGTCAGGATGATAAGAGGTTTAGTGTCTTGGTGTTTTTTCCTCCTCCTTTCAGTAGCTAAATCAGGTGTAGCTATCGCTGCAGAGTACCACTTTTCCCCTGCTCCATAATCGATATTCCCATTCCCGACACACCATCCTCTCCCCAACTCTTGCTGACTAAACCAGCCCCTCGCTGTTCCCTGTGCGATCTGAGTGCACGGGAGCACTCTCCTGCTGCCTTCTGAATTAAGCAATAGAAGTGGGGAGCAAAGATCTGGAGGCAGAGTACAAATACCTAGATTAGAAAGTGGCCAAAGGGCATTTGACTTTCTACTTATGCTTGAGAGTCTTGATTCTCACTTACAAGAAGTCTATGCTATAATATTTAGCACAACAAATGAGACTCGGTGAGGATTTTTGCCCTATAGGACATTTCATCTTAAATATTATATAATATACACCTATTAACGTATCATACACTCCACTTGCGACTTGAACCACTTCTTGGCCCATTTTGCAGCTCAGAGGAGCGGCACCAAGTGGTGCCATTTGCAATGCTGGATTTCAGCCTCCAGGGAAGAAAACCCTGGGAATCACAGAAAACAGATATAAAAATGCAGTGGGTGCCGTGTGTGCTCCTACTACACGGACCTGCCCTGGCTCTGGACAGCTCTATCAGGAGCTGCGATATGGGGTCTGCAAAGCTGAAATAGCTCTGGACATAAAACAATACAACAGATATTTACAGAATACAGAATACAGATTGTTATTTTTATTTTTTAAAAGCCTTTTTTTTACAGCCTAAGCAAGGTAACAAATTTCATACATTTTAAACTCATAGCTTAGTGGATTTAGTGGATGAGTGGATCCACTCATAGTGGATTTAGTTTAAGGAAGCACACTTTTAAAAAATTATTATTTTTCGTATTTTGTGCTAGCAAAGTGTGCAAGCATAAACATTTTACTCGAATAATACAAGCTAACAGGGGCCTAAACCAAAGTTCCACAAAGTTAACTGATATTTTTCCATTGATTTCACTGGGCTTTGCATCAGACTCTAAGAGTAAAAAATGTGATTAATAAGATGAGTCCAAGGAAAAAAGATATGCTTGGAGGCAGGAAAAGGACTAGGACCAAGGGCTATAAAACTTGAGAGCCTTCTCACCACAAATGCTCAGTAACCTTAGACCGTAGCCGGGCATCTGGATACAGCATCTTCCTTAGGAGCAGAATCTCAGCTTCCCAAGTCTACGATTCCCAGTTTCCCCCTTCCAATTTCGTTCCAGCATGCACAGCCTTCTCATTTTTCACCCGATGCATGTGATGAATCCCAAAGCAGTAAGCTCCATTTGCATGGTTTGTTTCCAAATTCAGAACTCTGCAGCCTTTCCAGTCATCTGCAGAGAGATCACAGCCTGGCGCTTGCAGGAGCACGGCAAAGTTGCATCGTAGTCAAGATCCGTTCTCTCCATTTGAATGCATCAGTGATTACACATGGAGATTTTGACTGTAAAATATACGCTCTCTTTTTATCCTTTAACTAATTTTAATCTTTCTTTCTCACTTGTCACTTTGCTGCTCACAAAGCACACTTTTTGCTGAGGGTTTCAGCAGAATGCATTAAAGAGAAGAGAGATAACAAGACCTAATAACCCTCTTTATCGCTAAATAAATAAATAAAAAGAACAGCCCTTCCATTTAGGTGCTGCAGATATAATTGAATGTTCCTTTGAAAACACTTTGATCAACGTAACTTGTTAAACTTTTGCTTTTGTCTCCAATTTAGCTCCTGTTCTTTTCATGTCGGATGAAAAGCTCCGTTTCTGCACTCGGTTTTATCTCGAAGCGATTAGCGGGACGTTCCTGCTGCTGCCGGTGGTTTCTCCGTGCCTTGTAAGGCTGGATAACTATAGCTAAACTCTCACCCACCTGAGATAAAGTTTTGCACTGAAAAGGGGTGGGAAGCGGCGCTCCAGCTGCCTCATTCACGCTATTGTTTCCCCTTGAACCGTATAGCTAAATATTACTGTGTATATTATACAGACGGGCTTTATGGCTTATTGTACACACAAAAACATAAAAGTTCGTGTGCCTTCAGGTCTTGGCAGTTCCTCCACAAGGGAAATATTTATCCTGGCAAAATCAAAGTCTGACAATAAAGAGAATTGCTATAATACAAAATGAATATGTGCTTTGTTATATAGAATGAGGGGCTTTATTGAGCTGAATAAGA
>JAUBOD010001087.1:566407-581240 GCA_032353885.1 Nothura maculosa
TTTAGCACTCATGGGCAATGCTAACTCGAAGGCATTCCTAAGCTCTGCATAGCCACTGAGCTGGCATCAGTGGGTAGCGATAGTTCAGGTTTACTGCAGCATCCCACCAAAATGTCCCTGCCGGGACAACTGCTCTGGAGAGCTGAGGCTGCTCCCCACATAAACAGTGCAATTTTGAGGCTGGCAGCTTCCTTATGTTCAGGAAGAAATCTGATACTGGAAATGAAAGGGATACTCAAAAGCAAGAACTTTCAGACTTGGTTAATGTTGGTGGGCATTACGAATGCTTACCTGTAAGATGGGTTATTTCATCCCATCCTGTGACACACAAGAGGGCCTCAAGAGTAGCAGATCTCTTTCAATGGATGAAACCTGAAAGAAAACTCACTTGGAGTCCTTTTGCCAAACTGGCAATATATTTATTAAAAAACAAAACAAAACAAAATTGCAGTGTATTTATCAATAAAGAACCTTGTGAAATGAAGAATAGGGGCATTTTCCTTCCTAGTGAAACATTTGAACTTTACTGAAATCTTTTCTTTCATTCTGGGCAGGTATATTTGCCCCAAATCCAGCACACGTGCTTGGATAGATTTACTTGCCTTTAATCTGCATTTATCAGCAATTTTTCCTTTTAAAAACGTACTTGGTTAAAGAGATGATAGGTAGCAGTTCTTGGATACCAGAATCTGGGCATACCACTAGCGCCAGGATGGCTCAGGGCCCTCAGGTACTGCATTCATGGGTTTCCACATGAAATCCCTACCACAGGAATGTTTTTATGTCCAGGCAAGAACCAGTTCAACTGTATCTTTGTCACGACCGTTTCCAAATCAAATGTTTTTTGAGGCTTGCAAGCTTTCAGCGGTATTTGGTTTTACAGTCTTCCGTGTTTAAACATTTGCATTTCTTGAACTGTGAAGTCCCATCAAGATCTGGACTCTGACTTCCAGAAATAACATCAAGGTCATTGGAAAGGTCTAGCTAATCAAAATTTAAGGTATAGAATTCAAGGTCTAGCTAAATCAAAAGTCAAAGCAATGTTAGAGGGATGGGGAAGGGACCTTGCAAGAGGAACAGATCAATTTGCCCTGATAGTGCATCTAAGCTATGGGACACGTCTGAAAGGAACCACTGAGGTTTCAGCTTTAGGATAGCCAAAATTAGGACCCCATGATTTTCTTTTTTTAAATGATTTTCTTTTGAAATGGGGATATAGTTTTACAGAGAGAAGGGCTAGTGGGGCAGTACTAACACCACCATCCCAGTTACCCTGCCACAGTAAACAGAGCCTTGGGCTGGACCAGGCTCTGCTGATAGCTGCTAGGCAAATGCTGCACAGAAATGGACTTCCAGAAAGAGCAAAGAGATCTGCTGTTGCCAATGCCGAGATGGCAGCTCATTCAGAAATAGCTAAGCATCAAGAACTCAAAACTTAACACCTTTATAGTTTTTAGTCAATCAATGCATCTCAGATAACCCAGTTCTCCAGGACAAACTGTCCTGACTGTTGCTTTGAATGGCAAAGTTATATTTACTAAAGACATCAGATTAGAGCTACTTGGGTTGTCTGCTTATTGCTACACTATAGCAATAAGCAGACTGTTGTTCTCTTTTGCTTGGAATTCACAAGTTGAGTGGTGATGCAAGGAATCCCATCAGGTAGGCTGAACACAGCTTTCTCACCCTGGGAGATGTTCACGTACCAAAGTGTAAGGCCAACCCATGATCTCTTGACTTCAGGGCTCCTGTCTCTTCATTTAGCAGACAGTCTTTTGTAGTCTTTGAGAGTAGGTACGTGGAAGCAGTGTCTGCCACTGACATGCCAGGCTGCCATTCCACCAATCAGTTTTATACACTACAGAAGATTTGATATACCTCAAGCTGAGAGCTAATATAAAATCATGGCTCCTGCTCCTGCAAATCTCTGCAGGCATCATGGCACAATTCTTCTGGGTGAAGTGTGTTATTTTCCTCTGCCTTTAGCTCGCCAGATTCTAGGGGAAAGGGATCCTGTGCTGCTCCCCCTCCTGAACCCTGGCTGTAGTCCATTACCCAAGGAAACAACAGAGCAGGGCATTTCCTAGCTGATAGATGGTTTCTGACCCAGTGCTTGTTTCTGCTAGAGTAAAACAGGCTTTAACTACCACTAAGGGCAGTTTTCAGAAGATAGCAAGTAATTTAAACCACTCTTACTTGTCCAGTGCCCAAAAAGCACTTAAAGTCATTTTTCAAACAGAGATTCAGGATCCTAAGGCAATAGAGTTTTGCTGAAATTACTACCCACAATCTCTGTGTGGTCTAAAATCTGAGCAGACACTTTCTCACTCTCCTCTTCCTATTTCAAAATGGAAACTGTAAAACACTATTTCTTTTTACCTTTCCTCCTTTCCTTCCTTTGCCAAAGCCTGCAGCTCCATGCAGCTCTCATCGTTGGCTTTTTCAGCTCCTGCCCTCTTACTGACTGCCCTCTTACTGCTGCCCTGACCTTTCAACAACCGAGTCTTGACGGGAATCACATAGTAAAAGAATATTGGGGAGAATAAAGAAATGCTCAACAGCTGAACAGCTGGGCAATGGTGGATGGTATCATGGTACCACCATCTGCCACTGGAGTGGTTGTAGGGAGTCAAGAAGAAGACAGAAATGCCCTCAAATCCTTTCCTCCTTCCAAGTTTATGAGACATTCCGGGTACCTACATCATGCTGACTCTGATCAGGGGAAGAGCCCTGCAACTCTGATGATTCACGTTAGACTAGTCAGTACAGACCACATCCCAGCAGTGTATTTCTGTTGACAGTTAATGAGGTGGATGGACAACATGGCCCAAATTGCCTTTAACCGGTGGCTGTGGGCTACATCTTCAAAAGGCTTCAATTACACTCCCAACCCGACTTATCACATTCATTGTTGGCTTCAAAGTCTACAGGTTTGAGGCTAGCTGCAGGTAAAAGGGTTAAGAGGGTGATAGATCATCCACTGCACCACTCGGGAGGAAAAGCAGACGGGATTTGAGTGCTGCAGCTCCGCAAAGAGGAGGAGGAAACAGAATTACTCCCTACCTACAGGCTGCAGCAGTAGTAAATGCTAAGCTTCTGAATGAACATACATAATCCTGCCTATTCTGAGGAAGATGCAGTAGTTTATAAAATTGTTGGAAAACTGGAGTTATTTTATAAGAAAAAAAATTAAAAATGGGAAATTTTCCCCTGAATTCTCTGAACTTTGAAATAAATACTTGCTATCAAAGGGATATAAAAGAAAAATACAACTCAAATGGAGATAATTCTGATTTCATTTCTTGAAATGTTGTAACTAAAGGTGAAAAGAAAAATGCCTTTTGTGAAAATCGAATTGGCCAATATTTAGAGGCGTCCTTAAAAAAACTCTCAAATTAAACTTTCAGTTTGTAGCATCTAGAAACAGAAACAAAAAATACAAACACAGAACAAAAGGTGAGTCTAGCTCAAATGACTCAAAATCCTGGAAACACATCAATACTTGTTTTAGCTTTTCACTAGGGATCCAAAAATATTCTATGAAAAATGTTGAGCAATATGAGAAGGCTGTTTTCCTTTTTTAAAATTTCCTTTTCCTTCAAATATCTTCAAAAAAACAGTGCCCATTTCATGAAAAGACCTAACCTGCTTCTCCTCAGAGGCTGTTTGCAAGCAAGCAGGAAGAGTTTATACTAATGCAAATTCATTATTTGTGAAATTCATCACTTACTCCCCAGGAATCCTCAATCACAGGCAATAGGTATTTAAGCCATTTCTAGTATGAATGCCAGACTAAAACGTGAGAAACATATCCAATCATTTAATAGTTTTTTGAATTTTTCACAAGCTACTGGTATTCTTAATATTGAGAACAATAAAAATATCTACAGCTGATCAGAAAGCTACAATTCCAATCTAAGAAACAATCTGAGGTTTTCCAAACTGCTTCCATCTGGGTGCAGAACGAAACAGGAAAGTTCAGCAAGTTTTGGCTAAAGTTGGCTATATCTATCATATAGTCCTCTTTTGGGATGTGAAAATCCTCAGATCTGACTCCCCTTTTTGCTACCTAGGCTGCATTCCCACTTTGTTGCAGCAGAACAGCCAGAAGGCTTCATTTCATTTTCCTTCAGAAGCAAAGCAATTTCCAAATCTTGAAAGGTTTCTATAATTATGTCTGTTGTTTATGAGTGCTACACACTCAGTATAGGGTATGTAAAAAATACTTGCAATTTCCCAAAGTTCTTGAACCTTGGCCAGAATTGTATCCATAAACTCGTACTACAGCATCTTTTCTTATCCAGCTACACAGGTTTTCTCTTTATGTCATTTGAACCTGAGTTTCATCCTAATGAAACTCTGAAATAAAGAATTTTTGCATAATGCTTTGGCTGTGATTGAAAAAAAAGGGCTAGTCAGACTATTTCAACCATATCTAATTTATTATCCACTGTAAATGCCCACGGAGTGAACTCATCCTTCTTATTTGCCAAACTACTGACCCAATCACTTTTTGTACTGCTGGATCAATTTTAGTTTAAATTGCTTTTGTCTGCATAAATTACATCCCTTTGTGAACATGAGGTTTTCTGCCTCTATCTACATGTAACTTGCAGCATTTGCAAAGTTGATCCTTGAGTTTCTGAAATCTCAGGGGAAATAAGGTATTTTAGAGACACAATTTAAGGTCCCAAACCTTCAAATGCTATTGTGTCTACAGCATGTTTGTGTTATTAGTCTCACTGAAATCGGTAAAATATTTACATAGGTAAAATTGTATAGATGCAATTGATGTCTGCAGGATCAGGGCATAATGTATCAAGCTTTTTCTTTGGGCATAGTAGAAATTGGAGTAGAAATGTGTTCACGTCCAGCAGAACTTAAAACATGGATGTGAGGTTCATGCAAGGCATCGTGCTATGTCTCTTTTGGCAGATTGTCAAGGCAGAAGCAGCTCAGAGCTTTGAATGAGTTCAAAATTTCAAAGTGAAAATCAGCTGCAATTAACTGTTTCCATAGCTGCTTTCCAAAGTCCAAAATAACGTTAGCATGCGCCTGTGCCTGATTTAAATCCCCGGGGATAAATGGCACATAGCAAGGTTGACATGTGGGATAGACACAGCGTCGCCTATCATAAGCTCGTTATGAAAGTAATCAAAGCCCGGATCAGATCACTGTGTGCTTGCAGCTAATCACCTCACCGTGCACAGCCCCATGCAATGAAGGACACAATATCACTCACCAGACCCAAATTCATGTCCACTCCCCCCAAATCTGCTCTGATCTCTGATTTCCCTGTAAAGAGTTTGACATCAGAAATAACGAGGCAGCCTTTCAAGAGTCGCTCATTTCCATACTCTGAATGTTAATTTGAGCCCCATCATTCATTAAAAAGTGAGTGTCATATCTTTGGTCCTTGATAGCTTTGGGAATACTCATCCTTAGATGAAAACCTTGAAGAACACAAGGCACAAGCCCAGGAGATGGACTGGACCCAAGACTTTGGTTCCATACAGTTGAATTTTGGAGTATTTTAAAGCTGGCTCCACAGCTGTAATTTGGGGCTGCTATTCAGACACTTCACAGAAATGAACTGGCAATCTCATAAGCAACAGCCTTATTGCAGCATATCTGGCCATATATTTTCTTGCTCCAGTGGGAGAAGCTGCAGAAAAAGAATCTCATCTAATCTCATCTTCACTTCTGCTTCTGATTTGTTTGATACTACAACATGCAGAGAAACAGGGAAATATAAAAGGCTATTAAATCTTTCTCCAATCAAAATCCAACTTGCGCCTGTGTTGGATTTCAGCTCGAGTGTAAGAGCAAAGGTTTGTCAGAACACCTGACCCAATAAACTACAGTTTCCCAATAATTAGATTTTCATTATCAGGATGTCTAGAAAGCAAGCACACTGCACAATTTATTCAGATGCCTGTGGGAGAGCTTTCAGGGGATAAATGATTACAAGCCAGCTGTGAAGGAGGCCGTCCTGCTCCATGTTGGAGGAGTTACTGCTCTACCTGATCCATTTTTTTGGCTGTTTTGATAAACTGAGGCTGTTTTCATTTCTTAGTTTTTTTTAAAAAAGTACAATCTGTAATTGTAAAATATGCAGAGAATACATCTCCACAAGTGACAATGAAATTAATGCTGGCATTAACCCCTATATTTTAGGGTTGTCCAATAGGGGAAGCTTCTCACATAAATGGGAGATGATTTGTGCTTTTGTTAACAAGCCTAGAAGCCAAAAATGCAAAGGGTAGTTTCCTGGAAGCACACGTTTAGGTCTCCATCTTCCTAATTGTGGTCCCTGAAACCTGCGTCATCCCAAAGTCCCCTTTTCAGCCCTGAAATGCCAGTTTTAAACTTACATTGGACCAAAACATTCAGGATGGATAAAATATTTTTGAAGGTAATGTTGCTCTCCCCTGCTGGGCTTGTCCATGCTTAGTGTCAAGGGTGCAAGAGGAAAGGATGCTGTAAGAGCTCTCCTAATGGAGCAAATATACCCTTTCCTAGAGGACATGTTCTCCTGCCTGATTGAGATGCGTATAATTGATGCTAGGACCATGCTGGGGAAAAGCACTGGTTTGCCCAAAGGAAGGAGCAGCTTTAAGATCTGGACAGAGCTCCACAGGATCTCAGTACAGCTGAATCCATGACAGTTCGTCATGGTTCCACTCTCTCCAGACCAAGTTTTGCATCCCCATGAATCAGCAGGGAAGCAGAGAGTGTGGGGAACGAGGCCTCGCTGCAAAGACTAGTACCTAAACATAACGCTTTTAACCTGCATTGCTTCCAACTATGCCTCAGCGAAACAACTTGTTATAACTGTAATTTGCTCCAAAACTGGGAGATGATATCTCAAGCTTCCCGCCAACACAGCCCAGATACCGACGCCAATCAATGCTGGTTAAGACACAGGTCTCCAGAATATCCAAAGAATTCCCACAGCTAGGTCAGTCCACCTAGAAATGGGTTTTAAATGCAAAGATGAGTCGCTGCTTTGTAGCTGGACTAAAGATGGGCACTAAGCTGGGAATATGGAGAGGGAAGCAAATGCCTGTGAGTACTGGGCAGTCTCAGCGAGGAGGCACTAAGTGCATGGGATATCTCCAGGGTCAGGGCTGCCTTGTTTCAATTATCATCCACACTCACAGGCTGCTCTTGCTGGTGGCATTCCAGGCTCCCGACAAAGTTTCTCTTTTTCTCCATACAAGCTCTGTTTTTCCTTGGGAGGAGGCGCTGCCTGCTTGGAGTGCTGAGAGGAGGTTTTTGAAATGCTCGGTCAGGCTCAAGCACGAGGATTTGTTGGCTTTAAGGAGGGCGCCAGGTTCTTCAAACATGACTCTTGTTGCTGCTGACACTACCCGTTCCCAAAGGGTTACGCTACCCGTGCCTTATTTTTAACTTCTGGCCTGTAGAGAGAGGAGGAAAATGTTCTTTGGCAGCAATCTGCCCAGATTCGTCCTTTAGGTTGTACGCCCAGAGCTATCGCAGGTCCCAATTTAAGTCTCCTTAGGCCCGGGGAAGCCAACCACCTCATTTGAGTGCCAGTGCGGTCCCCAACTTCAAACGTGCTCCGGAGCGCGGGACGCCCCAGCACAGGATGTTCCACACGGGGCCCTGGCAGCGCATGAGAGGCCGCCTGCCCTGCAATTAGGGGACCGCAAGGAGCCCCGAGCTCCAACCGCAGCTGTGCTCGGCGGGAGGACTCCGGCCTCCACGGGGACACAAGGCCGGGCCCGGCCCTGCGCTCCGCTCCGCTCCACGGCTCCTCCTGCGCGCGGAAAAACACCGCAGTGCTATTTTTATGAGGTCATAAAATAGCTGCATTCTGGAGCTTACGGTATTTTGTAACTACATTTTTATGAACCTAAAATAGCAGCTTGCAGTTACTACTTGGGATAAATTGCTACCATATTTGCCAATCACTTTAATACTCACCGTCTAAACAGCTGCCTCTAAATGCGAGTAAATTATATTTCCCTCTGCGCTAAGGTTAGTTCAGGGCCTACGTCCATCATTTTGCCTTCCTTCGCAGAGCTTGTCCAGCCAGTTGGAAAATGGGAACTTCTTTGAAGCAAGGATGGGAAGGGAACAAACTATGCAGTTACTTGAGGCACTTAAAATGATTTTATTAAAAAACATAGTTACACGAATCCCCAGTGCTCCAAAAATCAAAAGTACCTCAAAATTAGTAAGTCTGCTTTAGAAATCATGAAATTTTTAATCAAGATAAATATGAAGATTTCTTACTCAGATTCCATATGCAAGCTTTTTATCTAGCAAGGAGTTCATGTTTTAATAACAAGGATTTCGGTAGTAACAGCAGCATTGCTTTAAAGCCTCATGAATTCCCCTAACTACAGGCGTTGTTCTTTGACCAAATAGCTGAAAGAAATATGAACTGAATGTACACCTATATTTTGATGGTCTCCCATTTCTTTTATAGTGAAACACTATTCGAAAGCAGCAATTATGACTTACGAGAATGGCACTGAGTCAAGTACCTTAAGCAGACACTTCAAAAAGACGCTCTAGAAATGCAAAGCGTCACCCTAGGAGCCCTGCATGCGGCCCAGGGCTTGCTGACCTGGATTGTTTCTGGTGTTTTCCTTCGTATTTACTGCTATTTGCCATGTTCCTGTGCTGGTAGGGAATTCACTGTGCGTTGTGGGTGCCCCGGAGGAGCTTGCTGTTTATTTTGGGAGCAGCGTGTGTCATCCTGACCCACGTCCATCGCACACGAGCTGTGCAGGCTGCTGGTTCTCTGCCTGCTGCAGGGATTTTTAGCCAGGAAAGGGCTGTTATTACCCAGAGACAGCAAACACTGCGTGGTCACTGTCAGCCTCCCTCCACCTCCAGCTTCACTTAAAGCCAAGCAGAATTGAGACACAACCAACATGAATGGCCGCTTGTTTTATGTCTTTTAAATTTATGCACAAACACCAGTATTTCTGCACGTGGGGTGAGGGGTGCTGCCTGCAGTCAGAGCAGCACGTGTGGGCACCCTGCAAACCTCTTACCCTCATCTGCTCGCCCTGCTCAGGCCCACATGCATCCTGGCCCTGTTCTACACAGCCAACAGCACCCTTGACCTGCTCCATGTCACTGCACCACACACCTGGCCTGCAGCACCTGAGACCCTACAGTCCCACACAGGTTTACCAGGTGACTCAGATCTTCCCTTGGTGGCCAGAAGATATTTCAAAAACAAGAAGAAAGCTTATCTTTTCCTACCATTGGCATCAGCATCCAGCAAGGCTGATCCTTATCATGCTCTAGAAGAGCCAAGATGCTTGCAAGGAGAAGATAACATCCAGAGTCAGAGTTCAAAGTACTAAACACAGCCCAAACACACTTTGGAAGGGACATAGGTCCCCTGACCTAGGACTAAGCAGTCCTAACATAACAAGACTGCAGAGAATTCTTTCTCAGAGTTCAGTCTCTATCTGGAGGGTCTTCTCCTGGGCTACTTGCCTGGTTCGCACACACACACACAGACTCAAGGCTGCTTGGTGGAGTTTTTGAAGTGATCACAAGCCACTTAAGAGAAAACACCACCAGCTCTTCCCAAAGGCCCACTGCAAGCTTTGATGATCAATTTAAGCAATAATCAATTTAAGTAAGGTGCTGCTTCCTCTCCTCCTGTTACACATCCCTCTCCCTGGAGGAGCTGTGTCTCACTGGTCCCTTTCCTCCCTGCACAAGATCTTCCTTGGAGAAAGATGAACCCTCAGCTGGCCTTGTTGACGGACAGATCAATTTAGCCATCCTCTAAACCTCCTCCATACATTCCTTGAAAATCAAGGTAATTCCACCGACTTCACTGACGTCATTCTGGATTTCTGCCAGTATGACTGAGGTCAGAGTTGTGCATCTGCCCCAGTAGGGGTTTTGGAGAAGGAGGCACCCTGTCTCCGAACTTTGCAGGGATGACACACGTTGGCACAGCTTCACAGAGGCAGTGCATAGTTAACCCCAAACAGGCTCTGCCCCCCAGCTTCATCAGCTCTGACAAGGAAGCCGTGGCTGCTGGAGCCATGAAATGGCCAATTCTTCCCTGGGTCATGATTTACTCTCCATCTGAACCTCTCGGTAATGGGCTTTGGTTGACAAGGACACTATTAGATTATTATTTTTATTAAACATTGGCAGAAGCTTGCAAAAATCTGACCTCATTCCAGTCACTTTGTAAAGGGCAGAGAAGCCTCATTACTGGTGAAATGAAAAACTTAAGAATAAAATAATAATAACAAATGTTCAAGTTCTCAAGTCTATCATACATTACAGGCCACTCCTGATATCAGTTGCACTGGTATAAATCTAATTTATTTCCACTGATGAAAATTGACTTATGGTCTATTTGCTCCAAATTAACAGAGATCTCTATTTGGCTTACGCAAGGAGTGTTTATAGTAGGGAATGGCCTTTCAATTCAAAACATTTTCATAAGCCACACTATTTTCACTGAGTTACTTGTACTTGCAGAGCAATATTGTCCTAGACAGGAGACCATAGAGTCACAGGTGGGGTATCTTCAGAGATATTGTCTACAGGGCACCTATTGGAGGTTCTCCATCTGCTTTTTTGAGGGGAGTTGCAGCTCTGGCAAGCCTCATACATGCTGGTCTGGTGCACACTCTCTGCAGCAGCATCTGTCCATGCTCATTCTGACCATGCTCTGACTAGCATGGACAGATGCCATTGTAGATCTGCCGCTGACACGTTTGGACCTCTTGGAACCTCTGTCCTCTCCTCATGCTGCAATCTCCCCCTCATCATACTCCTCCAAAATCACACCCTCCAAATAAAATTGGAGGGTTTCTACCTGTCTAAGACAAGGTCTTCCACAAGAGCCAGGGAGTGAAGAAGCAGGGCATGCTCTGAGCAATCCAGACAGTCCTCCTGATGCATGTGAGCATGATGTGCTTTAAAAGTAAAAGAGCTGTTGAAGAAACACATGAAACTGAGGCTTGGTTGATGAACCAAGGTGCATGTGTACTTCACATATCAGAAAACTAGACATGATCCCATATGTGGGTGAGGAGCCCACCAGCTACACTGGAGACCACAGTACCTTCCTCACCCAAGCAATGGGTTTCTATGGGTTTCATAGTCCAAGCTGCCTTTTTAAGGACTTCAAAATATATTTCCTTTCCAGAAAAAAAGCTCTATGCAACACACCAGGAGTGACAGCAAAGCTTCTTCCCCAGGGTCCTCGGGGCTGAGCCTCCCGCCTCCGTTTCCTCTGCAAGCACGGGGTGTTCGGAGCCGTCTGGATGCGTGTAAATGCACACGTCGCCACCTCGGAGATGGGTGGCTTTGAAAGGGAAGTGACAAGCAAGTCACCAAGAAGGACGTGTCCTGATTGGCATTTGCAAAGGTGCAGGCGTGTTCTGTGGCTGCCTCCGCCAGTGCCTCTGGCACGGATGGTGACAAGCTGCTTGTCGTGTCACTTGGAGATGAGAGGCTGCCAAGTCAGGAGGGACCCTCTGAACACCAGTGCCACAACACAAAAGCAGCAGTTCAAAGTCCCCAGGTTCCCTCCTAGGGAGACAGCCTGACTGGTTGTGACACTAATTTATTGTCTTTTTTTTTTTCAAATTAGTCAATGGTTTTCATGTTTGAATCCCTTTGGCTGGATTGATAATGGCATTAAATCTTGCCAGGGCTGGAATGAAAGATACCAAAAAAGCCTCTAAAGCAAAGTTTGGGCCTTATGACTTATTTACTAACCTGGCAAGAAGCCAGATTAATTCAGGGTGTAATTTCATGGACTTCTGAATTTCCTCAAGCTAAGAGGTTGACTGTATAAAACATCTGACAGGTATCAGTGGCGAGGTGATCTTAGGTCAGCTCAAACCATCAATAGAGACATCCCCTGAGGCTCTTCACAGCACATTCTTCCATCCTAACCTTGTCTGCAGGGGGGATTTTTTTGTTTGTTTCTTTGATGTTTTGCTCCAACATCACAGGCTGCAAGAACTTTACCTTTAAGAAACTGGATGAGTTGAAAGATTAGCAAAGAATTGCAGGGGTCTTTATGTGTCCAAGTAAATCGGGTAATTCAGTAGCTTGTTCAAATAGCTGGGTGGTCACAATCCACTTTTCTACAGAAGAACTGCCTACATTGTACCTGCAGCACTAGCACTATAGAAATTAAGTAAAATTCAAGTAATCCCTAAACTAATGATCTCAAATCCCTTTCCAAAGATTAGATATGCAAACATAATTCAACAAATATATAACTGAGGCGAACCTGTATTTTTGGAAAGCACTTGGTCCACCTCAACAGTTGGTATCTTTACTGATACACAGAAGGAGACAAATGGGTGCTTGGTTAGAGAGATCTCTTTACAGTTTTTAAAGAGTTACTGCAGCTTCTTGGCCCAAATTTCACTCTGATGTTACTGTTTATCCATATCACAGGCCTGTGTTTAAACATCGGAATGATTCTGGTAATATGTTTCCAGCTGCTCACCACCCTGAAGAGCCAGTTATTAAAAATAAACTTACATAAACACAACATTTCTTTCGCACAGCTCATCCATTTTGCCCACATGCTCCTGCTAAGCGGTCACAGGGCTCTGTTTGTCACACTGCTGCCTCTTCTTATGGGGCTGATTTCCCTGCCATCGACAGCAGATTATGTCCTGTTACCATGACCAGGTGGTAAAGAAGGGAGAGACAGCACAGAGCAATGCAGTAGACTCATAAAGATTCCACATCCATATATTTCTTCTCTATTCCTAAGAAAGACAATTTCTCCCCTACACAGAACATTGGTTTGACGATGCGTTTCAACAGTTGTGCTGCTACCACAGGAGCAAAACTAGAAGTTCATTGGGTGAGCAGAGACTGGCAGAAGATTAATTAAAGTGATCTGACTGGTTAGTCTTTCTATTGGGAATGATCAACTGTGGAGCTCTGTAGCAATAAATCATTAAACTGGAAAGGTCAGTTATGAAGAAATATTGATTTCAGAAGTTTGGTTTGATTACATGGCTGTAACGTGCGACATTAAAATTCCCGCTATTTGTGTCTCTGCTCTGGGATCAATGGAGAATGTGGGCTTGGATTTACTTCTCAATTTTTGTTTCTAAGAGAGAAAAGCAGAAAGTACTTCCAATGGCATTAACTACCCAGAGTAAATTGCTATTTGACTGGGGATCACTGTTGGTTTCTGATAAAAGGATACTGTAAAAATGCTTGGGCCTAGCATTTATAATCTAGCCGAAGGAATTTCCTGATGATGGCAAAGAAAACGCTGTTTTGTCAAGATCTTCCCTGATGTCCATTAAAGCCAGCTGTGTTGTGACCACCATGGCAGAGGCACCGATGGCACTGCTGGAATTACATGAGTTTAGAAGATCTCTGGTGTATTACTTCCAAAGATTTCGAGAAGACATTTATTAGATAATTCTCACTTTTTATATCCAGTATCACACAGTGTTAACGATAGTTTTGAAACTAAGCCCATTTATAAGCAAAGCCTGGGTGAAAGAACATTATTGACTGTTCAGCAGTGGTCTTCCTGTGAGAAAAGGATTAGAGACATCTCTATCATCCCGTCTCTCCTCAACCACATGCAGAGCACATTTCTGCAGCTCCAGCTTGCAGAGCAGTGTGGCTATCACAGACCAAGCCTGGCTCAGGAGCGCTCCCCTCACTGCTTCACCTATCATCACAGGCACTAACATGGATGGCAGCAACACTGTGGGATAAGAACAGGGGGCAGGAGGAAGGCCTAGGACATTTGTCTGAGAGACTCTTCACCCTTAAAATAAGGCCTGCCCCAAGTAGGCCTTCTTGGTCACCAGCTGGCCGCAGATGCTTTGAGGAGTACGTGGAACCCACTGCTTTTTCCCCCTTTATTTTTGGCCAGAGGGCCTTTGTGCTGCAAGTAGCAGCTTCCTACTTCACCTCTTCTCCCTCTATGTATGAGACAGGGATATTTTGCAGGCCACATGGCATAGCAATGCCTGGGGCATGAGGAACACAGGAAGGAAGCAGTCCTGTGTGTATGTTTATTATTAGCTTAGCCATTGCTGACACCTGAACTTTACCTGCAAAATGTGGAGCAAGAGCAGGACCGGGAAGCAAAGGCATCTCCCGTGCCTTCCATTTGATTCCTCAAACTGGACAGACTGGCTTGTAGTGCAGCAACTGTGTGAGGCCCCTTGGAGTTCAGAGCTGGAATGCACTTTGTGGAGAAGCATCCATGAAGCGACCATGAACATGAGCAAGGCAAAGAGTCCTCAGGACTTGGTTGGATTAGAGCTGGTCTCCTTGGAGAGTGCTCCAGAGGTGGCCAAACTCACCCACTCCCACCACTCAGCATTCAGCTGTGGTTATTTAACATGAGGCAAAACATCTTGTTATTGTTTATCGTTCTGTTTTTGCCATGTAACCTGCTTCACTGGAAGTCTTAAACAACTGCCATTAAAAAAACCCAAAACACAAAGATTTTATAGTTCTCGCCTTTTCTGTGAGGACCCAGCAACTTCTCAAATTTATTTTGCACCACACTCAGCTCCATTAAAAGGCTACACGGGTTTATTTTTAGGTTTTATCTCCGCATTGAGTTACCTAGCTTGTAGCAGTCAAGGTTTTGTTTTGTCACCTCAAGGCCTAATCATAGTGGGATTTGCTGACATGAAGAGTCAGCAAATATATCTACAGACATCAGCTCTGTAGAAATGCTTTTAACTGACACTGCGTACACAAAAGGAGAGGGGATTGCATGTTCTCTTCTGGTGCAAACGTTAAGAAACGAGTAATTATCCCATGTCAACATTCTAATTTCCAGCACTTTGATCAGAAC
>JAUBOD010001087.1:662625-675946 GCA_032353885.1 Nothura maculosa
GGGGGCGCCGGGCGCGGAGGCACCGGGCGGCAGCGGCCGCAACGGCGGCTCGGGCGGGGGCAGCGCGGCCGGGACCCTCCCGCCGCTGCTGGGCGACGGCGGCAAGCGGCTGCCGCAGGCCATCATCATCGGCGTCAAGAAGGGCGGCACGCGGGCGCTGCTCGAGTTCCTGCGCGTGCACCCCGACGTGCGCGCCGTGGGCGCCGAGCCGCACTTCTTCGACCGCAACTACGAGCGCGGGCTCGCCTGGTACAGGTAGGGCACGGGGAGGGGGGACGCGAGCGCGCGGGGATGGGGACGGGGACGTGGCCGGGCCGGTACCGCCACCCGCTGGTGGCCCCCGGCCGCGCGCCGCGAACCTCCGGCCCTGCTTCCCATCAGTGCGCATCCCTCATC
This sequence comes from Nothura maculosa, assembly GCA_032353885.1. NCBI lineage: Eukaryota > Metazoa > Chordata > Aves > Tinamiformes > Tinamidae > Nothura > Nothura maculosa. Next base: position 663,022 of record JAUBOD010001087.1, read on the forward strand.
CCTGCTCGTTGTGCCCCATCCCTCCCGCAAATCCCATGGCAGCTGCTGCAGGCAGAGCACAGGTGCTGGGTTGGGGGACATCGGGACATCGCCGCATTCCCATGGGAAAGTCGGAGGGTCCTCCCTTTAGCTCCCCTGGCTCTGCTGCCCCCTGTTTAGCCCTGGCTGCCTCCGTACAAAGGGGCTCTGCTGAGTCGGGGTACCCTGTTAGCCCCGGCATCTCTCATGAATCACAGCCCGCAGAGGGAGAGCTAAAAGCGGCTTTTCTCTGCTCAGTGCGTGGGAGAAAACGTATTTTGCTTGTGAATATTTCAGCAGCTCAGTGATGACTACCAAAAAAAAAGAAAGAAAAAAAAGGAGCACCCCTGATATCCTCCCCTTGCTTACAAAATAAATAAATAAACCTCATGTTTCCTAAACCCAAATAGGAGGAATCCCCTTGAAAATAGGAAAGCAATCGGTAAATCTAAGAGGCAGAGCTCCAGTTTGTTTTGTTTAGGTGGTTTCCCTGCATGTATTAAAGTTAATAATGAAAGTTAATAGAGGAGGATTTTCTGGCAGGTCCCTATGAAAGGGGCAGGCTGGAATGAGGTAGAAACCACTCTCATGTGAAGCAGAAGCATCCCCGTGTCCACGGTTTTCATGAATGAGAGAGTGAAAAGCAAAGGCTTTTGAGTCCGCCCAGCGCTTGCTTTCCGTTTGTGCTGAGCCCGGGCGCTAGCTGAGAGCAGGAGGGTTTGCAGGGATCGTGTTGAAATGTGCAGCAGGGTCATAGCGACGGTGCCTGTGGGAAGTCCGTGCGCGAGCGAGCGCTGAAGCTCCCCGGAGCATCACCTGGGGCTGGGGCTGCGCGTGGGCTCCCCCAAGGCAGCTTTCCTTCCATGTGGGCTGGAGCTGTCGCGGGAGGGTATTTTTAGTGCACGCTCATCCCGCTTCTCTGTGTCGACCCCGTATCGGCAAGGAAACATTGCAAGCAGACCTGGAAACCTCAACAGCTCGAATCAGAGCTTGCTTGGGGGAAATAAATGTGGTATGGGAGGATAGGGACAAACATGCATAAAAGCTGCTGCTTTGCAGGGTGCCCCCGAGTGCCCAGGGAGCAGATGGCACCGGGACATCCCTGCTCCTGGACACAGTGCCCAAGGAGGGCAGGAGCCCTCAATGGAGGAGAATCCGCAGGCGTTTAGCACCTAGCCCAGCCTGTAGCACAGGGAATTCCATCTTCCCAAGGTCCCGTCTACGTCCTGCAGCTCTCGCCTGGTGGAGGTGCTGCCCCACAGGCCGCTTGGGCAGTCGCTGCAGGTTACGTTTGGTACACGAGTGCTTCCATTAATTGCTGCTGTTTATACTTGATGTCCTGAATTTCACCTTTTTTTTCCTCCCCCCTTTTTTCTTCCCTAGCCCTGCGGAGCTGCAGTACAGTGAATTCTTTGTGCGGGGCTATTCCTGCGAGACCTCATCTTGCAGGACGGGCTCATATGAGTAATCGCTGCTAATATGCGTGGCCCGCAGCGGTGCGAGAGCCGCAGGGCAGGCTCTCGTCGACCCGCTGCAAAACATCCTTTAGAAAACATCTGTGTCTGTCCAGGCTGTGGCTGAGATCTTTGCTACGGATTCAACACGGGGGAAATGGCCAAATGTTTGCCAGGGATGCTGGTCTGTTATCTTAGGAATCAGTCTTAGGTTTCACATGCATTTTGATTTTGATATTTTTTTCTCCTCCTTTCCAAGCAGTCAGTGTAAACAGCATCATTACATGGGTGCTTTGGGGTGCTTCCAGTGCCCAAGGGGAACTGTCCTGGCTCCCGGGGAGCGCGGAGCCAGGCTGGGACAGGGAGGCTGCTGCATCCGCAGGGGACTTGGAAAGATGGGACCGCGCTTCCTCCTGCAGACAAAGGAGCAGCTTTGGCAGCAGCTGCTGGTGCCCAGACCTTCAGGAATCGGAGGATAAACAGTGGTCGGCAACGCTACATGTGGATGGTGCCACTCAGGCTGGGCACCCTGTGATGCGCGAGCCTGCCGAGAATCATTGCCAATTGACTTAGTGCAAGAACCACTCTGCTTGCAGCCCTTGTCGTGCCTGCGTAAACGGTAGCCGTCCCACAGAGGGACTTGCTTTAAAAAAAGCAAGGCGAGAGGATTAATTTGGGAAGCGCGACACCTCCGTGCGTGTGGGCTGAACACTGGCGTGCACCGAGCTGCTTTTGTGCACCAACCTGCTGCGATTGTCCCTGCAAGTCCCCTGTCTGTAAGGGCTGAAAGGAGGGAGGAGGAGATGCCACAAGGGTCTCGTGGGCTCTCCAGCACAGAAACTTCTGCTCCAGCCCCATCCTAGCCCCTTAACGCAGGGCAACTAAGAGCTGAACTCCTCCACACAGCCTGGAGGGAGATGCCAGGAATAGGGGCTCATCCAGCCAGCGGGAAAATGTCTGGGATGGATAGCAAATAAATAAATAAACCCCTGATAATAAATAAACCAACCCCTTGTGGGTGGCATCGTGAGTGACTGGCTCCCTCCAGTGCTCCGTTAGGCTGTCACTGCTCAGGATGGCTGTGCTGTTGGTCAGCCCAGCAACACTCGTTTGGTTTGGTTTTGATCCCCCTGCCGATGCCTGTTGTGCTCGGAATGAGCTAATGCCATCGGACTGCACACAGGGCAAGGTGGAAGCGGCCTCAAATCTGCTCCAGCAGGTGGGATGTTGAAGCGCCAGCGCTCCGGCATCTGGGCATTTCCTGCTCCTAATTAACGTCCCTGGGGGATTTTCCTCTAAAGCACTTCTTTATCTGAGCAACCAGTGGTGTTCACGTCAAAGGGAACTGAAGATGTTTTGGTTGCTGAAGAGGACTGGGGAAGAGGAGGAGGAAGAGGAGATGTTTTGGACAAGGTGACCTCTGAGGTCCCTTCCAACCTTAAGCATTCGATGATTCTATGATTCTGTGTCCCAGTACCTCACCATCTCCCGCACCATCCCAGCCCCTGAACCTCAAATCACTGTGAAATCAGGGTGCTGGCCATAGAGGAGTCCAGCTAGTCTGTGGAGCTTCATGGCCTGGAGGTCTGTGTGGCCTCCTGGCCACCACAAATCAGCAGCGCTGCTGTCCGAGGGGTGACTTTACCATGGAGGCGATAAGAGGATTGGTGGCACGGGGGACCGGAGTGTGCGCATGACACCAGAGCGTGCTTTGGTGGGATGAGGGTAGTTTGTGGAAGGAGGAGTAGAACTGGATGCCTGCACCCATTGGGAGGGAAGGATGTGGTGTAAAACCCCTTGCAAGAGAGAGATGCTGTAGTAGGGGCCAGCAGTGCCACTGTTGGATGGTTGTGTCAGGAATTGGATACCTGAACATTTCCTCTGGGTAGAAGTGATGGTTTCCCCACCTTTCCTCACCCTGACATTGCACCCTCTCCAGCTTGGCTATATCAGCAAGTGTTCAAACGTACCCAGCCCTGAACATGACTTGGGCCACTGCAGAAATTGTGTTTGAGTGTTGAGTTTGAGCAAGTTTGAACTGGTTTGGGGCTTTCCACTTGCTGCTCGTAGGAAGCTCTGGCAAGCAAAGCCTGATCCTTGGACCTCCTCATCTCCCAGGCACATCTGCACTACTAATGGCATTGGCTATGACCTGCAGCACTTCCTCAGATTGTGACTTTGTGTGGCCACAAGCTGGGGCAGATGACGGTCCTTGTTTATTTATTAGTTGTGTAATCGGGTGCCCTCCTGTATCAACCAAAACCCCAAAGGGTTATTGGGTTATTGTTTTTTGGTGATGCTTTTAACCAGTTTTTGTGTGTGCACACATACATATATATATAGATATTTATATATATATATATTTATATATGTATCATCTTGTTTTTCTGCTGGATGAAATTCCTATCTGAGGTTCATGTCCATGCCTGGTGAAGAGATGAACCCTTGTCTGGAGGATAAGGAGGGCTATCCAAGGAGAGAAGAGTGGACAACCGTGTTCCCACTCTGAAGCATCAAAATAAGCAACTAAGGCTTTATTGGACTCAGAGCATTTCCTGTGGTCTTGCTAGGTCCCATCTTCGTCTTCGTTCTGCCCTGGTCCCTGAGGCACAGGCAGGTGTCAGGGGCAGTACCACTGCTGTGCCTGGGCTGTGGGGGGCTTGGTGCCTTTAGAAAGCGGGTCTTCCCTGGCCCTGTCTGATGGCGCTGAGCAATCTTGAAAATATGGCCTCGACCGTCCAAGAATTTGTCAGTTAAATTCATAGAGCCGAGTCTTGTGGAAAGCAGTACGAAGCTCCAGCTGGCTGGGGCAAGAGCCCATTTATGGCAAAAAGTCTGATACTCTTTGGAGAAGAAACAGATTTTCCCTACTGAAATCCTTCCAGGCCTGATCTTACCCAAATCCTACCTAAATGGGCAGCCTCTTGTCCTGCACTCAGCTCTGCTGCCCATGTGAGGTGCCCCATGGGTTGTTAGGTTGAGTCTAGGGTCTCGGGACAAAGTTCTGGCTGCCCCAGCATCACTGAGCTAGGATTTCACTCCAAACATTTAACACTCATGGTAGGAGCAGTTACATCTTAGTAGGGTAAAGGGAGCTGGGTCCTTTCCAAAGAGTTCAGGGCCATGAATAAGTGATCAGAAAACCTGGTCATTTCCCTATGCATTAAAACTTCTTAGCTGCTAATCACACTCCTCCCCAGGAGAATATGGAGGTAACACAAACTGTGTTTGCAATGAAACAGAAGAGGCTGAGAGGGATAAAGGGCAATCATTGTGGCCAAAAATCCTTGCATATTCTTCTTGGTATGTGCAGGCATTATGGAAGAGGAATGGATTAGGGTGTGGTTGAAGTTGGATTCTTGGCATCAAGCACTGTGGCTCTTACCCTGTTAGATAAGGCCTTATCAACAAATGGAGGTTCCCGCAGGATCTGTAGGACTTGCCTCTCCAGAGCTGTGACACTGGCTGATGTCTCTACTTGAGCCATTCCTGTGTCCTATGTAAGCCACCTCTTGAGATATCCAAGCCCTCATGGTTTGGAGCATTAAGCTGCAAGCTGCACTATCATCTTAAATCCTTGCAGTTGGGAACAGCCTGTTGGCTCCAGGAGGACTCTTTGTGTGAGCAGGTTGGCGGGATAAGGCCCGCAGTTGGAATATAAATAGAGCTGCTTGAGGAAGTGAATTATTCTTGGTGTTTCTTTCATCAAGTGATGCAATTCTGGAGGAAGAATTTTTTCAGCAAAAGATATTGCTGGTTCCCTTCGTGCATGGCAAGATCATCCTTCTTGCTTCTTAGAAGCGAGGAGATTCATAATACGCTCTTTCTATTTCAACACCATCTGCTACAAAGATATAAAGATCCCTGCTCGAACTCCTACAAACTCCAGGCTATTGCTGAGTGTGGTTCTGGTAGGAGATCGGAGCCCGGCAGGATATGGAGAGAACTTTTCCATCTCTATCCCAGGGCTGCTTTGGGAACTAGAGACTGTGTCAGCGAGGTGTCCACTGTTGCACGGGGCTGGAGTTCACAGAGGGCTCCCAATTCCTGCTCCATCCTTGGTGGTTGGAGGCTGCAGCTCCACCAACTTTGTCCATGTCCCATCCAGCCATGGCTGTGGACAGTGCTGGGGCAATGCGCCCTGCCCAGGGCTCACAGCACCGGGTGTCTTGACTTTTCTGAGCCCAGCTGATGACTGTCAACAGGGAGCTGATTGACCGAATCGAGTCTGGCAAGCAAACTCCTCTTTGCACGCATTCCTGTGCTGAGATGGTCAAGTTCAAGCAGAGCTTTGCTATGCAAAGCCAGCAAATTATTTTTATTTTCCACTCTCCACCCCCAACAGAATTTTTTTTCTGCTGAAGATTACAAAAAATCAGAATGATTTGTTCTGACATTTTCCTTTGGAAGGGGATTCTCTCCTGGCATCCATGCTTTCTGGTGATGCCTTTTATGGGAAAATATCAAAAACGATTGTTTTGACTTTCTTATTTTCTGATAGTCTATATACGTTTACATACATGCATGCATGAATGTTTTTTATGTCTCTAAACTGTTGCATTTTATCATTAATATTTCCCTTACAGTTCTATGATATCGTGTGGCAACATTTAGTATCATAGATCAAAATGCTTCAACATTATTTAAACATTTTGCACTAACTGAGCTGAAATGGTTAGGAAATCCTCTTTATAGGGGAAGTCCACAAGCATGAGCGTGTCCCAGCATAGAATAAACAAGGTGAAGATATGTTCAACTTTCCCAGCTCATTGGAAGTGATGGGTTGATGGCTGAATGACCTGTCCTTCCCATAAAGGTTGGCAGAGTGACCTGAGCCAGGCTCCCTCTGGTCTCACCAGCTGTGGTCTCTGAAGATCCCCTTCAGCGCTTGAAGCAGTGAAGAAGAGGCTTGCTGGGCTTTTGTGAGCATCAATCAGTGTAGTTGAGCACAGCTTTTGGTGGGGTCTGCTTTAAAGTGGGCTGTGGTGCTGTGTGTGCTCTCAAGAGAATGACCTCTGTGGAAAACCTCCACTCTTCTAGAGGGGAAATTGAAGCCAAAAGTTTATGTGCTCAGAGACATGCAGTGGATCTTTACCTCTAGGCTGGGTCCTCTTGACATGTAGCTTCATGTTGCTGTTGATCTTCTATAGCTGTGAGAGGATGGGACATTGTCTGAAAAAAGGTATCAGTGCTGGGAATTCAGCAAGTGTTGAACTTGTGCTTGCATCAACCCCTTCACTGCCCAGAGCTGCCCATGGATCACCAGCCCTATGCTACACCTGAAACTGGTCCTCACACTGAAGGTCATGGAAATTCTCTTGATTTACTGGAGCTGAGGGTGTTAATCCGTTTGTCCAGGCTAAACTCCAACTCAGGTCATTCTAACCTTGAACTTTGAAAATTAACACCATGGTTTTAATTGGCTTTGGTTGTCTTAGTTCCCCATTACAACATGTCCTGGGCAGCAGGTTTCTGCCATGACCTACTGCCACGCTGTGACTTGGAGCGGTTGGGACTTTCAGCAGCAGGGAAGTGGTCTTTCCTGGGAGCTGCAAATTGACTTGGCATTTTTCACTGCAAAAGCTGTGTGTTATGGCAAAGAATAAAACTCATGTTATAGAGTGTTCCTGGCTTCTTGGACTTCAGAAGTATGTGTGAATATTAACATTTGCCTGCAAGTATTCACCTGGTATTTATCGGCCTTTTACCTGGATGAAAGTGGTAGTTAGCTCTTCCATCAATCATCTTTAAAGAAGGAAGAAAACAAAAGGGAAATCTCAGTGCTTGTGGTAAGCAGAGCACAGGTATTGAGACACAGGGTTGTGGGAAGGAAGAACACTTTGGAGTCAATGGCTTGTTGAAAAATGGGGGAGGAACCATAGTTTTGATCAATCCAAATGTGTGAATTGAAGTTCACCCTGCTCAGATTCCTCTTCCTTATACATGTCAACTGGAAAACAAAATTAATGCTTTGGAATGAAAGGGTAGGTGGTTTCATTAAAAAGGATGTTCAGAAAAGTGGCTTGAACTTGGTGCTTTTGGAAAAGCTTTCAGGACACACTCAGCTAAACATGGCTTGTGGAGCCAGAGATTTGTAAGTGATCCATGCCCTCCCTTTCACACAAACTACACCCTGCTCAGACTGTTTTTATCAGCTGCCTCATGTCTTCTCTTGGAGGTGAACTCCATGTGTTAGCACAGGTGGCTCCATGGAGGGAAATGTGGGCACTTGCTGGAATGCTGGTTCAGCCTCCTCCTGTGCAGGACCTGGCTTGTGCACATTGTTCCCGACAACTGGCACCATGACCAGCCCTCCACGCATGGCAGCAGCTCTGTGCTAGGGAGGGGAAGCCCAAGAACTCCTGGTTTGCAGCCTGGAAAATCTCTGCCGAGCCCCATGGCTGAGCTGGCATTGGGAAGTTGAGCGCTCCCGTGGCAGCCAGCCCAAAACCTTCTCTCACTTCCTGTGAACCTTTTGGAAAGTGTCTTGGCCTCCCGGCACTGAAGGAAAGTGAAGCTGACTGCTTGTGATGGGCACTTTCCAAGCGTTTTGTGGCTTGGCTCTGCCCACAGTCATCCCTCCAGTTCTGCTTCCCGTACCTCCTGCCCATGGTCAGCAGGACCTTCAGGGCCTCCCAACCCCATCTGACTTTCCTTGACTGGATGCAGCACCATGCTCCAGGACAGGGTCTCAATCTGCTTCTCCTACAGGGCAGAGCCAAGAGGAGGAGGAGGCTGCAGGGATGCTGAGCACACCCATGTGGTGGCTGGACCAGAGTGACTTGGTGCTTGCTGTGGTCAAGCAGCCTGGTTCCTTTACGGGCGAGCTGAAAGAGATTGCAATTTTTGGAGGTGCTTTTTGCACTCTGGAAAGCAGTGCAACGCACAGCTTCTAGGAGAAAACCAAGGCATGGAGAGCACCAGGAGGATGCTCACAAACTGCAGGGCTTGGTCAGTTCCTGTCCTCCGGGGTCGAACAGGGAACTCTATGGCCAGGTAGCAATATTATTGCCAGGTAGCAATATGACATTGCAGGTATTGCCAGTGACAAATGGATCTTGTTCGTCTCCCCCTAGAAAGGCTCTGAACAAGTGTCCATCCCAAAGGTCCATGACAAGAACCAGCTGGGAGAAATGCAAATCCATCCCACAGAGGATTTTGAGTGTTAGAAAGGCACAATGTATAGCTGTGGACAGTGCCTTTTTAACATAAAAGAAAGAGTTTTCTTTAACCTGTGGTTTGCTATATGACCTTGTATTCTGCATGGAAGCCCCAGAGCACAACTCCTGCATAAAACACTTGTGAAGAGATCAAGCCCTGAAGCTGCTATAGTGGGTGCTGCTCATCTCTTGCAGCTGTAGAGACGATGCAGTCATTTACACCATGTGTGTTGGTGTGCACGTCCCTGCTCATGCCATAGGCTCCTCTGTGTCCACAGCTGAAGCTCTGGTTGTAGCTCTTCTGCTGCCTGCAATTGGCCTTGTGGGAGAGAGCTGTGAATCAAGGACTTGCTGAACCATCAAAAAACACTTTCATGGGGGGTTGCTAAGAGAGTTGCTAGGGATCCTGGGTTGCTCACTGATGGAAAGAGCCTTTTCCATCCTTTTTTTTGATACCAAAATCCCATGCCTGGTAGAAATAATTAATGAGTTACTTCTCAGATCGTTAAAGGCGTGTTGCCACAGTCAAGAGTCAACTTATGCTGCTATAGGTGTAAGTAATTTGCCTTTCTCCTTTCAGCCAGTTTATTGGCACTGCTTTTGTGGGTCCTGTAGTACGGGAGAGGTCCTCATCCTCGGCACATCCCTATGCTCTTTGCTGTGTCCCTCTGCTCCAGGTTGTTTGTGCCCCAAGAGATGAGCACAGTGCTTTGGGCTCTAACCATCCATGAAGTGGAGCAGAGAGGGACAAGAGTGAGTGTCCTTGCTGCATCATGCTCAGAGCTGGCAGGAGCACGACTGCCACTGAGATGCAGCAGGGACTTGGGTATTGTCCCCATGGAGAGGTGACAACTGTCCTGTACAGGTGTCCAGCTCCATGTGTCTTCCTGGCACTGTGGAATGAGCTTGGCCAGGGCTCTTCATCTGGAGCCCAGAACATGAAGGAGCACGTGGGAGCAAAATATGGTGGGGAGAAGGGTCCCAGACAGCACCTGGTTGTGCTGCGATCATTGAGGTTGGATGAACTTTTGCCACAAGACTGTTGAGATATTCTTACAGTTCTGACAGAATTATAATCTGTGGAAAGAAATATGATCTATATTATATAGTTAGGAATCTATTTTCTGCAGAGGGATGAATTTTCCATCTGGCACTCAACTGATTGGTGATGGTTAAGAGAGAAGGGAGAGTTGTGCTTTATACCCAATGTCTAGGTCATCTCAAAATAAATGAACCTCTCTCTGCTCCTGTCTTGGGGCAGCACCTTGCAGTTCACATTAAAGAGTCTGGATCAGTCCTGTTGGAATTGAGTTTTTTTTTTGTTACAAGGAGCCTGAATGTGGGTGCTGTTATGTTAGTCTGGTTGTTGCCAAGCTCTGAGCCTGGATGATGGTGAACTCTGTTGTTTTGGGTCCACTTCACATGAGTGCAACACACTGGTCTTAGAGGCTTGCTCTGGGGAGTAAGTCCACCCCGCTGTGCTGCAGCATGCTTTTGGCTTCATGAAAACAGCTCCTTCCTCACTCTAGCTCTGGAATAACAAGGCGGTTTTAGGAGGCCGTGATCTGGCTGGGATTAGGAAGACAGGTGAAGTAACACAGGTGATAAATGACCGGCTGGGAATTAGCCAGGCGGCTGGTGTTATCCGACCAGCCCCACCAAGCTGAACAAATAAACGGGCTGTAGCTGCAGCCTAGCTCAAAGGGTGAAGGATAGTAACAGATGCAAAAAGAAACATATACGAATATATGTCCCTTATCACCTGTGGCAAGCGAGAGCTGGGGAAATACGGCTGAACTTTCTGAAACAGCCATTTGGGTTTGTGTAGTTTCATGACTTGGCTTCACCCCCTGCCCCTTCATCCCACTTTTAGATGCCTGCTAAGGGCTTTGGGCTGGATGTTAGGAGTGACTTCACACTGGAGGAGACTAAGAGCATCCATAGGCTTCTTTTTGTGAGCGTGCCTGTGAACACAGTGGTAAAATCCCCTTTCCCTGAGCTTTCCCACATCTTGATGTTGATGAGCTCCATGCGGATAAACCCAGTTCTCCTGGCTCTGGAGATCTGCTTGTACTGCACTGCCCTGCGGTACAGAGTGATGTGGCCAAGCCTCGATCTCTGGACACGTACCTGGATGGAAAGAAAAGAAGTCTCTGCTAAAACTGGTTTTCCTAACAAAAATAGGAATCTCAGCTTCCCAAGAACAAGCTCTGAGTTTCCTGGCAAGGAGCTGAAGGCTTGAGAGCTAAGATGTTAAGTAGTGTTTGGCTGCTGCTGCTGCTCCTTGTTTGAGCCAGGATGGCCAGTTCCTACCTTGTTCCTACAAAGTGTTCCCGTATCTGTGTGTCCTGGACTGTCCTTGGGGCAGGAAATAGGGGCCTGTTGGGTGCTGGCCTGGTGCTGCAGTGACATGAGCAGTGTGTGAGTGTCTTACAGGTGGCTGCTGGGCTCCCAAGGGAAGCTCCTGAAGTTTGGGTTTTCCTGCTCTTCTTCAAGGGTCCTTGGCTCCAGTGGTGCTGGTCAAAACTAATGCCCCTTGTCCTCGAAACGGAGGTGTGAGAAGGAAACTGGAGCCTCCCGAAATCAAATGTCACTTGCCTGGGGAGCAGATGCTCGATCCAGGCTCTGGGATTGCTAACAGATGACTTTCCGCAGCAGAGAGGAGCTCACTGAAGCCCTTTACTTGCTTTAGCCAATAGGACCTACTGGCCTTCCCAAGCCAGGCAGACTCCTCCCACTTTCCTCGTTTCTTTTGGGACCTTCTAATATATGAGAACAACATTTCTATAACACAGGGAGGGGTTTACTTGGGCAGGAACGTGCAGTCATCTCCCCCAGTCCTGCCTGGGCTCCTCTGCTGCTCTTGAAGGCCCAGGAATGCAGCAGCTCCTCCAGCCTGGATCTCCTCCAGATGCTTTGGGGCTCTGTGCTATGGTGGCACCTCGGGAGCCACCAGATAACAGACTTGGGACCAGAGGGGACTGTAGAGGGACTGCAAAGACAAAGTCGCCTGAATACCCCAAAGCCACACGTTAGGGTTGCTTTTCTTCCAGTTTTGAATATCTTCCACACGGGTCAGCGCCATAGGCGATTAAGTGCTGGGATGCAGCAGGGGCAGGCAGCAGGGGCTGCAGCTCGGGTTTCCTGCTGTCCTGTGGCCACATTCACCTTGGTGGCCGTGCTGGTGATGGGATGCACCGTGTCTCACTGAGGGCACTTAATGGCCCCAGGCTCTGGGGTAAGCCCAGGTTTCTCCCCCTTCCAAGTCCCACCAGGGAGAGCAGGCGGTGAGCTCTGCCCCAGCACCCGAGCTCATGTTCTCGGTCTTTCTGTGTCTCTTTCCACTCCCATCGTCTCCGTGCCACAGCATCTATGCTTTCCCTGGAACTAGTCCTGGCACCTGTGAGCCCCATGCCTGCCAGGAGCTGTGGCATGAACTTCGGAAAGGGAAGGCTGTGTTTTTCCTGCCATCTGATATATCACCCTTTCTGCACTGCTCATCTTTCTTCCTTGTAATCATGACTTTTAGGAGAGGAACTGGATGCATATTTGTATTTTTTAACTCCGTTGCGGCTTGCTCTTGTGAATGGACCATAGTCTTGCCCATCCCTCGGCTGCTCTGGATCGGCTCGAGGCTCTGTGCAAGGTAGGGAGCATGTGTGGGGATCATCAGAGTCCATCAGCTTCCTTGGGCAAATGCTTCCCCCAAAGCTGTCATCAAAGGGGCTGTGAGGAAGCTCTGTCCTATATGATCTCTGAGCCAGGGATTAAGTGCACAATGTACCCCAGTAATGGGCTTGGAAGTGAAGGACACTTCCTGTAGCCTCTAGGCAAAACTGGAATGTCTCAAATAGACATGGGCCTGCTCTTGCCTTGACTGGTCATTTCCAGCCTGCTCCAAACCCATAGAAAAGCCATAAGTTCAGCTCTGGTGAGGCAGCGCCTGGAATATTGTGTGCAGTTCTGGGCTCCCCAGTATAAGAGGGTCATGGAGCTTCTAGAGAGGGTCCAGCGGAGAGCGACAAAGATGATTACGGGACTGGAACGTCTCTCGTATGAAGAGAGACTGTGTGAGTTGGGCCTGTTCAGCCTGGAGAAGAGAAGGCTGAGAGGGGATCTGTTTAACATGTATAAATACATGAATGCGGATTGTAAGAAAGAGGGGGCCAAGCTTTTCTCATTGGTGGCCAGTGATAGGACAAGGCGTAATGGGTGCAAGCTGAAGCACAGGAGGTTCCACCTGCAGGTGAGGGGGAACTTCTTTCCAGTGAGGGTGCCAGAGCAGTGGAACAG